>VZTA01018968.1:182927-338786 GCA_013398855.1 Mohoua ochrocephala
GCCGGGGAGAGGCCGCTGCCGTGGGGCCGGCGGGGTTTGGGGGGTTCCGGTGGGGTTCCCGTGGGGCTCCGGTGCCTCCCGAGCGCATCTCCCCGGAGCCGGGTGAAGCGGGGCAAACACGCCGTGCCCGCGGTGTTGCCGGAGCCTGCCGGGTTAAACCGCCCGCCGAGGGCCGGCTGGGCGAGAAGTGATGCCCGAAATGTGATTTCGGAGCGTTCCCCGTGGCTGCCGGAGCCCCGGGTGAGGTTTGGCGAGAGGCGGGTGCTGCAGCGCCCGGGTGGCCGTACGAGCCTTAATGAGCATTGCGCTTCATTACCGCGGTCTGGCCCGGCTTGGGTGCCTGTGCTGGTGTCAAGTGCTCGCAAATGCTGCTCCCCACCTTCCTAGGTGATGTTGTCCGCGGTGTTTTGTTTTTGAGGTTGTCTGTGCCCTTTGGTACGGCCCCGGCACGGGTTGCGTGCAGCTCTGTTAACCCTGGAGGTGTTAATGCCCCCATCACCTCTCCTCTACTCGCAGCTTACTCCCTTCTTCCAGCGTGCAAGTTATTGAGAAGGAAAGAGGAGTTAAGGTGGCAAGGCTGCACCTTTTGTACCCGGCTGCCTTCAACTGATGAAGTATTTTAATTGAGTAGGTGGTTATTAAGAATAACGTAGCTCAGCATCTCTTCTGCAGTAGACAGTGACAAGTTCTGCTCTCTAGTGATGTGCATCCACCCGTGTGCTTTGGGTTTGTCGTTTGACCTTTCTTCCCCCCCCTTCCCCCCCCCAAAGGCTGTGCTGTGTATTTTGAGGTCGCTATTAGAAAACCTCAAGATCGTTTCTCTCTTTGTGGAAGAGGAGCTGAGCTGATATCCTGCTGTAGCTCTTTTCTGTTTAAAATTCTCCCTTTTTTCCCCCCCATTCCTTTAGTGTTGTCGTTGCTGCCTCTGTCCACCAACACAAATGGCATTTAGTTGACATAACTATTCTATTTGACATCTCTTTACCTATGACAAGGCAAAAATCTCTCGCTGGGCAGTCTGAGTTGATTGCTGCAGAAGTTGAGAAGGGACTCAGTTCCCGTGTTCCACCTTCTTTCCGATATTTTCTTTGCTTTTTCTCTCGGTGGATCACTGTCATCCTCCTGTTTGGCCTGGGCTGGAAGCGTTTCTCTGCCTCGTGGACCTCTTGCCTGTAACTGCGCTGTAATTTCTGCCCGCGAACAGGCCATGCAACTCGCTTTACCACATATTTTTTCTCTTGCCTCATATGCTGATGCTGCTTTCTGCATACTGTGATTAAAATAACTTTTGTGTGTAACTGCAGCAGCGAAAGGTTTGGGGGATTGGAGAGAAACACTAATTCTCTGGTAGAGTTATTACCAAATACCTTTTTTGGTAGTTTTTTTTCCTACCACCCCCCTTTTCTGGCTGCTCTCAAGAAGATGCTTTCTGCTCTCAGAAATAGCAGCGGTGGGATCTGAAGGGCACGATGAGAATGTGATCCTTTATCCCCCACCGTCACAAAACCCCTGTTGCAGACCTGATGACTGCTTTGTTTTTGACACCCCTCGAAGAAAAGGGAAAGACTTGCTCAAGCCTGTGTAAAGCTGTGGTGTTGCTTGGTGAGCTCGGTAACAGCTTTCGTTTGCGTCATCTGCTCTTGCTGTTGGAGATTTGGTGGTTATGGCTCAAAAATGTCTAATCATTCTTGACCCTGGTTGCTGTGAACCCAGGGCTTAAAAAATCCCTCAGGAACTGGAATTCCCTGGGAATTTCAGAGGTGATGGCCAGGTCTGTGTTTGAGCTACACCCAAGACCCTTAAGCGTGAGGACACGGGGGAGAGGACATGCGTTTTATTTTAAGCATCAAACTTGGTTGCTCCTAATCCCTTTCCCCTGCTGCTGCCAAGGCACCCACCTCTCCCCATTGACTTTGTGAGGCTTCAGCTCCCAAGTTTAGTTCCCTGGTCATACCCCAGTGACAGTGCCTGAGTAAATAGCGTGGATGCCCCCTGTGCTGTCCCGGAGGGATGGGGAGGAAGCAGAAGGCACAGTGGTGGCAGGAGGAGGGAATTCTTCATCCCGCTCCTCGCTCCAAAAGCTGTGGCAGCAACCCAAATCAAGTTTAGTTTCCCTGTTTTTAGCACCCATCCGTGCTGGGGATGCCTTTCATAACACAACTACTTCCAAGGTGAAACTCGATCGGTTTATTCTTTCTCCATCTCCGTGGGAGAGCTGTAGGAGAACCTCCTTGAAGTCTCGAGCAGTTGCTGAATTTCCATCCTCACGGTATTCGTGGCCTGTTTGTGTAATTTGTTTTTGGTTCTAGTGTTTCCATTTGGTTTAAATGATTGTTTTCCCTCCCTGATGTAATTAGAGCAATCGGATCCCCTCTTGACCCCTTGTTTTCATAGGTTAAACAAGTCTAAGTCTTTAAGTCTCCTTGTGTTGTTCTCTTATCGATATTTTCAGGATTTCCTTGTCAGTGACAACCTTTTGCCCTTTACCCATCAGAATCTTTTTAATATAAAGGGAGTTTTATGCATCTGCGTTTAGCTCTTAAACTTCCTACTCTGCATTGGCAAAGAAGCAGGATTGGACTATTTTTAAAAGCAGGAGTACTTTGGAGGGGGCTGATTGCTGCACTAAGCTCACAAACTTTTTGACATTCCTCGGGTGATTGTTTCAGGCTAACGAGACAGGGAGTTGCTGGGCTAAATCTGTCCCAGACAAATCACTTCTTGTTAATGACTGTGCATAAACTATGGAGATGATAAATTGGAGAATTACCAGCCCATGACTCCTAGGAATCTGCTTCTCCTCTCATCATTATACAAGATGTCCAAGCAGATAAAACACATGGGGACTTAAAAAAAAAAAAAGTATTTATTTATGTTTTTAGAAATGTAAAAGCTTCTTCCTGTTCGCATGCCTGAACTACAGCTGGTGGCAGGAGAGAGGGTACTTGGGAGCTTTGAAAACTTCCTATTTCTTGCCAGAATGGAGCCTTTAAAGTATTTTCTTACAATGTGGCCTCTCTGGCACTTTTTCCAGGCTGATGCCTGTGGTCTGCAGTTTGGGAGCGCATCTGTGCCTGCTGGTGTGGGCACTGCCTGAGAGACTGATTCTTGCTTTTTTATTTTTTTTGGCCCCCATTTTCCAGTGATTTCAGAGCAGGAGCAGCAGCCCTTGCATCGATAAACACTATACATTGATCTGGACTCTGCTGCCTTCAGTTGAGGAATTGTTATTTACCTGGTGGAGGGAAGAAGCAGAGAGGATCCGGGTGCTGCTCAGAGACAGTGCACAGGCATCTGCAATTCCTGCCATTCCTCTCTGTGTGAGAACTGAGTAGCACCTGGGCTGAGTTCCCTGCGTTTGAACTCGTCCTCTCCTGGTCACTGCCATGCCTGTGTACAGGGCTGCTGCATCTAATTAGATTATATTAGAATGAATAAGTGAATCTCGATAAATGAGCTTACGGGGGCACTGTCAGGTCAGCTCAGTCCCTAAATATAGGTGCTGGGCAGAGGGCAGGCTTGGTGCAGGATCTCTCCATACAGCAAAATTAAACAGAGATCTCCTGGGAGTGCATAAATTCCGCTGCCTTGGCCATCTCGTCGGCCTGGATGCTCCAGTGTCTTGGTACAAGAAATACCAAACGTGAGGATTCTTTAATTGAAGCTTGGTGGGGAGTTAGGGGAAGTCATGGCAGTGGAAACTCTCATATAATCTGAGGTGCTAAAGAATGCAAATCTCATGATCCTTTTTAATGCTTCCAATTTAGAGGTGAGGGGTTTTTTTTAAAGTCTTTTAGATACTGTAGAAAACAGGGAAAGAGAGGAATGGTGCCTGTTACACGTGTGCACGTGAAAACTCTGGAAACAGTCTCTGACTAGCACAAATAAAGAACATTATCTCCTTGCCACTGTATGATGCAAAGAAGTAGTTTGGGTGCTTCAGGCCTTGAGTTTTGCTGTGCAATGAGTGTGAGGTGGGAGGGAGAGAGGAGCTGTAAGGTTTGTGGGGTAATCAAGAAAGTTACCTCTCTGCAGCTCTCCTCCTCCTTTTCTGCAGTGTTCTCTGTTTTTGTTAGTGCTTTGTGGCCACCCTGCTTACCAAAATCCACAGCTCCAACTTGCTGTTACTGAGGAGAAGTAAAAGTAGTTTCTTCCCCTTTTCTTCCCATGAAGATTCATTTAAAGGAATCACATTTTTTTCTGTTTCAAGTGAAAGCTCATCTTTGCTTCTGCATCACCAGGGCTGCATTGTAACTCGGAGAAAGTGTCTGTAAATCAGTCGTGTGGACAAGCTACTCCTTTTCTTGCACTCATAGTCCCTATTATAAATAGTTTTGTCCTCTGCTTGCATTTACAGCTCTTTGCTGCGGTTGCTCTCAGGTGTGCAGGACTTTGGGTGGTAGTAAAGCATGGGGAGCAGCTCTTCCTGCAAGGTTTCTTTCTTCTTTTCCATTGGACACCCTTCCTTCTGGCTGATCCTGCTGCCTGGCTTTCCTGTCTGGTTCTGCTCACAGCCAGGCAATCCTGCAAATCGCTGCTCTGCTGGAGCTGCTGCATCACAGCTCCCCTGCTGCAGGAAGCATCTTTGAGCCCTTTTATGCTGTGAAGTTGAGGAAATAGAGCAAAACTCCTGTTTTCCTTCAAGTTGTAGCTGAATGACTAATGGAGCATCAGGGAAGGCTCTTTTTCTCTCGGCAGAGGTGTGTTGATGTTACCCAGCAAAGCACAAGTTCTGGTTTTGGGATTACACCTATTAATTGAATAGCTGACCTTCTCAGCCTGCCTGTCTGGTGTCCAGCTCGCTGAGCATGTGTGGAATGACCCAGGGAAAATCAAGCTGGAGTTCAGAATTACGTGGGCGTCAAAGGCTCTTAGAGCCTGGTATATTTATGCCCCTGATTCATGGTGCTTCCAAAAACAATCCAGCTCTCATCCTGCAGAGGGGAAATACCTCAGTCCAGTGTTATCAACTTTTGCTTAGCTGCCAGAGCAATATAAACTCGACCTGAGTTATTTTGGGCTCCTTATTCTTTCGCTTCCAAATCCCACCCTGCGAGTTCCTTGTGGAAGAAGTGCTGGCTTAATTCTGTTTTACACTCTCCCGTATGGACTGAAAACAGTAAGCAGGGTATTTTATTTCAGGGCCGTGACAAATTTTAGTACATCTCGTTCCTGTCTGTGGTGTGAAAAGGTGTCTTTTGTCCTCCTGCTACCGCACAGGAAGGAAGTTGTTGAGTCTGGGAGATAAAAGCTTTATCTCCTCCCCTGCAAGGGACGAGCTGCCCACTCCTAGGCTGGCACCATTCTGCTCTGTCCTGCTTGTAGTAGGGCAGAGGGAAGATTTTCATGGGAAAATGTGAGTGGACTCATAATCTCTTTGTAAGTGCGTAGCTGTCAAGGAAGATGATGACTAAGCTATTGCACAAGGTGCAGCTCTTCAGGGAGCTCGCCAGGATTGGACCGGATTGTGACTGACTCATAAGAGAGCCTATAACATCAGTCAGCTCCTAATTTCATTGTTACTGGTTTGATCTGACCACTAGCCACGACTAGTTTTCTTTCCCAGCCTATTTGCTGTGGGGTTTTAAGTTGGAAAGTCCACACTTGATGACAACAGATTAAAAAGTCCAATTTATTGGAGGAAGTGAATGGTTCCCAGGCCTTGGGTGGGAAGTGCTGGGTGGCAGGAGTGTTAAAGCTGATGCCTTGCATTTGGCTCACATGGATGTTTCTCCATCAGCACCTGCCCTGTGCTGCTGCCAGGCTCTGGCATGGCACTTAGCTGCCCATTTTACAGAAGGGAAAGCAGAGGCCGAGCACCTGCAGGTGAAGGTGCCAGGAGGTCACCAGCAGAGCAGCTGGTACTGCCTTTTTCTTGGCCCCATTTGTGACCTGAGCCCCTGGCAGTCAGCTGGTGGGTGAGCTGCATTGTCAGATAGTGACAGGACAAGGGGGAATGGATTTAAATGAAGAGAGGAGAGATTTAGATTAGATATTAGGAAGGAATTCTTCCCTATGAGGGTGGTGAGGCCCTGGAACAGGTTCCCCAGAGAAGCTGTGGCTGCTGGAAGTGTTTCAGGCCAGGTTGGACGGGGCTTGGGGCAACCTGAGAGAGTGGAAGGTGTCCCTGCCCATGGCAGGGGCTCAGAATGCAGTATCTTTAAGGTCCCTTCCAACCCAACCCATTCTGTGATAGGACATGAAACTGCTTTCCTGCCACAACCAGGGCTGTTCCCACGTGCCCCTTCCTTTCAGGGTCTCCTCTGGTGTGGGTGGGGGGCCAAGCCCGGCCCTGGAAAGTGATGTTGCTTCTTGCCTCCCAGACTGGTTTGAGAGGCTGCCTTGGTGTTAAGTGCTGCTTTGCCCACTAAATCATCACTTAACATTGCATGTGGACATCTCAGCTTGGCTTTCACACAGGCACTGCCTTTAATGCTGTGTGAGGACGTGAAACCAGTTGCAGCATCTCTGCTGCTCTTCTCTGCTTCAGCTCCAGGTGTACCTGAGAGCATCACCATGGCTACAGCAGCTCGTGCCCACTGGATCTTTCACGGGGCACTGTCAGATCTGGGAAGTGACCGGAGTTTGGAGTGCTGTGCCAGGAAGGGCCCTTTTCCCCAGGACTAGGAGGGAGCTCTTTTGCCTCCTTTAACTCGCTGTTCTCCAGGGAGACTCAGTGTGTCCTGTCCTTGGAGCAGGCAGTGCCTGCACTTCTCAGGGGGTGTGGTGCTGGGAACTGGCAGAAAATGGAGTTGACAGGTCAGTGCTGTATCCCGTGTCACACCTACTGACCTTTGCTTGGTTCAACACCTTTTGGCAGCACGTGTGGCTCCAGCTGTGATCGAAGGACAAAGGGCTATGCTGCTTTCTCTCTTCATGCTGCCTGGTTTTGTGCTGACAGCAGTGGTGGTGGAGGTCCATGAACCTTCACTTGTCCGAGCTCATGGAGAATTGTTTGTCCTGAAGTGTGCTGAGAAGGTTCCTCCCAGCCCTGTCCTAGCGTGGACAATGGGCAGCGTTGTCCAGAAGAGAGGCGGAGGTGGCATCTCAAAGCCTTGGAAACCACCAAGCTGCCCAGAGGATTTATGGAGGTTCTGTTAGGCTTTTATTGGGTTCTCTGGGCTTTCCCACGGCAGCTCAGTGGGAGTACTGACAGTTTTTCCTTGTTACCTTCCTCTAAGGTCACTTCCATATCTTCAGCCTGTGCTACGCTGCCGCTAGGATTGGGTTGCACGCTAAATTTAGTGAACCTTTATAGCTTAGTGTGTGTATGTAAAACCAGAGGGGTTTTTAGCAGCTTTTAAGGGGTCAGAGCCTGGTTCAAGATGCCCAACAAAAGGCCAGGCTTTCTCTGCACAGGTGGCAGCACCCCAGGCCAGGTGTGGGACGGTTCCTCTCTGCCTCAGTGTACCTCCACACTGGGATTCGCTGAGGTGCAGAGCCCGTGGGAGGGAGGGAGGGAGGGTTCTGGAGGCACAATTAGAACTTGCATAACATGGTCTGCAGTCTGAGGCATGTGAGAAGTGCTGGCGAAGGGGTTGGGTTTCAGAAGTTTTAAAGGCTTGTGAAAATTCTTGATCAGATGTTTCCATTACAATCCTGCCTCTTTCGGCCCCCCGCCCTCCATCTCCAAGTTTCTACCTCTTTTTCTATGCTGTTTGTGTGCCAGAAGAAGAATTTTTTTGGCTTCAGGTCTGGTGTACCTATTTCTAAATAGATTTTTTTAATCCCTGCTTGGCATTACAGGCTACTGGAGTAATAGTTTGAGATGTAACTTAAGTTGGAGGCAAATAAGTTTAGATTTATGTGGTTGCAGTGAGGCGTTTGTTCAATTTTTGCACGCCAAAGGAGGAGCAGATTGTGGGGCAGCAAAGCAAAGGGAGTGAGAACCCAGAGAAGCGTGAGAGAAGTGACCTCAATTACTCTGCATTTCTGTCGCTGAGCATTTTTAGGCCTTTTTAACAACCTGGCATGTTCTTGAGTTCAGATGAGTGCTGAGCGCGTTGGGGTGGGTGTGTGTGCTTGTGTTAGGAGGCCGTTTTGGGGGCAGAGCTCTGAGATGTTGGGTTCTTGACTTGAACTCGAAACTCTTCAAATTCGCATTTCGCTGTTCCCAGTTCCTTTAGGAAGCTCCTCTGCAATCTTGGCCCTTATGGTCACAAGTAGAAAGAACCAGGGAACCTTTAGAGGTGTGCTTTGAACACGTCTTTTGCGGGGTTCTTGTGTGGCCTTGCCCAGCTCTCAAAATTGCACCGTGTGTGGGGTTATGCAGTGACCTGGATTGTGGAACTGGGACCAGTAGGGAGTGTTGCAGCATCCCCTGGGCTGCTGCTGCTCTGAGAAACATCAGCAACCCTCAGCGTCACTCACCTGGGCATCAACAGCTGCATGAGGAAGGTGGTAAAAGAAAGCTCCACCACGTGGCTCAGGTGTGATTCAAGCATTAAGCAAGTCTGTGGAGGAGCTGGAGCCTTTACCCTGCTGCTGGAGGGGAGTCTGGTCCCCTGCTCTGGGTGTTTTAAGATGCAAATATTGCCTTGGGGTCTGCTGAAACACTGCACTGATTCCTGAGAACATGTGACCTTCTTAAGCTGCCTGCCAGAGCCTAAAGGATCCGGGTGATGACACCACGGGATGACACCAGCTGTGTATCATTTCTTCAGCTTCTGCCAGTGCCTTCAGCAGACTGGTCAATGAAGCACAGAGAGGTTAACAAGGTGAAAAGAAGCCTTGTGGGGAGGAATGCGTGGTGCTGCTGTTCAGGAGCACATCTCCTTGGTGTGGAAGCTGCAAGGACGGCATCTCAGTGGAGCTGTAGCCAGGGAAATTCTTGTTGTAGTGCAGGAGGTGTTTTGGATGGATGATAAGGTGAGCTCTTAGTGCTGCCCTCAATAAATGAGATACGTGCAGTGTCTCAGAGGAGAGCAGAGAAAGACCTTAACACTTCACCTGCCTCAGCAGGGAAACGACCACAGTTCAGCAGCAATTTCTAAAACTTCATGTTGTGCTTTTAAATAGAGTTACAAGTTCCAGCTCACGATGCAGTTTATACTTTGAAATGCACTGGTGTAACTTGTATGGTGCCAGTGCTGCAGGGATTGCTTCTAAAGCCTCTTTTGTTCCTAAACCATTCTGAAACTTTATTTCTAAGAGTATTAACAGCACCATGTCCTACAGCATGAGGGATCTGCCTTGGATATAGAAGTGCTGTCTTTATGCCTGCATGATAACATGCTTTAGGATAAATGCTGAAAGACAGCTTTGCTATGGAGCAGCCAAACTAACTCATATCTGCCGTGGAAGTTTTCGTGATGGAAGTTGGTTCAGCCTTCAGCTGGTGCAAATTTCTGCTGGAGCAGAAAGTCACAATATCAGTGTTGTAGGAAGTCCATCACCAGCAGAACCTTCTGTGGTCCAAATTCAGTCCTGAATCCAGCGTACCTCTAAACATTCCCCGTGTTCAGAGGGTTCGTAAATAGAGTGTGAACCATGCTTTAATCTGGCAAATGATTTAAATTTTAATGCACAGTTGAGATAAAATCCAACCCTCTTTGGAGGTGTCGTTCCTAACGTGACCACGGATTTAAAACTCACTGACTGCTACCAGCAAAAGAGTGAAATAAAATACAGAGCCCCTGCTCCGTACAGAGGCTGCAGACTGACCCTTACAGCACCTCGTTGGATTGAGGATTGAGGATTGGGAGCGTTTTCCCGACTTGCAGCCAAAATGCAGCCATGGCCCATTGCTGCCCATTTGTTCCCACGCCAGCATTGTCCTCTGGCTCCAACCCCTCCCTGCAAGGTGGGAGCGGAGGAAGCCTGAACTGCTGGGCAGGGTCCGGTTCCTTGGGTGCAGCTCAGGGCAGCAGAGCTGTTCGTGCACGGGGGAAGGGAGGGTAGCAAGTAACGCCTGCTCGAGCCTGGCTGTTGGGCTTTTCCCGTGGTTTTGTGTCTTTCTGACCCATGACTGTGGTGTCGAGTATTAAAAGCAAAAATAGACCTGCTGATGCAGTGCTTACCCGGCTGCGTAGGCTGAAGAGGAGGCGATTCCAGCCTCGTAGTACTCCCTAAATTCTAGTTTGGTAGTTGTGCTGTGCATATTGGGGATAATTTCATTTTTGATGCCTCTGTCAGCTTATGGGAAGGAACTTTGACTTCTCTGTGTTGAGACTCTGTTCTTTCTGTCATCCAGCCTAAAGTGAAGCTGCCCTTTTAAAATCTCAGGGTTGAGAAACTAACTGCATACCCTTGAGTTTTAAACTCTTGGCATATTTGAAAATTTATTATCTCTCTGTGAACTTCGGTTGTTTAACTGATGGGTACTTTTCCCCCCCCATCCTTTTATTGTACTGTATGTGGTGACAAAGGAGAAAGATCTTCCCTGTTGATTTCTCTCCCTTTGCAGCTGAAGAATTATCAAGACTCAAGCCTGATGATGGGGTACAGCAATCTTGTTTCACTTGCTGCCTTTTGATGCTCTCGTTTAGCTACATCTGCGCCACATTGACAGTAATTCTGATACAGCAATCGCACGTTTTCCCTTTAGAGACAACCGAAATCACTCAACTGCTTAGACATAATGTGTGCAATAAATAATATCTTGAGACACCAGGTAGTCAGAAGAAACCACATGAAAGCATCTAGATCTGATATGATTCACAATCACTGAAGTTTTGATTTCCCTCTGAGCTAACAACTCTCCTCTGCAGCCTGTTCCCAGCGCAGCTCAATTTCATTTTCCTCTAGGAATTCGGATAGATGAGAGCATCTGTCTGCTGCCGGCTTCTCCTTTTGTCCATTGCTGTTCAACAATAGGATTGTCGAGTCACTGAGAGGTTAACGAAGCTTTTTTTTTTGTCAGTGGTCCAACCTCTTTGTATAGCTGTGCGGAACAGCGCACTGAACAGAAATAATGGGAAAATCTTGTTGCTGGAATGACCGGGGTTGTCATTTTGCGATACCAGGGTAAAGACCTGCTTAAGCTTCAGGCTTCTGGCTGTGTTACGGGGGTGGCTGAGCACAAATCCCTCTGCAAGAACATTAAATATTAGTTTCTCTGTGTCTCCTTGCGTCCAACACTGTTGCAGCGAGGGGAGGGAATCTGAACGATTCAGGAGTAGCTTCCCATTTAGTATTTAGAATGGTTTTGTTACGAGCCTTTTGGGGTTTGGCATTGGAAGAAGGGTGAATTGTGGCCCTTAATGATGAAGTGTGGGAACAGTTGGAGCCGGACAGACAGACAGGCAGCGGTCCAGCTCCTCTTCCTGAGCGAGCAAAGCTTTTGTGCTGTGCCATCCCACTGCACAAATGACCGTGCGGGGCTGCTGCTGGACTGATTGGTTTTGATCCCTTTTAGGGAAGGGGTTTGGAAGCTCTGATTTTGGGTTTATCACAGTAGTCAGGCTCCTGCCCTGTTGCTCTGAGCGAGCCTGTTACCGTGGTTGCCCCAAAGAACTTCCCATGGCGGGGAGTGTGGGATTAGAAACCAATTGTTAAATCCAGTTGAACTGGGGCATCAGTGGCTTGGCTTGTGTGGGTCCAGTGACAAAGTGACTGCAAGGAAAGGTGTGAAGGTGCTGTGTTTGGCTCGTGCAGGGCATGGAGAGCTTTGAGGGGGAATTAAGCTTGGAATGGTGTGGGATGGATGGCACGTGGGTGAGCTGTGACTTGCTGGATGCCACCTGGGGCACAGAGACACTTTTCTTCCCCTATCTCTTATCAGCTTGTGGATAAGGGCACCCAGCAGAGCAAGGTGGCAGTGGGATTTACAGGAGTGTTTGCTGGTGGCAGTGCTCCAAGAAACTCTCACCTTTTCCCTCCAGAGCACCTCTCCAGGCTGGGTTTTCCCCACAATTCAGGCGAAGTGCACCTGTTATCACTCAGGCATTGCTGCTGGCCCCAGCCGTGCCTCCTTTCCAGGCTGTCGTTCCAGCAGAGCTCATGCTGGGAAATGGAAAATGCAGAACTCCTCTTTAGGACACAACTTCACTTTTTTTTCTCTTTTTTTTTTTTAAATTTTCCCCTCCTGGGAGCTGCCGAGCCTCCGTGGTGGCTGGTGTATGCATGGCCCTGCATTCTCCTGTTGGGAATGTTAAAAATACCAGCTACAATTTTCCCTTTCCACATACCAAAATACATTAATGTGCTGCTGCTTTGATTAGTCATTTCCTCTTCTTTTGTTCCTTTCGTAACAGGGTAAAGGACAGCGTGCGCACGCTTGAGTAAAATCTTGTCTGCTTGAGAAGTCTGAAACTAAATAGATTCTCTTAGGTTAATACCTGTCTTTGTTGGCAGAAGAATTCTGTTCTCATCCCTTAAATATACATTCAAAAATAAGTCTGGATAAAGTCACTTTAATGGTGTTCAGACTAAGAATATCTTTGCCCGATTTATTTTTGTAGTGGAAAGAAATTCTGATATGAACAAGATTAATATTCTTACCATGAATTTAATATGTTCTTGCAGGAAAACCTTTGGTGATACATTGCTATAGGAAATTTTCCAAATCCATTTATTTTGAGGGTTCTTGTCTTCCTCCTGTGCCATCACCTCCGAGCACACATTCCTCTTTCCCCGAGTTCTTGTGAGACCTCGTTCAGCGTGGGTGGAAACGTGGTGAAAGCAGCACCGTGACACTGTTGGGCTGTGCACGGCTCAGTTTGGGGTAGTTCTGGCACCCTCTGCACCCTTGGGGTGTGGGGGTACAAAGGTTAATAAATCCAACTTACGGGGACCTCCTAAAGTTGCTCTGAGCCACTCGCTCCCCCTTCGAGGCTGGATATTTTTTGCTTCTCTGTTGCTGTGGCTGCCTCAGTGAGAAATTTGGGAGAAAAGCTTTAGCACCGAGCGGTCTGGAGAGCTGCAGAACAAGTGGTAGATTTAAAACTTTCTGGTGCGTGTGGAGGAATTCAAGTGAGTAAGCTAAAAAGTTGCCCGGCGAGTACAGTTAAGGGCAAAGTTGAGGAGAAATCTGGAGAATCAAGCAATAAATTAAGACCGATCTCTTCTCAGTTATGTCCAAACTTTAGAAACACAACCCATAAACAACATGCCATCCTCTTTAGCAATCTGTCGTGGTTTTCCTGTCGCTCTGGCGCCGAGGGCGTCTGCTCTGCCCTGGATTCAGAGGGAGGACAGCTTGTGCCTGCCCGGGGAGGTGAGGCTCGGGCAGCGGGGCTGCTGCTGCTGCCACGCAGCCCGAGGGAAAACTGTGCTGCTGGGGCTGTGCAAGGCTTGCAGGGAGGGGATTTTACCTCTCCCGGGATGCACAGGCAGGTAATACGCTCGGCTCTTCTCCTTGACTCTTTGCAGCTCTTTTATATAAAAGCCTGGGTTGTTTTTTTGAATGAGCATTAGCCTCCCAGTACTCAGATGCCATTCATACTTTCACAGAATCTGCTAAGGCAAAAAAAAAGAAAAAAAAAGAAAAAAGCTAGACCAAAGGCCTTTGCTTCTTTTGTTTCTGTCTCCTCTTATTTTACATTTATTTTTAAAGCTATAAACAAGAATTCTTAATGCAGGAATGTATATTTATATAGTTATATTTGCTGTATACACTGGGAAAGGGAAAATGTTTCATTCCAGCTCTTTTCTCCTTGCAGATTGCTGTGAAGGTATGAGAGGAATTTGAATACTAAGGAGCTACTGCTCATACCTGCTTTCCTCTGTTACAGAATCATGGAATGATTTGGGTTTGGAAGAGACCTTAAAGACCATCTCATTTCCCCCCCCTGCCATGGGCAGGGACACCTTCCACTATCCCAGGTTGCTCCAAGCCCCGTCCAACCTGGCCTTGGACACTTCCAGGGATGGGGCAGCCACAGCTTCTCTGGGCACCCTGTGCCAGGGCCTCCCCACCCTCACAGGCAAGAATTTCCTTCCATGCTTGAAATTGGATGTAAGGAGATGAAAGGGATGTAGCAGCCCCAAATTTCTCAGGAGATGACCTTAATTTTATTTTGTTTTACTTGGAATTTGGGGCTCTGCCTCATTTGTGACCAGAGGATGGTCAACTGCATCATTCTCATGGGTGCTGGAGACCTTGTTTTAATTGAGTTAAAGTAATAGAGCATGGCAGGGGTAGGTGCAGAATGAACATACTTATACTAATGCAACTTACTCCTGCGTCAGAAAGGGATTAAGCTGTGTTAGAGTGAGCAAACCCAGCTGGGCTCAGACCTGTATTTTACCGCCCCTGGCTTTTTAGGGACTGGTAGCTGCTCCCTGAGGCTTTCTGTGGGTCCAAGGTGAAGATTACACCATGGATGTCTATTCATGCATTAGACCACAACAGCTGTCTTAAGGCCTTTGTTGAGGTGCACAGCGGCTCTAAACCTGTGTAAGTGGCTTTTGTGTGTGGTAAAGCTGAGCTGCTGTGGAGTGTCACAGCAACCTGGATTGTACAAACCCCTGTGAACTTCCCAGACAGCTAATTGGAATAAAACCAGGTGTGGCCTGGTCCCTCCCTTCCATGCAGGTGCTGGGCAGAAGCAGATTTCAGGTGTGGTTGTGTGTGTTTAATGCTTTTGCCTGTCTGACCCGAGAGTCCTGGCTCGAATCTGTACCTGGCTCGTGCTTTTGGATGGGTTCATGTTGTAGGAGCTGCTCGAAAACTGCACGACATATGGAATTGCTGCTCAGACTGGGAACTTAAACTCAGCTTTGGCCATAAGTCTGCTAGATTTGGCTCTTATTTGTAGTATTATTTTGAGAAAATTCTGTGATCTTTTTTTATGCCTTCCTATTTTGAGAAGTATCACTTCCCCGTTCCCTGTGCACGGAAGCGGCTGGTGATTGAAGAGCAAATGTCTGATGTGGTCCCTGCCTGCGTGGAGAGCAGGGAAAGGGGAAATGCTTACCCAAAAGCCTGAGCTGGCTGCTCGGGTGTTTAAATGCCTCTGAAATAGTTCACGGTGGTGTGGGCAGAGCATGTCTGTACACGAATGCGTGAAGGAAGGAGCTGGGAAAGCCTCAGGGACTCCTTGGAAGCAGCGATGGGAAGATGCAGACTTGCTGAGTAATTCCTGCTGGAAGAAAGAAGCCTTTGATTCTTTACAGGCACTTTGGAAAAAGGTAGTGTAAAGACAATTTGTTATCTTCTGACTCTGGAGATAATAGGTGTGTGTGTGTGTGTTAGCTGCTAGTGATTTAAAGGGGAAACTTGCAGTTTCTGGAGTCTGGTGGAGCCAAGGACATCTTTCGCTGGTCCTGACGCATGCTGGCTTTTGTCCCAAATACCATCCCCTCACAAATACTGCAAGAAATGTTTTGGTTTTCTAAGACTTTCCTGTGCTGAACAATATAGAGTCATGTAGGTTGGAAGAGCCCTGTAAGATCAAGTGTAACCATTCCCTCGGCCCTGCCAAGGCCACCACTGCCCCGTGTCCCCAAGTGCCACATCCACACGGCTTTTAAATCTCTCCAGGGGTGGGGACTTCACCACTGCCCTGGGCAGCCTGTGCCAATGCCTGACCACCTTTTCAAGGAAGAAATTTTCCCTAATATCCAAACTAAACCTCCTCTGGTGCAATTCGAGGCCGTTTCCTCTTGTCCTGTCCCTTGTTCCCTGGGAGCAGAGCTTGAATCCCCCCTGGCTGCACCTTCCTGTTGTGAAGAGCAGGAAGTTCCCCCCTGAGCCTCCTTTTCTCCTGGCTGAACCCCTTCAGCTGTCCCCGGTGCTCCAAACCCTTCCCCAGCTCCGTTCCCTTCTCTGGACACGTTCCAGCCCCTCAGCATCGTTCTTGTTATGATGGGCCCAAAACTGTCCCCAGGACTGGAGGTGCCGCAGCAATGCCCAGCACAGGGGACAATCAGTGCCCTGGCCCTGCTGCCACACCGTTCCTGATATCAGTGTATTTGTGCCCGTGCTCTGGTGAGCCCCGTGGGGTGCTGCTGTGACGGGGTCTGGGCAGTTTCGGGATGTTTGGGTGAGCTGCCAGGCAGGAACGCCGAGCGTGGTTGTCCTCGCTCCGTGCCAGCAGCAGGTGTGTGCGCGTTTATCCCTGGCTAAATGCGAGGTTGCTGGCTCCACTTTCACTGATGCTAATTCCAGTTCTGGGCTTTATCCTACAGCCCAGGTGGTTTCAGGGCGTCAGCTGCTGCCTGGTGAATCCCTGCCCTGCCTTATCTTGTAGGAACTTGCCCGAACAGCCGGGCTGGGGTGGAAACCTCTTGCGGGAGGTACCTGGGTGCTCCCCGCTGCCAGCACTGGGACGAGATCAAGGACATCTGCTGGATACTGGTGGCGAGGTTGTGCAGCCGTATTGCGCTCCCGGCTTCCCCTCGGCACTGCTGCTGCATTTTGTCAGGTGTTGGCTCTGAAGCCGTATTAAAAAAACCCTCTGAAAGTAAAGGCTTTTGTTGGAGCAAAGCTACTCTTTCTGGAATTTAATAAAGAGCTTGTCTGTGTTAACTAACATCAAGCGACTGAGAGCAGACAGAGCCCAACAGATGGTACAAACAGAGGCATGTTTGGAATGGAAAATATTTACCTAGAGGGTATTTGAAGCACTGAGCTTGTGCTCTGCAAATGGCTTAATTGTATCAGTGAAATAAAGTGAAGAGCAAGATTTATTGACAAGTTTTCTATGCTCTTGCTGTCAGCACCTTGGAGGGGGTGTCAAGCACTGTTGAGCTTCCCTTGAGCAGGTCTCCTTCCTGGGAAGAGTGGTTTTAATACCTGAATGGCTCAGTTGGTGTTTTTGAGTGTCTACAATTTTCTCCTGTGGCTGCACAAATCATGCTGTCAGGGCAAGTATGGAAACGAAGAACTCAGAGCTTGAAATACTGTTTATTATGCTTCCCCCCCCAGTCTTGGGTTTGGGAGGATTGGTGTAAACAGAGCATGGAAATACAGATATAAAACTAGAATTTAAAAAGGATATAAATATGTAGGTTAAATTTTACCTTGAGTAATGTGTGCAGTTTTGGTTGCCACACTATAAGAAGGTTATAAAGGTATTGGAGAGTGTCCAAAGAAGGGCCATGGAAGTGGTGAAGGGTGTAGAGGGGAAGCCATGAGAGGAGTGGCTGAGGTCACTTGGCTTGTTCAGCCTGGACAGAGGAGACTGAGGACAGGCTTCATCCTGGTCTGCAGCTTCCTCACAAGGAGAAGTGGAGGGGCAAGTGCTGATCTCTTCTCCCTGATGACCAGCAACAGGACCTGAGGGAATGGCTGAAGTTGTGTCGGGGGGGGCTTAGGTTGGATATCAGGAGACCTCCTCCCAGGGGATGGTCAGGCTCTGAACAGGCTCCAGAGCTTCAGGAGCATTTGGACAACGCTCTCAGGGACAGGGTGGGATTGTTGGGGTGTCCTGTGCACAGCCAGGAGTTGAGCTCTGATCCTTGTGGGTCCCTTCCAACTCAGGATTTTCTATGACTCTGTTGTGTAATTCTCTGATACTGTCATTGGGATCAAAACTCAAAGGTCCGTTTAGACCTTGAGCTTTTCTGTGTGGCGAGTGCCTCCTGCGTGACTTCAAACTGTGCAATTTAAAAAGTGACCCGTGAGAAGATTGTGTGTGATCTTACTGGGAGCTGTGCCTTTTCCTCACGTAGGTGTCAGGTGAGGTTTATGTGCAACACTTTATTCTCCTGTGTAAAAAACTGCTCAGGTGCAGTCAGCTCCTTGCTGGCGTTCTCTGGACTGGGTGTTTTTGGGAAGGCTGAGGACAGCAGGGGCTCCTTCCTTCCCAGTGTGGCTCACCTGCAGCACTTAGCCAGGTGTGAATGAACTCAAGCAAGTTTGATGGGCTAAAATCCCTGTCTGCTCTGACAGCTCCTTTGTGTCACATCGCAGCGGCTCTGCCGTCTTTTGTGTCCTGAAAAACCCATCTTGTTTTTTCAGTAACACGCAGTGCTGCTTAAAAAAACCCCAAACTAAACCAACCTAAGCTGTAATTCTGCAGTTTTCCCATATCCTATACCAACACTGATGTTAAATGAACTACCCTGAGGTTTTTCTGGCAGCCTCCCTTCCTAGAGCTTGAGCCCAGCAGTGCTTTAGTCAGGTAATACTCATGAGCGAGTCACAGAGAGCTGGTTGCTCCTGCTGTATGAATGTGGAATAGGCATGGAGCGGCTGAACTTCTTATTTAATTTTGTTCTTTGCCCGTGGCAGATCTGGGTTTAGTTGCCCAAGTTGCTGGGCATCCTCTCCCGAAAAGCTCTGGGGGAGGATGAGCTTGGGAGTGAAGCTGTTTTCGAGAGGATCCTCTTTGCAGCTGGCTGATACGGAGCATGTTCCAAACTGTGTGCAGATTAGGGAGAACAAAAATAGTGTTATCTGTTTGAGGAATTTATTGAATCCAGATACTGCTCTGAGACTGCTCGCTGTGTTCCTAGTGACTGTTGGATGTGAGTCTGCTTGCCAGCTTGAGAAAATCCCGGGAAAATATCCCAATTAAAGGAGCTCTCGCCTTGGCTAAAGCATACGTGGTATCTCTTAAACTGCTTAGTAGTGAAAGAAAGGCACCTTGGTACCTGTATTTCCCCCCTTTAATGTTAGTTTTTCAAAGAGGCACAAATCCCTGAAGATTATGTGCATTTTGGGACCCAAGCATTTATAGAAGCCGTGCTTCTCATGTGCTGGGGCTAAGCTATGAGTGACTCATTAGCCAGATGGAGCTATAATTTATTTCTATCTTCTCAAGTAAGTTAATCCCCTGGACCTAAACTGAATGGATATCCTGTGAAATGTGGTATCTGCGCAGGGTGAAACTTGAGATTTAAAGTCAAAAAGGCAGAAGGGTGGGTTAGAAAATCCAGGGCAGCATGAACTGGCAGGGGAAGTCAGGTGCAAGCAGCAATAGCGCACTGGAGTTCAGAAATAGTTATTTTTCTGTGGCACGGGCTCTTGTTTAGGGAACAAAAGTGCAATTCTTTTGTTAAAGGCAGGATGGGAACAGTAGCTGGGTCTGTGCACGGCCTGGGACAGATGCAGCTTGTTCCCCTTTTTCAGAATGACTAAAGGGATGTTGTGAGGTCTGGAATTTACGGGTGAGACGGGAGCATGTCTGCATGGGGGGAGCCTGGCACGGGTGCTGGACTCCAAGAAACGTGATCAAGAGCAGGTTGAGTATCAAATACGAGTGAAAGGTGAGTATTTAACCAAATACCTTGAAATTTAAATGTAGCTAAAGTCACTGCGCCTCTCGTAGGCAGTAGGGAGGGGGAGTGCAGTGTGACTGCTACTGGGAGTGCCTTGCCTGGGATTGTGGGTTTGGGTGGGTGGGGAGCTGGTGCAGCCGCCCTGGAGAGTTCTCTGAGGGAGCTGCAAGTGCTAAAAGTCCCATTGCAGCACTTCTGGGGGAGAAATGCTTTTATTTTGTGAGAGTGTCTCCTAACCAGGATGGTAAAACTAAATGGAGCAGTTCAGCTGGTAGGTGAAGGTGTGTCAATGTAGCGTTTGCTTTTTTCTGCTTTAACAGAATGAGTTTCTTCATCCTGTTTCTTTCTGCATGGCATAGAATTCTTTTCCCCCCTATAGATCTAGGGTTTTTTTTCCCTAGACGGCTTGTCAGTGTCATACAGAAATATAAATGGGAATGATGGAACCATTTTAGTAATTGTAGATTGTCAGAGGACAACTGGAAACGGTGTGTGAGCCAAAACGGTGCCAATTTACCCCATGGCAAGGATGCCACTTTGTGAAGGCATTTTGACAGGGGGTGGTGTGATGGATGTTGTTTTGTCATTCTGCGTAGAGCCAGCAGCGGTGGGATCCTCCTAGAGTGAGTTTGAAATACCCTTGCTGGGCTGAGATGAGAAATTTGTGTATGGCCATCAGAGCAGAGCTTTTGCTTGCCATTCTGTGTGCTTAATCAATTCTAGTTACACCCTGGGACTTTTATTTGGGTTTAGTTTTTTTTGAACCCTGCTAGCATGTGAAAAACTGGATTTGTGTATGGAGTTCAGAGATCAGATCTACCTGCCTCTGATCAGTGTCTGGGGTGGAAGGGTCCACGTGGCTTGTGCTTGGCTTTGCCCCGATGAGCAGGAGGGGGACAGGAGCAGGAATGGAGCCCGGAGAGGCTCCGGACCTCATCGTTGCAGTGTCATGCTCCAGATCTGGGAGATGATCCTGGAGCAGGGCGGGGGACGGAGGCTCGGCAGAGCTCACGCTGCTTGTCCAGCTCTGAGATCAGACCTCAGCTAGTCCAGCACACGTTCCCCACCCGGACTAGCTGTTGGAATTCTGTATTCATGGCTCCTCTGGAAGCAGCTGAAGCTTTTAAACGTGTCTCTCCTCTCTGGTCTCGGAGCAACAACCGCTTTGTGCGAGCGTGTCCTGCCTCGGTGGCCATGGTGCCCTCCCGACCCTCGAGCCTTGAACCTCTTTAACAGCACATGTCACCCTGAGCCTGTGGTGTGACCTGAGCACGTGGTGTCAGATGCTGGGAAATGTGTGGGGACTGACAGGGTGTGACTGTCCGTCCCATGAGTTCATGGCTGGCTGTGTGCTGGTGTCATCAGCAGGGCAGAGCCGAGCTGCGCAGGGCTCCTTGTGCTCGGGTATTGTGACTGTTGCAGTAATGTATTGTAATGATCAACTTAATTACACTTGAGAAAAATCTGCTTAATTACATATTTACTTTGGGGATTAGCTTTTCCCCGTAAGCATTCAATATTGACTTTGGCTGAGACAAATTTTGAAGATCGGCTTCCTTCAAAAGATGACTAATATTAGATCACTTAGTGCAGGGAGCTGGGTTTATCAAGTAGCTGTAATTAATCATTTTGAAAGCTCCAGCTTAGTTTTGAGCATCTGTGCTTTTTCTCCCCAAAAGACAAGCTTTTCTTCCCATCCCTCTCAGCCCTTCCAAAACTTTCCGTGCTGGATGTAATTTTAGACCCTGTAATTTTCAGTGAGCTGTACGCGTGCAGAAAATAAATACAAACTGGGAGGAGACTTAATGTTAAGACAACTGATGAATAATTAGTGTATTGAAATGTTAGTCTTTTATTTGGATAACTTAATAGCCAAATTAGAGTTCCCAATCCTTGCTTTCTGTGCTGCTCAATGCACTGTACAAATATATTATCACAGTACCTCCTCTCTGTCCAGAAATTATTCTATATAACAACTATTCTCTCTTGAGCCAGAGCCAGACTCCACACCGAGCTCTCTCCAGTGTGGCAGGATGGCACAAGCCAGTTTGCGATAGCAGCTTCCAAAACAGTCAGGAACTGAGGTAAAACAACTTTAAGGAAGTAAATCTTCTGCCCAGAGGCAAGGAGAGCCTGTCCTCTCCCTGCACCATGCAGCTTCTTCGTGGGCTTTATTCCCCGTGCCCTCGGTGGGCACATCTGTTTTCATTTTTCAAGCAGCAGTGGAAATATTCTGAGCAACCTGGGTTAAATCCCTTGCCTTTGATTCCTAAGAGAATGGGTGTCCCAAGGGACACTCGAGTTGAAGAGTCATTTTTTTCTTGTGTGGAGGAAAATGTAGCATGTGCTTCCCATGATGAGTTTTAAACTGAGTTGGTGGATTGGGAATTGCATTCGCCTAATTGGTTTGGATTATGTCTGGATTTTTTTTTCCAATATTTGGTGAAATATTTTTTTTTTTCCTTCTTGGAACAAACAGTCTGGAGAAGATTTGGATTCTTCCTGCAAAAATCTAGGTCTGTTCACAGCAGTCAGTTGTGAAACGGGAAAATCTGGCTTGTCCTGACCCCAAAGTTAGGTTTTTTAACGTAGTTTTGACTTTTTTTTTTAACTTTGTGGTTCCTGCTTTTTTTTAAAAGAAAACAAATACAATGTTTGGGACAAAAATAGTGTTTTCAGCAAATTATCCTGGAATCATCTGGTCTGTATAAGTGCCCTGGAAGTTTTATACCATCACATGTTCAAAATAAGTAACAGATCTTCCTGTTGCCCCCTAAATGTATGGAATTTTCATGAGTGTGAAGCTGGGTTTTAGACTTCAAAAAGCACTTTTGAAAATACCTGATTCTTTATGGTTGACTAAAATTCAGGGCTCACTCCTGTCTTCTCCTCATTCCACTTCTGAAGCTGTCATAAATCTGGGAACAAAAGGAAAGGGAAATTTAACTCCCGCTTGCCAAGATAAGAATCTTAATTCATTATGTTTGATTTATAGGAAAAAAAAGTGGTGTTCTGCACATAGCGGTCCTTATTTCACAGCCTCTGGAAGTGCTGTCTCATGTATTTCTGAAATCAAAAGCTTTAACTTTGTGAAAGTCACGTGGGAAGGAAGAGTGAGGAAGATGAAGACAAGCAAGGGAAGGGAATTCTTCTCTCCCCAGATCAGCAGTCTGGCAAAGTGCACTTCTTCCTATCCAGGCCAACAACTTTGAAGCAAGTGGTAAATGATTCCAGAAGCTGTTCCAGGGCTGATGTAGTTTGGTAATTTTATTAAAGCTACTTTGAGGCTACCCTGTAACAATGAGAAATCTTCTTTTATTATTATAACTGGTGGAGGAAATAACACCGAGGGAAAACCTGTTCAAAACCTAATTTTTCTTCTTTTTTCCTTTCTTTCTCCTATAGGTTTTTTTAAGAAATCATAGCTAAGAAAAAGCACAATGGAGTTTTACGAGTCTACCTACTTTATCATCCTCATTCCTTCTGTGGTTATTACAGTCATCTTCCTCTTCTTCTGGCTTTTCATGAAAGAGACTTTATACGATGAAGTCCTCGCCAAACAGAAACGGGACCTAAAGTTCCCACCTACCAAGGCCGACAAAAAGAAAACCGAGAAGAAGAAGAACAAGAAGAAAGAGGCTCAGAACGGGAACATCCACGAGTCCGACTCGGAAAGCGCCGCTCGGGACTTTAAGCTCTCTGATGCCCTGAGCACGGATGAAGAGCACGTCACTCCCGTCCCCTCGGGCGTCACCGAGCCCTCCGCCGGCCTCAGGGAGCGGAAGAAGAAGGAGAAGAAGCACAAGGCCAACCAAGACGATCACGTAACTAAGGACTCGGAAGGATCCAAGTCTTCAGGCAAGAAAGTAGATCCAGTCCCTGTTACAAAACAGCCCACTCCACCATCTGAATCAACAGCAGCTAAGAAGAAGCCTGGGCAGAAGAAGCAGAAAAATGGAATGGGTACCTGATGTTGCATATGCTTTTTGCACAGAACGCCAAAACCGTGTTCTGCTTTTTGCGAGGCCACAGAGTGTCTCTCACAACTCTTCTGCCTGATCTCTATGGGGCAAAGCTCCCTTCTAACCTTCTCCTTTTTTACGAGCTATTGCTTTTTTTCCCCCCCCTGTTTTTCATCTGGCAGCAGTGCTCTGGTTTTCCTCCTCCCGTCCTTGCTTTCTTCTACTAAAGATGAAGTGAAACAGAGTAGCTCGTTCCTCTGCTTTGCTCTGTGGTTTGGCTGCTTTGCTCTCTCAATCAAAATTTTGATTACCTGAGAGAACCCAGTAGGTGTTTGCTGTGTGCATTCCGAGTCAGGCTGTGAAAAAGTGGAATCCTAAGAGTGGTGGCTCTGATAAGGGAGGGCATCTCGAGAAACCTCACAGCAGTCTGCAAAAGAAATCACTGTTTAAGCACAGGCTTGATGCACAGAGAGAGGTGTTTGGTGGCTGATTCATGGATTGGTGGTTGATTCAGTGCTGCCCACCTGCTACACCTCTATAACTGAATGGAACTGATGCTAAAACTGGTCCGGCTGTTGTAACTGAAATATCCAACCTAGAACAGACCAAAAACTTGTCAGAATCACTTCTGACTGTCTTGACCGTATCCTCACCAGCTGACATGTCTCAGTGTGGTTGTCTTGACTGGGAATAGAAGTGAAAAAAGAAAAAAAAATACCCGGTTCTAGAAATAAATGAAACCCAAGATATTTGCAGATCCCCTTGCGAGATGCAGGCACAGCAGGTTTGCACAGGGAGTGAGGAAAAAGAATGACATTGCTGCTTGATGTGGTAGATTTTTTTATTTTTCTGGAAAAAAAAAAAGGAGAAAAAAGACCCACCCACTACCAACAGAAAAAGTATCCAATCTTGTTTGTGGGTGTTCTCCAAAAATCTCTGTGGCACGGTTAAAATGTGGTCTGCAAGCACAGTTCTGAGGGCAGCCACGACTGACTCTTATCCCTGATTACAGGAGCTGACACCAGAGCCCTGTGCTGTGCGTGTCAGCTCTGACAAGAATCTTAATATAGCACAAGCTGTCCAAAATGATGAAAAAAATTCTCACTAGAAACTGCTTTTAAAAAGAACAGTTCCCTAATGGGAAACGCTTATTTTCTGCTTCTCACAGTCCCAGTAGCTATTGGGGGTGTGTGTTCAAAGTGCCCGAGTGGGTTCACGGAGGGGAAAAGTACACTTCTAAATGAGAAACTAATATGGGTAACATGTGCTGTCTGCTCTGTCACAGTGAAATCTGGATTGGAGTTGTTAAACTGTTCCTTGCATTGCCGTGTGTTCTGCTTGCACATGAGATTCCTGTCTTTAAAAATCACTGGGTGCTGTGGCTCTTGACTCTGCTAAACCTTCCTGTTGCTTTGGAGGGGGTCTCACCTGATCTGGGAATTGTGTGTGTGTGGGTCTGTGTGTGTATGTACATGTGGATAACTTCGTGTTCCGATTTAAAAGATGTGAGTTTGTTTTCCTGGGAGTGGAGACTTTGGTTATTACAGATTTGCTGATTAAAAAGTGTTGCTGAGGATATACAGAAGAGCATATTGTCTTAATTGTCTGTTGCAGATGATCAAGATAGTAAGACTGATTCTGTTGTGTCTCCTGCCAAAAAGCAAGAACCAGTGCTGCTCCACCAGGAGATAAAGCAAGAAAATGTGTCGGGGAAGAAGAAAGTCTCTGCAAAGAAGCAGAAAGTTGATAATGGTAAGAATTCAGTCTGTGACGTTGTTCAGACAAACCTGACTGTTAAACCTTTTTGCCGTCCATGCTTTAGTTCCTCTTCCTTTGGAAAAGGATCTCATAGAACAGTAACTCTTTTGATTTGAAAAAGCAGGAATTGCAGGTAGGAAAGATTGCTGAGCCTGAGGAACTGTTAAATTTTATGAACATCTGGTACCAGTGAGCACGGGATAATGAACGTTGTGAACCTTTCTGAGCTCCCTTGGATCTAAACTCCTGAATGAGGAGTAATGTGCAGACTTAAGAGTAAAAGCTGAGCAGGCTTTAAGTTGCTCTGAGCAAGGCATGTCTGGAACTGCTGCAGTCGTCTGCCCCAAAGAGGATTGCAGTTTTTTCAGCCAGTTGCTTTGACCACATTCCTCTCTTATTGTCCTTTTGTTGGCTGGCTCTTGCTCCAACATAAACTGTTCATCTTTGCTGTCAAGGCCTTCACTGTTTGTCATCCCTTGTTCTCTGCCAAGATGCTCCTTCTTGTGTCCTCTTGGCTCACTGTGCCTCTGTGTGTGTGTATTTTTCTCTCTCTTTTTTTTATTTTTTACAATGAGTGCTGTTGTGTCTGGCTTTTGGACACAGTGTGACCACGAAGTTCTCTGAGGCCACCTTGTTAGCTCCTCGAGGCTCTTCTCTGCTGGGGCAGCTATGAAGTTGGGAGCTGGTGAGCTGCTCCTGGAGTAGACACCGTTGCCCCCACCTGTTCCCTTTACACTTTGGTCAGGTTATCAGGGTGCAGATCTATCGTGGGCCCTGTTCAGTCCAGGATGGGGTCCCAAGCAGTGTAAAGTTCCTGTATAACTGAAAAACTATTAAATTATTCCTGGGAAAAGCCTACTGATGGGGAACTTAGGATGTGATCACCTTTTAAGGATGTTCCTGTGCTTTTCCTGATGGAAGCAGGTGCGCTGCACTTTTTTAGAGGCCACAAACTTGTCTGTACGTGGCAATAAATGTCAGTACCAGCTCAGCCAGCAGCAAAGCCGAGCTGTCAGTGCTACAGGGCAATAGCTCATGCATTATTTGAATGCAAACTGTTTTATTTTCAAGCCACCTCTCCAAAACGACAGAGCAAAAACGAGCTGTGGTGGACATCAGGATTAGCTAAGACAGTACTGTGGGGATTTCATACTGTAAAATGTCTCGTTGATATTAAAGAGGTTTTGAAAGGAGGGGAAGTTAATAAGGAGAGGAAGGGAAAATACGAGGATAGCAACTGGAGTAGCTGGTGGTTGTTTCTGCTAGAAGAGAGCTCTCCTCACTTCTGAGCTTGCGGTGTACCTGCAGGTGTTTGCTGGCTGCTTAAGTGAGAGACTCTTATCAGGTGACTCAAAAAGGTCCATCTGGCCTATTCTGCTCCTTTTACAGCAGCCAGAATTTGTTCCATAACTGGCTCTCTGGCAGCCAGGAGTGCACACTTGTTTTGCACTGATGGCCAAAGCCCTGCATCCCACCCAGTTCCTCCTCTCTCTGTGCTGCTGCCTGGCATCTGTTGTCCATCAGCCCTGCAGTCTGGGCTGGCTGGGGCAGTGATTTTCCTGCTGGGCCATGCCCAGCCTCTGGCATCCTGCAGGCAGTGTGGAGCAGGAGCTGGGCAAGCAGCAGCTGCAGCTCTGGCTGTGCCTGTTGCCCCAGGTCTGTCACTCCCGCTCTCCCCTCGCCTGCGTTTGTCTCTGCTGAAGAGCTCTTTGGACAGGGGCTGCTCCTTTCCACGGTGATCCAGTGGTGTGGGAGTGGAGACCTGGGGTCGGGCAGTACCCCTGGGTACCTCTCTGCATGTTAATGATGCCCAGAGCCTTCTCTGACAGATGAGAGATCTTCATTAAGTGCAGCGGAGTCTGCATGCAAAATAAGCTTGGTCGCTGCCCCTGCTGCATGCTCTGCCTAAGTGGTTGAGTTCACAGGTGATGTAATCCATGAACATGCTGGCAGTGAGGCACCAGCTTTTAACAGAACAGGGACAAAAGACTTTACTCATATGTTAGGGATGCTGAATGGTTTCCTGCACAGCCACAAGTAAAACAGTCTCATTGATGCTATGTGCAACTGTCTCACTAAAGTGAAATGAAAGTCAAAATGTGAAGGTTTTCCTCCTCTTCTTGTTAAAATGCTAAAAGGCAGCTTTGGAAGTTGAAATTTAATTGAAGCTATTAAATTACTGTGCATTAGAGACCTTTATTTAATGGACTTACCTGAAGAGCTTTAATGAGTTAAACTGTGAAGGATAATAGAAACAGAGAGTATAACTAACTACTGAGGTTAGAGATGCTTTACTTCAACTCTTAATATGTTAGGCACCTTTTCTAAAAAGGTTGGTGTCAATTATTCCAAAGCTTTAACCCATCCTATGGACTTATGATTACAGTTTTGGTGGATGAACCTCTTATTCAAGCAACTACTTATATTCCTTTGATGGATAATTCTGACTCAGGCACTTTGGAAAAGCGTGAGCCGGTTGAAGTTGTAAAACACAATGTGAATGAGGGGATCCAGAAGAGCAGTGGCAAGAAACTGAAGAATGAAACAGATAAAGGTAAGAAACTGATAATTTGGCCTGTCTCTGGCATGGGCTGCTTGCAAACCTCAACGGGGAGGACGTGTGGGGAGGGAGATCCTCTTTGATGTACTGTGAGGAAGGGATTTGAGGAAAACATTTGTGGCTGCAGGATGCTCTTCTTGTGTGTGCTCGTTTCTGCCTTGTCTTTGGCACTGTGGAAAGGGCTTTGTGCCATCTGAATCCTTTCAGCTCTCTGACTGGGCTTTTGTGTCCCCAGTGAGCAAAGGGGTGATCACAGACCACACAGATGCAGCGAGGGAGTTCGCAGCGGAGAGTTCAGACATTGTCCTCGGGGATGGACTCCAAACCCAGGGTGTTCAGCACAGGCTCTTGGAGTCTGCTGGAGGCTGGAACTGCAGCCTGCATGCTCCAGGGCTGTTGATGGAGCTATCTGAGACTGACCCAGTGCAATACAGAGTGACCTGAAGCAGATTGCCAGTGGAGAGAGCCTGGCAGTTTCCAGGGAGACTCTGAATTTTCCCTTCAGTGCAGTTGGAATTGGTTGGGACAGGGGAACTTCCTTCATGCTCTCCCACAAATGCCTGGAGTGATTAATGAGCGTTGTGTTCCACCCCGAAGCTTTAAATAGGCCTCTGACCATCTCAAATTCTGACAAACTTGCTGAGCCATGAGGCGAGACCTCAGATTTGTGAGTGGCTAGGCCGATTCTTCAGCGTTGTCTGGTCACTCGCTTCACTTTTTGGACCCTCTCTTTTTAGTCTTGTCTTCTAAAATGCCCCCTCGAAAGCTTCCTGGCAGCTCTTTGATTGGATTCCCACATTCCTGAGGCTCCCCTTGTGCTTCTGGCTCAGTGGCTGCACGTTACTGTCCTGCAGCATCGAAGCCCCTCACGTGCACCTGTCCTTCCTCATTTCCTCGACACGCTGTGACCTTCTCCATGAACTCCTAATTCTCCCGTGTCAGCTGGGATTTGCCCTCCCGATATAGAAATCTTCCCCTGCTCTAATTGTAAGCTCCTTGGATGCGAGGGCAAGGTCTCTGTGCCTTCAGGGAGCACAGGGCTCGGGCTGGTCCTGGCCCAGCTGCCATCGATTCCCGGCTCACCGGACCGCGGTCTCGGGGTCTTGGCACATTCCTGGTAACAGCATCACTGATGATGTCAGTGCAGCACTGATGTGAGCTGAAGTCTGTGGCCAAGACTGAGTTGGATTTAGGACTAGAAGAGGGAGCCTGCTAGAATTCCTCTGCACTCCCTCCCCATGCTCTGTTACTCAGTGATTTCATGCTCGGTAATTTCTTTTAGGGCATAGTGTCACTGCTGCTTTTTTGTTCTTCATTTGTTTTTCAGACAGATCTTTGGGTTTGATGTGTAAATTGGTTTCAGGGGCGTGTTTAACACCTGTGCTGAGAAACCCAGACCCTTCTCCATGATCTATGGGACAATTTCTGACCAAGCATCACTTTTAAGCTTGTGCATTTTTTTTATTCTTCCCATCCCTTCACGTACTTTTGGGCACTGGTGAATATTTGACAGGGCTATGGGATGCCTTGGTCTTATGCTCCCATTCCCTGGAGTCAGAGGGCCACCTAATGACCTGTCTATGTGCAGCCTGTTTGTGAGCAGTGTTTTTTGTTAGAGAATACTTCAGCTGAATTGGCTTTCCTTGTGTGTGTCTTTTGAAACACTTGGACAGCCACTAAGAGGGATCTTACTGATTTATCTTCCTGCTCCTGAACTCTTCTTGCAGCAGTTCCCTCAATCTAAATTTGGAAGTTAATATTTTTGTCTTCCATATATTGTAATCAAAAAAGTGCCAGTTTTTAAAATAATTAACTTGTCATGTGCATATTGCTTGTGCAGCCAGGCTCTCCTCCAAATTGAGAGCTCAATTTAAATTACTGTCATGAGACAGTAAGGAAAGGACTCTTCAATTTTTCACATTTATGCTATTTTTCTCCTCCAAAATCTGTGTTATGCTTTGTCTTCTTGCTAGCAACACTATAAACGTTACCAACTGTGCAAACAAAGTGGTGGGATTTTCTCTTTTCCCAAAACTATCAGCTGGCAGATTGTTATCGGATTTAAATTGGAGAGATGTTGTTTTTGCTGAATGTTCGTGACCTCTTGCTTCTTGGCATTTCAGACTGGAATTAAATATAATGCATAATGATACCCCATCACATGCTGTTTCAAGGCAAAATAAATAATTCTGTATGGAGTCCAAAGTAAACAAATCCTCCCTTCTGTGTTGCAGAGAATGCTGAAGTGAAATTCAAGGATTTTGTAACATCCATGAAGAATATGATCTTCTCTGAAGACGAGGCCCGTTGTGTGGTGGAGGTGTTAAAGGAAAAATCTGGTGCAATTCATGATTTCTTGCAAAAGGTGAGTGACTGTGGGGGGCAGACAAAACTTACTGACCAGACAGAAAATGGAAGAGGTGCTGTCAGGTTACCTCTGTCGGTGTTCTGCTGTGAGCTGGGCAGTCTGCCTTTGGAAGACTCTCTCCAGCTGGTCTGTGCTTGCCTTGGATGCAGGAATGAGTTTTCAGATGCCTTGGTGTTGCCATCTGCCATCCCAGGGGTGGCTCTGGCCCCTTGGGAAAGAGCAGGCACGGCCATGGAGAAGGAGGAATACAGCAGGAATGCTGCTGCTGCTGCCGTGTGGGTGTTGGCACGGGCAAGGATGGCTGGTGACTGTTGGGAGCGATCTTTCCCAAGTGTGTAAATAGGATAAGCTATGGGAGAAATTCAGACGAGCTGCTGTGGCTGTGCACTTGATCAGCTGTGTTTTGCAAGTCTATACAATGTAGTCTGACTTCTTTGGATGTTTTTCATAGGATTGTAGGGCAATTCAGATTTGGAAGGGACCTCAAGGGGTTTGCAGTCCAGCCTCCTCCTCGGAGCAGGACCAATTCTGAGGTCAGCCCACACCGCTCAGGGCTTTATCCAGTCTGGATATCTTGAAGCTGTCAGGGAATGGGACTGCAAAACCTGTCCTGGCAGCCTGTGCCAGTGCTTGGCAGTTCTTTTTAATTCTTGTAGTCAAGGCAGAAGAGAGTGGTGTCCACCAATATCTTATCACTACAGAATCATACAATCCCTGGGGTTGGAAGGGAGCTCTGGAGGCCATCCAGTCCAAGCCCCTGGCCAAGGCAGAGTCACCTGGAGCAAGTGACAGAGGAACATGTCCAGGTGGATTTGGAATGTCTCCAGAGAGGGAAGCTCCACCTGTTCCCTGGGCAGCTGTTCCAGGGCTCTGCCCCCTCCAAGGAAAGCAGCTCTTCCTCATGTTGAAGTGAAACTTGTGTTTTAGTTTGTGGCCATTGCTCCCCATCCTGTTGCTGGGCACACACCTACTCCTCCCTGCAGTGACTCACTGTGGGTGTCACTTCGTGCTTGTCACATCCTGAGTGTCAGGAAGAGTGAACTCTTGCAGCCCTGTGTTCCTCTGCAGACGTACCAGAGCAGAAATGCAGAACTGGCTACGTGTCAGCCCGGTTAATGCAGTATATCAACATAACACCACGATTTGGGCTGGGAGGGGCTTCAGGAGATTGTGCAGTCCAGCAGCCTGCTCAGAACAGGTCCAACACTGAATCCTGAGCAAGTTGCTCAGGAATTTGTCCATTTGCATCTTGAAAACCTCCAAGGACAAAATCAAGTGCTACACTTGGAATGGTGTTGCCTGTTCTAGCAGCCACTCTGCTTGCTGTGTTTCTTTCTTTTGAAGGAAGGTTTGGTGTTAAAGCTGAACCTTTAGGATGAAAATGAGTTCCTGGGTTTGTACACAACCAAGAAATGTAGGTTTCTGTAGGTGGAAGTGTGAGCAGTGTTCTCTCTGTAGCTCATGCGAGTCACTGACAGTGTGTTTGTACTGCAGGCCTGCACATTACCACTCTAAAGGAGAATTTCCAAACAAATTCAGAGTGTGTTTGTGGGGCTGGCACTTCTTTGCTTCTTCAGTTATCAGACTTCATTGAGTGAAGTCCAGGTAGTCCAACCTCCTCCTCGAAGCGGCACCAGCTCTGGGGTCAGCACAGGCTGCTCAGGGCTTTATCCAGTCTGAAACCTTCAGGGGCTGAGATTGCACAGCCCCTCTGGGCAACCATCACACTTCACTGAGTCAAGTCTGAGCACAAGCACGTAGAAGTTGTGCTCCTTATTACATTTATTTAATTTGCAGGACCAGTATGCAGGTGGCAGGACCATGGGGATTGCTCCTCTAGGTCTGTTCCCTGGAGTATCTCTGAAACTTTGTGTGTCAGTGTGCCAGCAGAAATGTAAATTACATCAGCTGGAGGCTCTCCTGGGAAGTGGAAGGAGACACCAGATCAGTGTTTCCTTTTCCCTTTGTGGGGAGATATTTCAAGCAATTACAGTTCTTGGATTCTCCCTGCTTTGAGCATGGGCTGGACCAGGTGATCTTGGAAGTCCTTCCAGCCACAATTATTGACTGATTCAGCATCTCTGCATCTTTTCCTATTATTTCTCTTAATGGCTGTTCTTTATTTTCCCCACTGCCACCACAGCAGCTCTTTTCCAATGGGAAGCACCTTGAGAGCCCATTTATTCTCTTAATGGGTTTCCATGCTTTGAAAATGCATTTCCTTGCCTGGTGAAACGGGATCCATTAGTGGCAGAACCTGGGTACCGGCGGTGCCGCGCGTGCCGCGCGGATGGAAAGTTTGGGGGCAGGAGAGGGGGTGTTCCCTCCTGTCAGGTTTGCTTTGCTGCCTTTTAGTGTGCTGTGCCACTATTTGTGGTTATTTTTATGTCATCCTGCTGCAGGCCAGCAAGGCTGAGACGGCTGCAGCTCTGCACCAGCTCCAGGACAAGGAGAAGATGCTCGCAGCGATGAAGGAGGAGGCAGCTGTTGCAAAGGAGCAGTGCAAGCAGCTCTCCCAGGTAAATACTGAGGGGTTCATGGGTATGGAGAGGAGCAGGGGTTTGTAGGACTAGCAGCCAGCAAATGTTGGTTTACTGAGCATATTATAAGTCAAAAGGTGGAATATTTATACTGAAAAAGCTTACCAAGGCACTGTGTTTGGTTTCACAGTGTAGTTATGCACAGGTATTTTCCAGTAGTTTTTCCAGAGAGTTCATTTACTGAGACTTGTAAGCTGAGCCTGTTTTTCTTTTCAAATGGTTATTTTTAAAGCACTTCCTTCACCACTGTGAGACTGTTTCATGGATGCAAATATTAAATGTCTTTCCTGCATTGCAGTTTTAATTTGGTCCATATTGTAGCATTCACGTGCTCGTGTGCTTCTAGGCACAACAATCATCAGTTCTCTTCAAGAAGGAAGGTACAGAAAGTGCAGACTGCCTGGTTAGCCCCTGGAGGTGCAGCTCTGATTGCTTTGGACTTGGAGGGATGCTGATGCATCACTGTCAAAACTAGTTTAGGAAAATTCACTTTTTTATAAAGGTTTCAGAGGAAAACAGTTACAGTAGAACAAATAGCGAGGCAGATATGGACTGAATTGGAGAGTCTTAGGAGAAGGATTTGTGTGTTTTGGCTGGTTTGGAAGCACATGAGCGTTAGACTCAGGAAGGCCACGTTGTGAGACAAAACTTGGGCACGGGAAGCTGGGTGGCCAAAGATGGGAGCAGAGTAGCCAGAGGATGCGGGAGTTGGGAGCCTTGGGAGATGAGAGGGGAAGAAGGGAGTGGGTATTGTGTGAGCTCCTGGCAGGGCACAGGTAGCTGTGTGTTCACAGGTGGGATCAAGAGGTTTGGGATAGTCAGTGTGTAACTTTAGGGAGAAGGGGCTTGTGATGTGTTTGGAAGGAAAAAAGAAACTGCCTCAGGACTACAGAATCAAATTGGGGAGAGGGATCTGCTGCTGAAGAAGCAGAGGGAATGAAGGAATCTGAGTGTGGGAAATGCAGATGTGGTTGGGGAAAAAACATCTGCAAAGTGGTGCTTGTGAAGGTGAGGCAGGATCTGCAGAGAGATAGGAGTCATCAGGGGTTTTTCCCATCTGGATTGGGGAAGGGAAAAGCTGGGAGAAAATGGATAACAGCAAAGTTGCTGCAATGCTGAAATATCAGGATAAACAAAGGATAAAGCTCAGCCTGACTGATAAAAGCTCTTATCTTCCAATTAATGTGTTTCCCTTGAAAGCACCGTCAAAAGCTAAAGGTGCTTTAAGGTGCAGAGCTGTTCCTGCAGGGATCTCGATAAAGATAATGAGTGGAGAGGATAAATGAGAGCAGGAGCTGAGTACCCCAAGACTCGGAGGTGTTTGGCAAAACACAAACTCAGGAAAAGTTAATCTTCCCAGGATCTCTGGTTCTGCCCTGAGAGGGTAGCTGGGTACTGAGGACTGCAGGTGAATAGTGGGATTGGTGTAGGGACAGAGGAAGCTGCAGTGTGTCCTGGTGCCCTTCTTTTAGTTGCATCTTAATTAAAAATAACACGGAGAAAGATTTGTGTCAAGCTGTCTACATTGTGCTTGCAGAAGTGGCTTAAAACTGAGTTTGATCTACAAGACAGAATAGCTTTTATTTAAACTAAAAGGTGAAAAAAACTATAATTACTCTGAAGGGATGGAGGGTATTCAGGCTAATAATTTAGAGCACTTAAATTATGTCAGGGCTCCCTGGCACTGTTGGGAGCTGTGTGGCTGGAAACACCTGAAGCTCGGGTGGTACAAATTCCTATTTGTGTGATGGGAGCTGCTGAAAGCTGCACTTAATGTTTTTGCTTACTCCAGCAAGTGCATTTATATTGCAGAGGAGCAGCTCTGTGGATTTCTCAGGTGTCTGGGTTGAATTACTGGCTAATAAAAGATTAAAAAGCAATGTGTATTTTCATCTGAAAGCTGTAATATGGCATCATGCTGGTGGGATTCGGGGCTTCTCTGGCCTTTGTAGTGCACTAATAGCCCATCTCCTGTGGCAAAGCTGTTGGCTTTGCAACCTGCTACAAAGCAATTATTTTGCTCTGAAGTGCTCTATTTTGCCGTGGTGCTTTCCCTGTGTTCTTCCATTTTGCTAAACTTGGGATGAAAATCTAAGCTCTGCCCTCTGTGATACCCATGGCTTTAGTTGTTAGAACTCTGTGATTTGGCCAGACTTGATAGAAAAAAGACTCCCATCTGTCCTGAGACAGCAGAAGATCAGTGTTTAAATTGATAAACTTCTTAATAAATGTGAGATTTATGATGATTTTAGGATCAGCATAAGGTTTTGGAAGTTTGGTCTAATACTGTGAATTTGCTGAGCGAAGATTGACTTTGGTTTTGGTGCACACTTGCTGTATTTTTAGTTACCTTAGAGACTCTCAGCCTTTAGAAAGGAGCAGTGGATGACTCGTTTCCCTTTTCCTGTCACTTCCCACCCAAGGAGCTGGTCGCAGAGAAGGAGAGGAATGGTTTGCTCACGGCCAAGATGCGAGAGCGCATCAACGCGCTGGAGAAGGAGCACGGCACCTTCCAGAGCAAAATACACGTCAGCTACCAAGAGTCTCAGCAGATGAAGATGAAGGTAAATGCTGAGAAATCACTGCAAAACTCCGTGGCAGTTTCCTGACTTAAAAGAAAGACAGGGAGTTCTCACCAGGTGACTTTTGTAGTGTGTAAAGCCCAGTGCTGGCCAGGCAGCTTGGTCCCTGATCTAGTTACTTCTCCTTCCTGGTGTTCTGCTGAAATGTTATTCAATTAAAGTGTAACATCTAATTGAAATACTCAGCTTAAGGGAGCTACTAATGCTGATGATCATTGACCAGCAGATAAATGTCTCTGAGATTATAGTACACAGTGACAACGTAGCATAATACACATGAAATATCATTGCCTGGGGGAGCGCTTTGCTGAGAATATTTGAAGAGCAGACACTTGTATATTTTTAAGACCCTTGTTACTTTCTGTTGTAGTTGCTTTATGGAGTGACCTTAGAAGGGTTTGTTTCATCAGATTAAAAAGTTTAAGTTAGGTTTTTCTAAGGAAAATGGCCCTTCTTATACCAATTTAACTGCTTAGATTTCATTCTAGTAGGTTTTTTTTCCTGTGTGGATGTCACAGCATTGAGCCCAACACGTGAACTTCCCAACTTTCACGTTGTTATCTTCTGTCTTGGCACTTTGGAGAGTGGCATCTCTGCAGTTTAGGAGCAGAGGAAACTTCTTTGCCACTTGTGTAAATAACTGGACAATAAGAGGGTCTTGCTGCTGGCTGGGGAAGGGGAAGGAGCCCTGGGCATGCCCGGGAGGCTTTAGCAAGTGCTGCTGTGCCAGGCTGAGCTGGAGAAAGGAAACAGAAAGGATCCAGTGCTCCGGTCCTGCTCCCTCTGCTGATGTGCTGCAGCATGGCAGAGGAGCTGAAAATGGTCACAGCTTCCAGTTGTGTGGGGTTTGTGCCCCTGCTTCTCTTGGGATCTTGTTGGCATTAAAAAACAAAACAGGCAAGGAAAAGAACCCCCCAATAAATGTCCAAGGCCCAGCTTGTTACGTTTGTTGGTGCAGAGCTGGAGGTGGCTGCCCTACAGGGGGCTGCTCCCTGCTGCTGTGGTTGTTACCCAAACATTTATTTGGATTTTTTTATGTAAGAAATGCTCATTGATGAATCAGCCACTTGATGAAGCTGGGTCTTGGAATGGTGTCAGCCATATCTACAAACTGGCACTGATAAAGGAGGAGTGTTGTGTGTGCTTGAGGATTTTCAGAGCAGACTTTTGGGCTCCAGGACCAGCTCTGCTGTTGTCTGCATGTGCAGAGTCCATTTTTTCTCTTTGAATCCTGCCTTTTGATTTTGTTCACACTATTCTGAACCTTGGGTTATCAGGGCTTCTTTCTGCCTCAGTTTGGAACCTTGCTGAAAATCAGAATATTAGATGGGGACTAGCCTTTTGCAGTTGGCATGCTGTAATCTGTGTATTGTTAGTTATTTGTTACTTTTTCTGCTTTGTTTAAAGGCTTTGTAAACATCTAATAATAATTCACAGCACGTTTGTTTCATTTCCCTTTGGAAAAGTAACATTGATATCCAGTTATTGATAAATATCTCAAGTTGTGTAGCTGAGCAATTGGTATTCTGAGCAACACTTATGTAGTCTTTTAAACAATAAAAAGGGTTGCCTTGGTAAATAGGTTGATGCACTGATATAAAAGGAAACCTGTGCTTTGGTTTGAGCACGAGGGTCTCAGTAGCACAATTTAATTTAAGAGGTGGTGTGTGAGGAAGGAACAAAGCTCCCCCTCTCCCAAAAAACCCACTTAGTTTTATTTACTGAAACTATTGTGGTATCTTACCTGCTGCTACAAGCTGGTTTTTTTTTTTGTTTTATTGCTCCTTAGCTTAATCTTTTACGGAATTGATCTTTGTTTCCCCATCAGTTCCAGCAGCTCCGCGAGCAGATGGAGGCAGAAATAAGCCACCTGAAGCAGGAAAATGGTATCCTGAGAGATGCTGTCAGTACTTCCACCAATCAAATGGAGAGCAAGTATGTTGGCAGCTACTCAGAGCTCTGTGTGTTTTTGAGCCTCCTCTGAAGAGTTGTTCTGGCTTCTCCTTTTTGTTTCCAAGTCCTTGGCTGTCTCTGAATTAGTGGTTAAGATGGGAACACAAATATTTTGGGCTGGACAGGTAGCTGGTGGTGTTTGTATTGAGCCAGGGCTTTCAGAACAAATAGTTACCTTTTTTCAACTTGAAGCCTGAGCTTTTAGGTCCGAGGTGATGCTGAAGCTTTAAAAGTGCAGCAGTGCTCAGGCAGAGTTACTGTTTTTGGCAGGGTGTGTATCCTTCCCCTGGGGCTTTAGGAGAGGTGCTGATTGTGACCCCTTGGGAGAACAGCAGCTCTAAACTTCAGTATCAATACCCTGCAGTTACTGGTGCTGCTGGGGTGGCACTTGGATTTATCTGCTGATGGTGGAAATGTTTGGAGAAACAAAAAAGGTATCTCCGAGTTTTGTCTTTTGTGAGTTATGACTTGGGCTGCCCCTGAGCTGCTCCTTTTGTCCATTGTGGTAAAAGCTGAGCACCCTGGTAAGGTGTGTGGAAGACAAAACTGACACAATATCTGCTCTCAGGTATTTGTTACTGTTGGAGACTGGAATGTCAAGTGCTCAGAGAAGGGTGTGGAGCCCTGGTTTTTGGGGTCCCGTTCATTTAAATGAAGCATCGTTATCTTTTAGACAGAGTTCCTGAAAAGGCCTTAATTCAAGCAAACTTGAGATAAAAATGAAATGCTTTTTACTTGCTTAGGCACAAAGGGGAGCCTCCTAAAAGTCTTCCCTTGGGCTGAACAAATGCATCTTCTCTCCCTGCTGAGAAAGGGCATCAGATACCTCCATCAGTTAATAGTCAGGTCAAGGCCAGGAGGCAACAAATAGTCTGAAGAAATGTGTGCAGTCAGTAGTCCAGGAGGAATAGTCCTGAGCAAGCCTGAGATCAATAATCCTTTCTGGGAAGAGGAAAAGAACGTGAATTTCGATACGAGACCTTTCCTTATGCTGAGTCTCTTCAGTTTACATCAGCCTGCCCAAATCATGCCAGTCAGCTTGCAAAACCTGTTCAAGGAACTGGTGCTTGTGGCTTATTGCTGACCTTTTGTTTCTGACCCTGGGTTGTAGCTACTGAGTTGTGCTGGTGGCCAAGAGTGATGTTTTGCCTCTGTGGCCAGGAGTACCTGACCCTCATCCCTTTCCTAGGATGAAACAGTTTTGGAGAGGGGAGGGAAACACCCCAAACCCATCCTGTACAGCCCTCTGGTTGCAAATACAGGACTTGGTGTTGACATTTGAGTAGCTGCTGCTGTGGAAAAGCCCTGTGGAAATGTTTGTTTTCAGGCAGTCGGCCGAGCTGAACAAGCTGCGCCAGGACTACGCGAGGCTGATGAACGAGCTGGGGGAGAAGAGCAGCAAACTGCAGCAAGAGGAGCTCCAGAAGAAGAATGCAGAGCAGGCAGTGGCTCAGCTGAAGGTGCCTGGGGTTTTTTCTCTGCCTGTCAGGTTGTCCTCAGGGTTTTATCTGAGCCGGGACGTGAGGCGTGTGGGAATTGCTTTAGCTGCTCGTTTCAGATGGGCTGAGCCAGCCTAGGGGTTTATTTAATGTTTTTATTCAGTGCACTGGGTTTTGAGTGATTACAGACCTCCCCGTGAAGTGAAACTTACCTTCCAGGTAAAATATCTTTTCAACATCACCAGTTTAGCTTTTTACTTTGCTTTCCGTGAGAGTACAATTCCAACAAGAGTTGATACTTTGGAGCCATTCATCCAGCTGGCATTGTCCTTGTGTGGGTTTTGTTTGAAGCTATGTGCTTTTGCTTAAATGTAGGCTCAATTTTTTAAAATAAATATCCTTTTTAAAGAGTTAAAATGTAAGTGGACTGGCTTCTGGATGAATCTCTTTCCATTTCTTTGGAAGAAAAAGTCTTTTGCTTGGTTTTTTTTTTCGTTTTTTTTTAGAAGAGAAAGTGTTTTCAGGTGAGAATGCCAATCCAGAGCTCATTATTTCTTTAATATTTGCAATTAAATCTTACATACCAGAAGTTCTCCCTGCCTTTTGCCCTGGCAGGTGGAGAATTGGTATCTAGAGTTGAGATGTTTTAATTACCGGAGGCAGATTTATGTGATGCTCGGCTGGTCTGGCTTCTGGTGTTAATTCTGAACTATCAGGGCAAAGATGCTACATTTTCATATTACAGAAACCATTCTGTTAAGAGCCTGTAATGAAATCCTGTTCACAATTTGCCTTTCAAATTAATAGGCTAAACTAGTCTAGGAGGAGGATTACAGAGCACTCTGTCTCAGATGTGCCCTAATGGAAACAAGAAACAATTTCACTTCGTTGCCATATGTTTTGGGAACAGCACTGAGGAGAAGCACTCTGAATGCTTCAGAAATAAATGAAAGGTTAGACTTCTTTTCATCAACTCTTTCTTCAACGTGAAGGTCCAGCAGCAGGAAGCAGAGAGAAGATGGGAAGAAATCCAGGCTTACCTCAGGAAAAGAACAGCAGAACACGAAGCAGCACAACAAGGCACGTATCACAGAATTCCCAAATAATGCTTCCTGCAGTGGACTGGCTGTTGCCATTTGTGAAAAAAAGGGTGTTTTTGAGTAAATGTCCTAAGTAAAGCTCAGGTGGAGTCAGCCCTGCTTCAGCACCCCGGGGAAGGTGTGTGTTGGGATCCCAGGGAGTTTGAATGCTGATGGGGGAGCTGAACCTTGCCTTGTCGGAGTGAGGCTCCTCATCAGCCTCCCTGTTTTACAGTGAAAATGATTTCCCCCAAAGTTAAATATTGACTTCTGAATTAAAATCCTGACATTTCTGCTACAGATGTGCAGAATAAGCTTGTGGCCAAAGACAATGAAATCCAGAGCTTGCACAGTAAACTTACTGATACAATGGTGTCAAAACAGCAGCTGGAGCAGAGGATGCTGCAGTTATTGGAGGCTGAGCAAAAGAGAGCTTCAGAGGAGGACTCCATGCAAATGCAGGTGCAGGTTAGTATTGCTCAAGTGTTTTAAGGGTTTGGGGTTTTTCCTCTCACTTTGTGTCTGTGGAAACACAGAAGTATCCCTGAAATGCTGCTTTGGTAAAGCTTTCCCACTGAGTAAAGGATGGAAAAGCTCTGCTTATGAAGTGAGACCTCGTGTGTGGTGCTGTGAGGAGGTGTGGGGCCACCTCACACCTGAGAAACACTTGGGGCAAGTCAGGAAAAGGTGCTGACCCCATTTCCCAAGCTGTGAAATGATCCATGGTCTGGGGAACACCCTGGGAGAGCAGCCGTGAACCTTTGATGTTTGTGTGCTCTCCCTCCTCCCGGCATCAGGTGGTTAGAGGCAGGGTGGACATGACTCTTGAGGGCTTCAGGGAAACCAAGTGGATTGTGGTGGAGCAGGGAATACTTTTCCTTGATACAGAACAGGTTCTGGTGCTTCCACTCTGACTGGTTGGTTGTAGCGGGGAGGAAAGAAAACCAACATCTTTTGTAAAGTGTCTGACATGTAAATGCTGAACTGTTCTTACTAACATAATCATGGCTAAAAGCTAATCCTGGCAAAGGTCGAGTAGCTGCAGATCTCAGCCTGCTTTTCTTTCTGTGCTCTCTTACAAGGAGCTGATAGAGCAGAATGATGCTTTGAATGCTCAGCTTCAGAAGTTTCATTCACAAATGGCAGCCCAGGTACAGCATGTTCTCAGACTTTCTTTTTGTAGTCATGACTTGTGAACTTTCATTAAAAGTAAGACTTTTTGTAGCTGGGTACGAGATGTAATGCTGAAAGCAGAGACTCGTTAGCATCCTCTTTTCTAATGTTTCTTAAACTCTTAAAACTTTAAGCTTCTCTCTTTTTTGGGAGGAAAAATCCACTCACTTTCTCCCCTATAGTGGCTTTCATTTATAACTAAAGGGTATAGTACCTTTTTCAATGTTGTTTTTTTTTTTTTTTCCTGTAGCTTTGCATGCCTACAATTCTGTCTTGTGGTTCTTTTGGTCTTTCTGCAGCCCTCCTGTGAACCACCTGATTGTGCTTTTTCCCTTGTGGTAGCTCCTGTATGAAGCTGTTTGTTCATTTTAGTGCTGATTTCTGTGCAGAAGCAAAAAAAAAAAAAAAAAAAAAACACACAAAAAACCCCACCAAACCTGCACAATGCCTTTCTCAGTTATTTTAATCTTTAAAATTTTAGTTTGACTAGTTTTTATGAGACATTATTTCTGTTGTAAACACTGTCTAAAGCCTTGGGATCACTGGAGTTGCTTCCATGTAGAGGAGGGTCACAGAAATCAGCTCAGAAAGGCTTTGGGGGCACAAGTGTGGGTGCTCTGTCTTCTTTTAATCATGGATGTGCTTGATGGAATTTGATTAAATTCGACATCAGGCTGAAAATCTGGCTTTGCTTGAAGTGCTTTAACCCATTGGGTGGGGGAGAGTAGTGAGGGGAAGAGCCACTCTAGATTTACAGCATCTTCATGGCCTGCTCCTCTCATCCCAGTCCTTTAAGGGCTTTGGAAATAAATTCCTGGGGAAATTTTACTTTTTAGCTCCGAGTTACACAGGGAGGACGTTGGAGGTGTGTGCTTTCCCCAGGTAGCTCCAGCTGGCCATGACAATTCAGGGAAGTTTTTCCACCAGGGACAGTGGGTGTGAAAATGACACTTTGGGGCAGTGAGTTGGGACTGGATCCTGCTCTGGATATCAGAGGTGATGAAACTTTTAGTTACTAACAGGGACTGGAATTGTGAACGTGGAAGTTCTGTCACAGTCTGCAGAGGTCCCTTGAGGCTTTCATAACCAGTGTGATGGGTCTCTCTTGTCTTGTTGTGTGTGACAGCACAGGGACAGGCTTTTTCCAGAGGGAAAAATGCCACTTGCTGGTTTTATTGGTGCTGTTTCTGTTCCCAGCACAACTCCTGATACACTGTGCAGGGTTTTCTTCTTTTTTTTTTTTAAATTTGAGTGGTTTTTTCAGCAGAATATCCCATAAAGCACCTAATTCCTGGGAGGGAAGTGCTGGTGAACCCCGTGGCTTGTTTGAATCTAGTAAAGGGCAAATAATAGGGGTCTTTTTTCCCTTCATGTTGCATTAGGCCAGAGGGGAAGGGACACTGGTATGTGCTGGTATTCCTTCAATGTTCCTTAGCCAGGAAATAGTTGGAAGCATCCTGTGCCAGTTTAAAATAACCAGACAAATGCTATTCCTGGCTCACTGCAGATGAGGATTCTTTGACTTGCTTTACTTCCAGTTATTTGTTTTTATTTTTTTTTTTTCCTCCTGCAGACGTCGGCTTCAGTCCTGGCAGAAGAACTTCACAAAGTGTGAGCATCCATTTCCTCTGGGCTTTGGGAGGTGTTGGTGGCTTTCAGTGCCCGCCACCTTCCCTCCACTCACGTGCAGAGCCTATGGGAGGGACTGGTGAAGGAAATGTTGCTGCCTGTGCTTTTAACTTCTCATGAGATCAACCTGGGAGCTGGGAAACCGCTTCCTACGGATTTCCCTTCCGTGTCTGGCCTCAGGTTTGGAGTCTGCTGTAGCTCTGAGCTGCAGGGAAAGCGGCATCTCTTCTGTTGTTTGCTCCTGCCTGTGTGCAGGGTCAGTGCAGGAATGTGCGTGACCATGAGAATTGTTATTATTTGGGCTGTGGGGCTGTGCCAAGAGGTTTCTCCCTCTGGGAGATGGGGTGGCAGTTGTGTTTCAGAACTAGGGAATGTCTCATAAATGTTTTGGCAAGCAGACAACATTTGAAATGGAAAAGCTTTTGGACCCAAAGTGTGCAGTCAGCAGGATTTAGAGTAGGAGCTGGATTGAAGGGCCAGGGTGTGTTTTGGGTTTAGCCTGATGCTTCCTGCACCACTTCCATCCAGAGGAGTCTTCTGTACTGATCTGCCCCTGTTTCTCCCTTGTGCAGGATTGCAGAGAAGGACAAACAGATAAAGCAGATGGAGGACTCATTAGGCAATGAACGTGCCAACTTAACCAGCAAGGAGGAAGAGCTCAAGGTATAATAAAAGCATGTGCCAGCTGATCCGGGGGGAGGCTCGCTGGCTGCATGTACAAAATGAAGCCCCCAAGGCTGCTGTCTTTGGGTGTAGAAACAGCCTTTTCGGGTACAGGTCTGCTCTTCTGGGCAAGGCCAATGCTAGATGCTGGGAAAGCTGTTGATAAGGAAACGTGAGGATTTTCCTTCCAAAAATACCCTGAAAAGTCACCCTGGAGAGTGAAATACTCTCTGTGTATGAACTGCAAATACATTTCTTTTTTTTTTCCTTCCCTTCAGGTCTTACAGAATATGAACCTCTCCCTGAAGTCAGAAGTGCAGAAGTTACAGGCTCTGACAAATGAACAGGTAAAGCAGTTGTTTTGATTTTACTCCCTTCCCAGTACCTATTCTGTCATAACTGCAAATGCAGATCTGTTGGCTTTAAGCAAGCTCTGCTTAAGCACATTAATGGTGGGAGGCTTCCGGATTGGGCTAATATCTGATTCCCTGGAGTTCTCAGAGCTGGTGGGAGGACTAATTCTTTCCCCTCCTTCACCAGCAAAGTCTTGTACTTGGATATCCACGTTACTGAAGCGTTTTGCTTGGTTGGTTTAGATTTTCAGGCACACAGAGTGCAGGACACTTCACAGGAGTGAACACTGTGAATATGCAGGCCTGGCATTTGCATACAAGATTCATAAACATCCCCCCAAAACCCCCCCCAAAGCACACAGCCCCCCTTCCTCACCACAGAGATGTTTTTAGAGCCAAACAAAATGCTGTCCCTCTGTTGCTGCTACGTGGCCTGTTCATTACAGAAGTAGAAATGAAGTGTTTAATTAGAGATAATCCCAGTTGTCAAATGAATCTCCTGGAGATCATCTTCCCTTTGTGTAATTGCATGCTTGTGGATTGGTGTTGTAAAAGTGCATGAAGACAAGCTCACCCCTTTCACTCTTGATTTCAGTCATGTGCTGGGAGGCCAAATGACTTGTTCTAGCTTTTTAATATTGTGGAATGAAAGGTTGATTGAATCATGTGATGTATCCTAAGTCTGTGTTAATCCTCTTTATATCTAGGCTGCTGCTGCACATGAGCTGGAAAGGATGCAGAAAAGGTAAATGGCTCTGGGATTTGATAAACAATGTTTATCAGTCTTTTATGTTCTTTTCAATGGTGCTTTTTGTAAGACTTGGATGGGGACATGTGTTTAACTGTTCTGCTGTGTCTCAGCATTCACATAAAAGATGACAAAATAAGAACTCTTGAAGATCAGCTTCGAGAAGAACTCACGCAGATTTCAAACACAAAAGAAGAATTCAAGGTAAGATACAGAACAGGTGTTCTTGTGCTTGCTTTCAGTAAGTTTTCCAGGCTCCAGAGGTTGTGAAGCACCTGTAGAACAGTGAAATAAAACTGACTTTTGGGTGCTAAGGTAAATTACAGTATTGTGTGTGTAAGGCAGGAGCAATGTGGGGTGTCACAGCAGCAGACTGTGCAGCAGAGTGAGAGGTGGGATAACACAAGTTAAATGCAGTGTCTGCAGTTGTGGCGAGTGAGGGCTTTGAATTCTGTAAGAGGAGGTTAAAACAGTAAAAACTGTTGTGATTTTCCTGCATTCCACCTGCAAATGTGCCAGTCAAGGCCTTGGTGCTTTTGTTTGGAGCCTTTGTTGCTTGGATTATCATGCCAAGCCTCTGTTTTCTGTCAAGGCAGATGTAAAAATGCTTATTTTAATTCTGCCTCCTCCCAGATTGTTTCTCCTAAGGCTGCAGCTAAACTGCTGAAGCTTTTGTTCTGACATCTGGGGTCTGCACAGCAAAGCTGCTGCTTGTTTCTAGGTGGTGTCTGCAGAGAGCAGCTTAATTCCTCCTTGCCCTCTGCCACCTTGGCCTTTTTCTTCTGAACTTGGGCTGTTACAAGCAGCCCTGCTTCCCAAGGGAGGTGATGACTCCATCCCTTTAACTCCTTTAAAGCCCGTGGTGGGTGCTGCTGCTCTTCTGATGTTTCTGGTGTGAGGTCAGTCCCTCTGAACCTCCCACTGTCACCTCGGGGAGTTTGCTAGTGAGGAACAGAGCGAGTGGGCAGTGGCAGAGGCAGGATGCTTTTGTTAGGAGAAGCCTCTGGGGTCTCCTGGAGTTCTTTGAAGCAGGTGGTAAACTTGATTCTTGTATTAAAGTGACACTTTCAAAGGGGTTTTGATGAGAGTCCCTTGCCGAGGCTCTGTAGTTTCTCTAAGCTGCCAGAGAATAAGAGGGAAGAAGTTTGTTCAATTAATGGAATAGGAAACAAAGTGCCATTTCAGTTGATTTTTTGGAATAAAGCTGTTCACTGAGTCATCAGTGGAGTGTGTGCTAAGTCACAGGTGCATAAACAGTGTGGAAAGGGGAGTGGGAAGAGATGGCAGGCTGGAGTAAGTGGGCAAGTCTCAGGGCTTTCAGTGTGGTGGAACATTGTAAAATGGTAGGTGAAGTGAAAATGAATGTGAGAAGGAATATGAGCATCCTTTGAGTGTGATGGTTTCTGTAGTAACTGTTACCCAGGAAAAAGGCCTTCGAGGTGTTGTGAATGGTTGTGTGCTGTAATCAATTCAGTGCTAAGTAATGGCAAAAATCACCTGCAGGCAGTTCCAGCAGTTCTTGGGAAGTGAATAGAGCACTGAATGCAGATCATCATCACGATGATGGTGCAGAAATCCACGGTGTGCTCTCAGCATGAATATCATGTGCACTGCTGCTCTCCCCTTCTTCCTTTGATCCCAAACAGAAACCAGACCAGTGCTGTTCTAAATGCTTCCACCTAAGGAAGTGCTGCTTTTTTCCCATGCACGTGAAAGAGGGAAAAGCCGGGTTCAAAACAGAGCAGAGCATTTAATCCTCACTGTTGCTGTCCCTTCCTGCTTGTGTTTTCCCTGCGAGGCTTTGGGGCTGGAGCACAGAGCACGTGTCCTGCTTTTCACTTTTGTAAAGCACCGAGCAAGTCTTTAGAAAGACAGGAAGCAATAATAGAGGAGGATTTTAAAATACTGTCTGATAAGGGCTGCTGTGTCCACTGTATGGAGCAGAAATGCAGGAGGAGAGGCAAAGTCTGTTTGTCTTCCCCATCCACCTCTTCCCAGGCTGCAGTCAGACCAAATGTGGGAGCTGTGCAAACCCCTCTGCTGCTGGACTGCCAGTTCCTTGCTGTGCATTGAGGCAGCTGAAGGGAGCTCAAAAAGGGGAACTTGGACCATTTGCTTCGCCAGATGAGTGTTTTGTAAGAGGCAGTTATCAAATCTTGACACGATGCTGATGCTGCTTTGGGAGGAAAATGTGTTTTTTTCCAAGCTTCTCACATTTGGTGCTGTCTGATTCTCTGCCAGGGAATGAAGATGGTAACAGCTGAATTTCTCATGGGAACATAAGGACAATACTTTTGTCCTTCATACAGAAAAGCAAGACAGAGAAGGAAAGGACTCTTTGTAGTCTTGTAGCTTCCAAAGAACTCTCTGTAATGACTTCTGTGCTGTTTAATTGCCTCTTTGCCATTATGGAAATGCTGTATTTAGGCTTTGCAGCTCTGAACTGATAAAATGCCTCAATTTTCTTCCAGGTTCTGAAGGATCAAAACGCAGCTCTGCAAGCTGAAGTTCAGAAGCTGCAGACTCTCCTGTCTGAGCAGGTACAGCCAGCGTTTGCTTTATCAAATACCTTCTGTGCTTTTAATTTCTTCAGTATTTTTTCTTAACCTGGCTGTAGGCTGAACTAGTTGGTGCCAAAACCTGATGCTCTTTTAGGTATTTTCTCTTCCATGGGGGGGGTCAAGTAAGGCAGTTGTGACTGTCTTGTAGACCTAGTCACGAGTGTCAAAACAAAATGTGGATTTTTTTAAAGACTCATATAGCTTAACACAAGCAAGAACTTATTTCTGCAACCACTTTGAGCCTTGGAAATAGAAAACTCTTGACATTGTGATGCCTTTTGGCTCTTGTTCTGTGTTTTTGCCCACGGTTCACCTGCTGCAGCCAGACTGGTGCTCACAGGATGCTGGAGATTCAAAGCTTTTGTGTTGTTCAGCTCCATCTCCTTTGGGATGTTCGCTGGGAGAGCCCTTGTGAACATCCCTGACTTTGCACCATTGTGGAATGAGAAAAACTTCCTGAAACACTGGAAAAAGACTTGCAGGAGAGGAAACTTTTCCTGTACTGTGCTGGGGGCTGCCAGTCAGGAGCTCCCTGTGTGGAACAGCTCCCTTTCCTCTGGTGGGGAGCCAGATTTGCAGGCACTGCTGCCCTGGGCCTGGCTGATCTTGGTGTCCTGTCTGAAAGACTGGAGGTGATTTTTCTTGGAAGCTGCTTTATGTTTCCCATCTGGTCTCTCACAGTGTGGTGGTGTTGAGAAATCATAAATGTTCTGCCGAGTGAGCCTCAGGTGGAGCTTGGTTCTGATAAATGCTCAAAAGGGGCCGATTTTTCAGGTGCTGAGCTGGCTGCCAGTCCATCAGTGTAAAACCATCAAGGCATTTGGGCTGGATGTGTCCCTCCCCTGAAAGATTGACATCTTTCCAGCATCAGTATTAGACACATATGCTGTGAGGACTTTCTCCCCCTGCTTTGTTTTCCTTTCTGGATGAGTGTTGTAACCAAGCTTCTGGTTAAGTTGGTGCTTTCCAATTACTTGTTTTTGAAATTCAAACTGTTATTGATCCAATTAATGATGGCTCTATTTTTTTTCTTCACAGACAGACAAAGACTTGATAGAGCAGATGGAAAAAAGGTAAGAAACTTTTTTTTGCTTTGAATCAGAGGCTAAAATAAAGATTTTGGTGGCAGTAAGGTTACTGTTGGTAGCTGAACTGCCTTCAGAGTTAAACTCTCTTTTTTCCTAATTTTCACCCTTGCTTTTTCAGCATGAGAGAGAGGGATGATAAAATCAAGACAGTTGAAGAGCTGCTTGAGGCAGGACTCATCCAGGTGGCTACTAAAGAGGAGGAGCTGAAGGTAAAATCCCTTGAATTATCTTTTGATGAGGAAATAGACGTTAAGTGCTCTTGTGCAAAGTGGGTGTTGGAGTGCTCGTGGTTCAGTCTGAATTCCTTCTGAGTAGCAAAAGCACCTCATGGAGATGAGGTTAAAACCTTTTCTGTAAGATAGACTAAGCATGAGCATCAGTGAGGTAGAATAAGTGCTTCTCTCTGCTTAGTCTAGGGCAGATTTTGCTAGGATGCCCTTGGGAATAAAGGGAATATATATCTCTGGAGCTGTACATTTGGTTTAATCTCCAGTAAATCTCTCGTTAGGAAAGGGTGTTTTGTCCAAACTTGGCATGATGGGACTTCTGCATTTTTTTGCTTAGTTGATAATCAGAAGGGCTGAGTGGGTTATAAACTAGTGACACTTCTGGGATGATGATAAAGTTATTTCCGTCCTGTTGGTTTTTAAGGAAGGTGATGATGACAAGCCTGGAGAGCCAGTACAGAAATCCCTGTCTGTTTTGAGCTGCCTTTTGCTGGAAAGCTGTGTCCACCTGGACGTAGCCAAGGCAAAGATCCCTTTCTTAACGTGCCTAAATTGAGGGGCATTGCTGACACCCCCGTGCTGGGCAGGGATTGCACACTCTAAGGTCACTGAGCAGCCAAAGCTGTGAGCACATCATAAACTCCTTTAGGCTGAAAAGACCTCTAAGATCATTTGAGTTCAACCATCCCCCAGCACTGCCAAGCCCATCACTAAACCATGTCCCTAAGTGCCACATCCACATGGCCTTTAAATCCCTCCAGGGATGGTGGTGTTTTGCAAGTTATTTGTTTGAAATAATATTCTATGATATTTTGATGATGCTGATGGCAGTGTTGAGATGATATGATTTTTATTCTTGTAGCCTGTTTCTGTACAAAGACATCTTTGCATTCTTATATCTTTTGGATGTTATTATTGACTCCAGAGTAGGATCTAGACTGTTAAAGCCCACGATCTTCTAGTTCTTGTTATTTGTATTCCCAAAGCGGTGAGAAGCCTGTCTGGGGGAGAATCCCAATGTTATGTAAATACATATCCATAAATGGGCTGTACAAAAGATGGCCTGGAACGTGATTTGCTACATTTGTTTTTCTGACCTCTCTGCTCAGTTACAGCATTCCCACCTTGCTCTATACCTGGGCTCCAATTCCCTGTAAATTGGTGTCCACTCCAAGTTATCCATGGTGAATAATTAGTCCGTTGAATACTTTGCCTCCAACAGCTGCAGAGGGGGGTCTCTTTCAGACTTTCAAAGTCTTTCACTTATTCTAAAAGAAATTACTTTTCTGTCAAGCTTAACACTTTTTTCCCCCCACAAATGAGTCTTTCATTATCTGTGTGTCTGCTTTCAAAGGCCCTGCGAACGGAAAATTCATCTCTGAGAAAAGAACTTCAAAGCCTGCAAATTCAGCAATCGGAGCAGGTAGTACTTTTCATCTAAAACTTTTATTACACCTAAACTAAATCTGAAAGAATCTTGCTGTGGTTGCAGAAGTCAAGGGAAGAAGGTGGAGATGCCTTTGAAGCCTGTTGGCAAAGCATCCTGTTTTCTTTCAGCGTTGGTCTGGGAGCTGATACTTCTGTCAAATATTTCCTTCGCAGAAGCGGGGCAGACGTGCAGGATCCAGTCAGTGCTGGCTGTGGGTTGGTTTTGAGTTTGCCACGCTCTGAAATGGCTGTGGATCTCCTTTTTCCAGCAGCAGGCATGGCTGGCAGGCAGCTCATGCTGCCTCAGCTTCATGATGAACGTTTGAGTTTCCCAGTGTCAATCCACACTCTGCAGGTGTCACTTATCCCCCTTCTCCTCGTGTCTGATCAGTGACGCTGTCACCGTGTTGTCATTTTTGATGTGCTGATCAGGAAGTGCCTTTCCTTGACATCCAAGCTCTGCTTGGACAGCTCAGGAGGGCAATTAGTTCCTAGAAAACCATTTATGGAAGAGGGAGGCACCATGACCCCGAAGAGATGTACGGCAGTGTCAGGATTAAAGGGTAGCCGATGAAATGCTGGTCCTGAACCTCACCCTCTCCAGGTGAAGATGGTGTGGGTTTGCCTTTGTTTTCCTGGGACTTGCAGCAGGCTTGGTATCATTGGTTTGCTGGGAACTGGAGACTGACAGCTAATTTTCTCAGGGGCAGCCAGATAAATAAAATCATTAGGCTGCTACACAGTTCATCCAGTGCCAGAGAGCTCCAGCTCTCTATCCTCACCCCTCAACGTTCACAGATTGTTCTCCTCTGTTCTGCTTTTTTAAGATGAAGCTCTGTTTTTAACAGGTTTCCTTCCAATCATTGGTGGAGGAACTGCAGAAAGTGTAAGTTACTGCCCAGATTTTATTTCTGATTGTTAATTCTCCCTCTCTTTATTCCACGGCTACAAGTGCATTGCTTCCCTGAAATGGTTTGCCTTTAACTGGGTGAAGTGTGCACGTAACAAAAGGCGTTTTCATTTTTGAAACGTGTCACGCCAGATCAATACCTGCTGAAAACCCAGTTGCTTCTCTGCTAAGCAGTTAATTTCATAAACCTGACTCTGACTAGATGAGGAATTGCTCTGATTTGTCAGATAATCATTTTTGTTCCGTAGGCACTTTAAAAGGAGTGAGATTGTTCCCTCTGTGCGAGTTTTAAGTTGATAAATACTTTGCTGGAATGTCCAGTGAAGGCTGATTTTAAGTGTGTGGCATTCCAGGCACTCTTGATATCTTAATTTGCATTTTTAGACTGTAATAGTATTTATTTAGGATGTGAACCATTACTGGTAATGTAAAGCCAGCTGGTTCTGCACTAGTCCCAGTCTTATTTTTCCTGTTTGTTCCTTCTGCCTGGTCCCACTGTGGATCCCAGAGGCTGGTGATGGGATGTGATGGGATAGCAGAACCAAATTTCGTGTGTTTGCTTGAGTAGCACATTTTTTTCATCCAGCTGATGTTGTTTCTCTGCTCTTTTTAAGGATCCACGAGAAGGACGGAAAAATAAAATCAGTGGAAGAACTCCTACAAGCTGAGATCCTAAAAGTAGCAAGCAAGGAGAAGACTGTTCAGGTATCTCTGTGCAATCCCTGCCTTCCTTTCTGTGTTGGTGCCACGACCACATTTGTTTGTTACTGCATGGCATTCTACAGTGATCAATTTGTAGCATCCGTTTTTGTGGCGTTTTTGTGTTTCCATTGTCCAACCCTGTCTTGTTTTGTCATTGAAAAGGCTTTGACACAGGAAATAGAGGCTCTGAAAGAAGAAGTAGGAAATTCCCAGCTTGAGATGGAAAAACAGGTAAAATACTTTAGTGCCAAGCAGTGTGAACCAGCCTTGCCTTGGATGTGCTGCTCACTCGTTTCTGTTCTGGTGTGTTCTGTTTCACTGGTGAATGTCATTGGGTAAGGAACTTTTTAATGGGAGAGCTACGCTGTTCTTGGATATAAAGCCATAAATATCTAGGGTAACTAGTGCTGTCCTTCAGAAGCACCTCTGGAAGTTGGACCATTAGTGTGAAATTTGGCAAGAATTGCTATAGTTTAATGCATTGCAGCATTAGCTCTGCCTGGGCACGCTGTCCCTGCAGTAAACATGAAACCCTGGGACATCCTTGGGGGCTGGCAACTTGGGAATTTCAAGTGCTGAAGTTGCTGCTCCTCTCGTTGGCCTTTCTGTGTTGCTGGAGCAACCCTACAGGCCCAGACGGTATCTGGTTTCCAGGTAAACCCGAGCCTGTTTTTTACCCAGTGCCCAAAAAGAGTTCAATCTTGGCACAGTCAGTTTTGCTTTAGCTATCAGGAATGCAGGGATGGAGGAGTATTGGCTTTTTTGGCATGATTGCTGTCTGGCATCCGAAACGAGGGAAGCCCACGTTTCCTTAGGGAGCCCATTCTGCAGGCAGCTTAATCCATCGTGCTGTCAGGAAGTTTGCTTGTTTGTGTGGGTTGTGTTTTTGGTCTGCACTCTCTCCAGTCCTTCTAGCTACATTCCACCGTGTCACCCCCTTCTCAGTGTTAGAGTTTTGTCCTTTTTAGGCAAAGCTTCACGGAATTGTTTCCGTCTTGGGCTTTTCCTCCGAAGCAAATTTCCAGGAACTGAGGGAGTTATTTGTGTGTATTTCCTTCCCTGGAACTGTCAGAGCCCAGAAAAAAAAATGCAGTTTAAGTTTGCCGTGTCTGGAATGCTCTGTGAGGGATGCTTGCTCCAAAGGTTGTGTATCTGTGCACCTTTTGGTCTCCTGCAAGCAGAGGAGAGATTTTTGGGAATGTCTGAAACTCCTGCTGTGTTGTGGTAGAGGATTGACTGTCTACACTGTCAGGCTTTCACACAGCATTCAAAAGTAGCATTCCCACTAGATCTCGTGTCTTCAATCCATATTCAGCCTTGGAATGGGAATTTAGGGGAGTGCTGACTTTTCAGAGAGCACCTAAAAAGCCCTTCCTTATGTAAAGATCCCAATGGCCAGGGATGATCTCTGTGGTTGGAGCTACAGTTGCCAGTGAGGTGGTGGTCACAGTCACTCTCTGCTTCTTCCTGTGTGTCTCCTGTGGGCCTGCTTGTGTTCCCATTTGCACTGTTTCCTTTGCTGCTCTGGAAGTCACATTTTAAATGTGGGGAGTGTAAATGGTTGGAGACACTTGGTGTATTGTAATTTAAAAATGTGTGTTTATGCTTACTGCAATAAACAGTGCCTATTTTGATGATGTCTGATAGCTTTTCCCCCTGTTTCTTCATAGAGCAATTTTTAGCATTTTATGTGCCTTTTTCGTGTGCGTTGAACTCAAGTGCTGATTATTTTCTTTAGGTGACGATAACATCACAAGTCAAAGAACTTCAGACTCTGTAAGTGCAGTTGTTAACGTCTCATCTGCCCCGTGCACCCCTTACTGACCCCTTAAATTCAAGTCAGAATGGAGGGGTGTAGGCAAGGCATAGTGGAAAGCTTACCTTGGTAATATCTGAGCTGTAGGGGTGGGGAAATGATCAGTCAGTCCCTCGTATCCCCAGCTGGGGAGGGGCAAGGAAGTGTTTTTGGATGAGGAGAGCACACGTTTGTGAAACCCCTGCAATGTGTCAGCACAGAGTTTGCTTTCACCTAATGAGCAGTGCCATTGATCAAGGGCATCTCCTGCTAACCCAGGCTGAAGTGGAAGCGTTCCCACATTGATTTTTTAGTAGGTGAATTGTGCTCGTGCCTTTGATCACAGATGCTGCTTTTGTTAGGTGCTGCAAAGCACAGGATGTTTTATTTTCAGGTGGATGAAAGAGCGAGGGGTTTTATGCTGTGTGTCTGTGTTTAATGGTACAGGTTGAAGGGGAAGGAGAAGCAGGTGAAAACCATGGAGGCCTTATTGGAAGAGAAGGAGAAAGAGATCGTTAAGAAAGGAGAATGTCTGCAGGTAAGCTGCTTTAATATTCTGAGGGGAAATAAGTTCTGTTGCAGCATTTCTGGCTGGGAAAAAATAAATTCACACCTCTAACCTTGCTTTTTATCTGTCCAAAGGGTCAGAAGGATACAATTGCACAATTAACCAGTAAAGTTCAGGAGCTGGAACAACAGAACCTGCAACAACTCCAACAGGTACAGCCTGCAGAGTGGATGGTGTGGTTTGGGAGTGCTGCTTGGTTGAACAGGAAGATGTTTTTCCTCCTCTACCTCACACAGATGATTTGCATTGGCTTCAACTCAGAGATGTTTTAAATCCTACTTGACTAAGCTGTTAGTTTACAATGCAGAGAGCCCACTAGTTCAGCTGTGTTCATCCAAAACGGGTTTTACATGGATAGCAAGTTCTGAGAGCTTTAACTGGATGATACTGTGCATAACGAGGAGCTTTGGTGGTCTGAAAGCCTTGGAGCTCCCAGACAGAGTCCCAGCTGTGTCCCAGGCACCTCCTTGCCAGGCTGAAGCAGCATCTCTGCAGGGCTCTGCTCATGTGGGAACTTTGGCTGGAACTGAACGTAGCAGCTCCTCTTGAAGTGGTCGGGCTGTGCTGTGATTCCTTCCTGCCTTTCCCTGGGGCTGGAATATTTTGGCTTTTGATTTCCTGCACTGGACTTGAGAGCAGACAACTGGACAGCCTTGAAGCCAGGTGTTACTTAATGGAAGAATTTTTCCAATAAGGTGGTATTCTGGCTCAGTTGGGATTTTTGTTGATGGTAAAAGGAAGGGACTGAGGTGAACTTTTATTTTGGGTGGATGTCTAGACGCAGGCATTTATCCCAGGGGAAAGATGGAACGGAGAGCAATTGGCTGGCGTGAAGTTTGGGATGCTTGGTGTAGGCTCTGCTTCTGAAATCCATTATGTGTTTAGATATTCTTGGAGCAATGCCTGATGCAAAATTCCTGGTATTTCTTTGGCAAGTGTCTTGCAAGCTGTGTGTTGCCCCTTCTCGTGCAAAGAGCTGCTGTTCATTTGAAAACTGTGCCATCAAAATGAGACCGGGAATTACTTTTTTCAGGTACCTGCTGCATCCCAAGTCCAGGACGTGGAGAACCTGTGAGTATGCAGAGCAGCAGCTCCTCGAGTGCCTGCTGGGAATACGCGTGGAGTTTATCTTGAATTGGAATGTTTGAATTGGTGTCAGGAATTTCACGGGCTTTGCTAAAATAAGCTGTTAGTGCCGGTGGCTGGAGCGCGGCTGCTGCCGTGCCTGGCGTCCCTGCCCTGAGCCGTGCTGCTCACACACTGGGAATGTGCTCCCAGGGCTCTGTTAACCAGCGGAACTGCTGCTGCTTCTCGTGTCTAGTGCTAATTTCTCCTTCTGTTCAGCGTGTTTGAGGGTTGCAGTGCCTGCGGCTCCATCGGCAGCAGCAGCGAACAGAGCTGGTTTTTGCCATTTTCAGGCTGAGATGCAATAGCCAATTCTCCAGCGCCTGTTTTATGGAGAAACGCTGCCAGGCTTTGCTCTGTTTTGACTCTGCTTTGTCTGGCTGCTCCAAGGCAGAGGAAGGTTGGATGAGACTGTGCCAGAAAGGGCTCTGCCTTCAAAGCAGCTCCTGTGACGTGCTGCTCTCCCAGCAGAGCTCCGGTACAGCCGGTGTGTGGTACCTGAGGCAGCCTCAACGTAGAAAATGTATTTATCTTCTGCTGCACAAACTGTCCCAGTTTGAGTGTCTGTCCCTTTTTAGCATCAATTCTTACTTTAACTTCTTTTTCCCTACTTTAACCCTTTCTCCTTACTTTCTAAACCGTCTCTGCAGGTTGAAAGGGGAAGAAGAACAAATGAAGAAGTTGAAAGCTATGGTGGAAGAAAAAGAGAGAGAAATTGCAAACCAAGTAAAACAGTTGCAGGTAAAGTTTTGGTAGAAACTCCTTGTGTTGGGGAGTCTGTGTACTGTGAGTGTGTATCTCTATTTATACATGGGTATATATCGCCTCTTTTCTTTCAACAGGATGTGCAAAAAGAAAATGAATCTTTCAAAGCTCAAATACAGGAATTAAAGCAGGAGAACTGCAAACAGGTACAGCTTCCAGTTGCAGTGTTACTGACGGAAGTCAGAAGTGGGTGGTGGTAGCTTGCATGGACGGCATGGAAAACCAGGAGTTGTGTTGCCCGTGGAAATCCAGGACAGCTTCAGGGTTGGGTTGCACCGAGGCAGCTTTTCTGGCTGTTGCATATCTGTTCCTGCTTCCTTTTATCGTATGGATTTGCAGCCTTGTGTTCTTTCTTATGCCTCCCGTGTTCCTGGCCAGAGGAGGCTGGCCAGGATTCCCTCAAAGGCCCAGAGTGCAGCTTCCTGGGGTTGCAGCAGTGCCTGGTTACCAAGGCAGATCCTGGTCTTTGCTGCTGCTCTGCTCCTAACGCGTCTCTGGTCTCTTTGTAGGCATCTCTGGCTGTCCAAAGCGAGGAGCTTCTGCAAGTGTGAGTACTGCCAGGAGTTGAATGCGTTAGAGAATTGATTCAGTTCACTTAATTGCTCAGGAAATTTAGAAATAAATGCCAAACGTACCATGACAGAGTATGTAAAGTGGCCAGTAAAAAAAAAAAAAATTAAAAAATTACTGTCTGATAAAAGTTGAACACGGGAGATTGTGCTCACACTGCTAATCCTCAGGTGTAATCTCCTGCAGGCAGACAGTGCTGGCAATATGTTGTGCCCACCACAGAAGCAAGCCTTGATTGATGTAATTTTGAATGCATGCCAGCTCAGCTGTATGGCTGAAGAGTTAAATGTTGGTGTTTCAAGCAGAAGTGACAGGCTTTCTTTCTTGGAACTTCAGCTTAGCAGAGGGGTTGTTCCTATTAGAAAATCGTCTGGTGGAAATCTCTTCCCAGGGAAAATCTCAGGGGTAAAAGTGTGTTGTAATGTGGGGCTGAAGCACATTAAATAACTGTGTGGAAGTTAATGCTATATTGTGCTAAGCGAATTGCCACTGTCATGCGTTTTTTGGCTGGCTGAATTATTTGTCTTTCAAGTGAAATGACTTCTAAATTGTGGATTAGGTGCTTGAAAGGGAACGCTCTCATCCAGCAGGCAGCGCCTGTTCTGTGGTGTTGTACTGGCGTGGGCTGGCTGACTCTACCCCTCAGCTAATGTGTTGCCTTTCCATGGCCTTGATAAATGTGTGCAGATGCCTGTTGTAGGCAAACAACAGCTTTACAATGGGTTTGCTCAGGCAAAGTGGTTCAGGGAGCAGTGGGAAGCAAGCGATGCTGCCAAGTCAGTGAAAACAGCTTTTCAGAGAGAGCGTGTTGCTGGAAGGGAAGGCAAGTTGAGTGTGTGGGAAAGGGTGTCAGTGCTTCACTGGAAATTTCTTCAATGTCTCCTGACTTGTTTGTGGTTCCCTTTGTTAATTCAGGGTTGCAGGCAAAGAGAAGGAAATTGCCAGTCTCCAAAGCGAGCTCGCCTCTCAGAGAAATGCTTTTGAGCAGCAGAGGAAAAAGAACAACGTAAGGAAATTCTTCCCCCACCACCCCAGAAAACCCCCCCCAAAACAACCAAACCTGTGTTCCCAGCACTTCTCGGGGCCTGGGGCATTTTGCAGAGAGTGTTTCTGACAGCTGTGTGCTGTACTGTGTCCCTGGGCACTCCTTTCCTCCTGGGAGTGACCCAGCACACCTGACCTCACTGCTCAGAGTTGTGTCAGCTCCTGGACAATTTGGATGAGAGGAAGGAGACTTGCTAGAGGACACATCCCACAGCAAGTTCTTGGATTTGGATTCAAACCTGGTTATCCCTGTTCAGAAAGGTGTCCTTTGCCGAGGGGAGGGAGGGTGGGAGGAGGAAAGGTGCTGTGCTCTGACAGAGTTCTGGTCCTTGTGTGTGGACATGGGAGGAGGCATTACCTTCAGGGTGCTCAGATCTGGCTCTTCCCATTCCCAGGAGTGACTAGTCCTGATCTTCCAAAGGAAGTGAAGGACTGAGCCCTCCTTCACAGCAGCTGCTGACGGTGCGGTCTGGGTTGTTTGTGGATGGAATTAAGATTGCATCTTCCATCACAGAGCTGTGGAGTTACTTCCTTGTAATGCATTACCTGTGCAGGGCCAGGAGAGTGTTATCTTTTAAGTTACATGGAAGAAAGTTAAAATACAGGGTGTTTATCTCACCTGTCTCTCCTCGATACCCTGTAAAATCCAATGAATACCAGGCAATAAGCTTTATTTCTTAATAATCGGACAACCTAAGGAAAACGCACAAGAAAAATATTGAGAACTTGAACTTTTGAGCAAGGAGTGCTGCTTAAGAGCTGAAAAAAAGTAGAGAGAAAGTGGCTGAATAGTCTCAGAAGACAGATGAGCTGGCAAGGTAGAACAGAAGGTCTGTTTCCTGGGGATTCACAAGGTCTCAATACCCTTTGTGCTGCAGGCAGAAGTCTGGCTGCTGCTAAAGGCCTAGAGGTCGCAGCTTTTTCTCAGTTTGATCCAATATTGTGTTTCTATCCTGCGAGCAGCCCTTAGGATTGTGGGCAAATAGAAGTGCTAAAGTAAAACTAGTGTAGATGCTTGCTAGGTTTTTGATGAATTTAAAATGCAACCTTTCCCAAATAGCCCTTTGCTAAAGGAGATTTGCTCTGAGGGTTGGAAAAAATTAAACCTAAATCCCGAGCACTGTAATTGCCTCGCTGCAAGCCCCCACCATCCTTCCTAGAGAAGAGCCGTGAGGCTGCTCTTAGAAGAGCTCTCAGCCTCTCGCTGAGTTGTGTTGACGTCTTGTGGAGTACACGTTTGATGACCTCGCCAAGAAAGACACAACAGGAGCACGGCACCGTGGCCTTCCCACGTGGATCTGGGTTGTGCTCACCTCTGCCGAAATCCCAAAGCCTCCCCAGGCGGGCTGGTGAGCACCCAACCAGTTTTCTTTGGGTGCAGTGGAGAGAGCTGCGAACTCTGAGCTTTGTGTTCCTGAAATCAGCCCCCGGCGCAGCTGCAGGTTTGGGCTGAGGTCTGGTTGCAGGATCAGGGGCGTAAATGTGCACACCTCCATGTCTCCTGGGTCCATGCTGGGTCCTGCACTGCGACATGCCTAACACTCTGTCGTGTAATCTGTGGTTTGGTGTCTGTGTTCCTCACTACTTTTGAAAACTTCCCTCTTTCTTCTTACAAGTGCAGTCAAAGTGTGGGGTCAAAGTGTAGTGATAAGGCTCTGCAGTAACGCTTGTATCAGTTTTGGACACAGGGGCAGGTTGGGCAGAAATTGGCATTTTTTTCCCCTCACTTTTCATTCAGACTCTTTGAACATCACACTTGTTTTTTGCTAGTGTATGTCAATACTCCCCAGCAAAATCACCTTGCAGTAACCAGCATTTAAATGCAAATGGTGGAATGTAATGCGAAATATTTCTCTGAAGTAAAAGCGAAAACAGTTTGAATATTGGCTGAACTGAAATCATTCTTTCTAAAAATGATTAGGACCTTCGGGAGAAAAACTGGGAAGCAATGGAAGCATTGGCATCAACTGAAAAATTGCTGCAGGACAAAGTGAACAAGACTGCCAAGGTTGTAATGTTGACTGCTAGAAATGATGCGTTAAGCTAGAAGCAGATCTGCAGCTGGTTTTTTAAGTGAAATGGAGGCATTTAACTTTTACTGCAGTTTAAGTATAATCTCTTCTGAGTGATCATTCATATACTTTCACCTCTGCTTCTTCCTGTTGTCTTTAGGTTGTTTTTTTTTTCCTTTTTAATTGTTAGTTTGTGGGCATGCTGACTTTTGATTTCTGTTTGCATAATTGTTAGAGCTGTCGTGAAGTGTTTTTGATTTGTGGGGAGCTCCAGAATAAAAGCTGTGCTGGTGAGCAACCTGCTTTCTTCTACTGGGCTTTGGCTGTGCTTGAACCAATCTATTGGACCTGGGAAGGACCAGGATTAAATTATTATTATTATTATTTAAAAACCTGAGAGCATCTCAGGAAAACGGTGTGATCACAGCTGTGAATTCCCTCCTCGAAGGCACGTGAAGCTCGACCATTGGACCAATGTTCAAAATGATACGAGGTGTGAATTGCTCTGAAAGGAGCTTGTGTTTGCTGTGGGCCTGATTCACTGTTAATTGCCACTGTGCAGAACTCAAAAAGAAAAGGCATCCAACTAACTTTTAAGAACAGCAGTCAGGCAGCCAGAAGCAGAGGAGCTCTGGTTTGGGGATGTGTGTCTGCGTTCCGGAGCCGTCTCCGCTCTGCGCTGGCGCCGCGCTGGGAGGAGCCTGGACCTGCTCTCGCTGTGTGCTAACGCTTGCCTGCTTTCTCTTGCAGCTGGAGGACTACAGCAATCAGCCTTTTGCCACTTCACAGTGGCTCCTAAATTGCTGCCGACTAACACACTTAGCACAGCCTCACACAACCTAATGTCTCCCGTCCGTTTCTGTCTCTGAATCTCAACCTGCTCACGCCACCGGTCCCTCGCAGCGCAGGAACTCAGAGCAGCCAGGCAGTAGCACTGATGTCAAAGGGAAAAACAATCCCAAATAATCAGTGAAGGGTTTCGGCTGAAAGCTGCCCTTCTGTGCAGTGTTTCAGGCTTTCTACATTTTAGGTTTCAATGGGAGCCTGAGCGTTGTGTGGCTAAACTAAACCGATCTGCCACAAGCACGGCGAGCACGTGTCCTGTGGCTGCTCTGCTTTTAATGTTAAATACAGGGAGGGATAGATCTGTGGTGCCTGTGGCTCTGGGTATTTATATTTGAAAAGTATTAACAAAGAAAAGCTGGAGATTGTCACACAGCTCTAATAATTATCTCCCATTGCATCCAGGGTTGGGAAAAGAGGATGTAAGGGGCTTCCTCTTAAGTATTTAAAAATAATGTTTAAAAGTCTTACTTTCTTGGCCTGGTTCAAATGTGCATTAACACAAAGTTTCCTTTTGACTTTAATTTCTCTGTTTTTGATGTGATGACGTTAACTTAGGGTGATTTTTTTCACACCTACAATTATTTTAAAAGTACGGATTTAAAAAAAAAAAAAAGTTGACCAAACTATTTTGATTTTGAGCTCACTTAAGTTGAGTGGCAGGGCAGGTGTGCTCTGTGGATGCAGTTACTCAGCACAGTGCAGTTTGTGTTGTGGACAAGTGAATGATGGTGTAATTTCTGTACAAACAGGCTGGATTGGGAGAGAACTTCAGAAAATAAGAGCTTAAAAGAGGACAAATGCGAAGGCCAAATTCTGAAGCAATTCAGTGCCCATTTTTGAAGCAGTTTACTGGCAATTTTAGAGACTGTAGCGCCTTTCTCACTTAGAAAAAGACTTTCTGGGTTAAGTAAATTGCTGTAGGCATAGGAGAGGCTGTTGCCAGGTCGGTGAGTGTGGTGCCCAGTCTCACCTGTGCCCTCCTCTTGGTTTAGGAGAAGCAGCAGCATTTGGAAGCTGCCGAGGTGGAGACGCGCCAACTCCTCCAGAAGCTCTTCCCCAAAGTCTCTCTTCCTTCCAACATGGTAAGAGAAGTGGCTCTTCTTCATCTCCTTCTGGGAGCCGGGGAACTCTGGTCCTGCTGTGCTGGGCAGTCCTGGAGTGTTTCTTCCCAGTGCCCTCTATCCCAAGGTTTTTGCAGTGGGGTGAGAGTGTCTCTTGCTGATGATGCCTGTACTTGCACAGGGAGGCAAAGCTGCAGATGGCTGCTTCAAGAAGTGTTAAAACAACAGCAAAAAAAGTTATTATCTCGTGTGTTTTATGCCCCAACACCTGATTTACCTGTCTGTATTGTCTCGCGTTTCGCTGAGGCAGTAAATTTCCAGGGGTGGATAATGCCTGCTGTGTTTGCTCACTGTCTGGCATGATGGGGATCTATATATTCCCAGCCTTTCCAGAGGAGCCTCAGTGACAGTTAATACAATTTAGGAGGGTTTATTTTGTCCCCAAGCACTGATTTCCAATGTTATATTCTTGGTGGCTTTCAGTGGTTTGCGGGGAAAATGCCCTGGGTTCGTGGGGGTTTAGATGGGGTGAATAATGTCAAGTGAGTCTGGAGAAATGGGTGCATTTCATTTATAACCTCGAGAGGTTTTGAATATTCATATCTAAAGTTGTTCCCAAATGTGCTAAAGGAAGTGTCCTGATGAACCAGTCCTTTAAAAAGACTTTCTGGTAAGGTTATAAAATAACCTTCTGAGAGCTGTGCAGCAAGTGTCTGCTTGAACTGCTCAGGGATTTCGGGAAAGATTTCCTCGAATCTTTAAATGCTTAGGCAGAGCCCTGCCACTTGCAGGGACTCCTCTGTCACCCAGCTGTATTTCAGCTCATCCAGGCCCCCCCTGAGCTGTGTGTGTGTGTCTCATCACCTCGTGCTCCTGGGTTGCTGCCAGCCGTGTGTGGCACTGGCTGAACAACAACCGTGGGGCTGTGCGTGAGCTCCAGGGGCTTGGGGCACTGGAACACTGCTCCCTCGGCGTGCAGTGGGGAGGCAGCTGTCCTGAGGAGAGGTCTCCTGAGGTTATTCTCAGCCTTAACCGAATGATTTCCCAACAGAGCCACAGCGAATGGATATGTGGGTTTGAAAAGATGGCTAAAGAATACTTGAGAGAGGCTTCAGGACCTGAAGATGTCAAGGTAGGCACAAAAGATGGACAAGTGGTGTTGTGGCATAATGTATTTCTCTGGTGTAAGTCTTACAAGTTGTGCTGTGGGTTGGGAAGTTCAGGTTCTCAGACAAGTCACAAGAAAATTGTTTTTTATAATTCTAGAATGGTTTGAGTTAAAGATCAGCCAGTTCCAGCCCCCCTGCCTTGGCCAGGGATGCCACTCACTAGACCAGGTTGTTCCAAGCCTCATTCTGCCTGGCCTTGAACACTTCCAGAGATGGGTCAGCCACAGCTTTTCTGGGCAAACTGCTGTTTAGATAATGACAGAAATTTATTTGCACCTTTGATAAGTACCTCGTGGAATCGTGGCTTCATAAAATTGAAAATCCCTGTTCTCTTTTTTTTAAGTAACGGGGCTTTTTTCAGTAACTCAGAAGTTTGTGATTGAATGCTGAGAGTTGTAGGCGAACACTGCACTTGCTGTTGTCTTTTCATGGATTGGAAAGACAGAGCTGCCCAAGAGTGATACCAGCTTGTTGAAATAAGATGAATAGAACCGAAATCCATCCACTGAGAGATGACTCTTGTGGTCCCTTTCCTCCTTTGCCAGGCTATGGAGCAGAAGTTGAAGGAGGCTGAGGAAATGCACATCCTGCTGCAGCTGGAGTGTGAGAAATACAAATCTGTTCTGGCAGAGACAGTAAGTGGGATGCCTGGTCAGCTCTGTGATGTTCCAGCTGCCTTTCTTCTGCTCTGAGCTTTCAAATCCCTCTCTCTTCTTAGGAGGGGATTTTACAAAGGCTACAGAGGAGTGTGGAAGAGGAAGAAAGCAAATGGAAGATAAAAGTTGAAGAATCACAGAAGGAACTTAAACAGGTATTTCTGAAGTTGGTTTTTTTTTTTTTTTTCAGCAGCCAGGCAGGTTTTGCTTGAAGTCACAGAGGGTGCCTGAGCTCTCTGAAGGCAGGTGTGGAACAGCCCTGGCTGCCTGGTTTGATGTGTGCATGACCAGGGGATGACAAAGGTGAAGCCTGCAACAAGGATAATAGGAATGATTCCTCGGATCAGTGGTGTTTTGGTGCTCTGATACTTTAGCTTCATGTAAAGGCTGGTTTTTAATCTTGAAAGGAAGGTGTTTCCAATAAAGAAACTGAAAAATGGAGGATTTGTTGATATCTTTAGATTTGTGTGGCTGTTTCTGTTGCCATCTTTAGAGAAGCAAGAACAAATAAATAGGGCAGGTATAAGGTCCTTGACCACTACAACGAATCTGTGTTACAGTCATGGAATCACAGAGTGGTTTGTGTTGGAAGGGACCTCAAAGATCATCCAGTTCCACCCCCCTGCCATAAGCAGGGACACCTCCCACTATCCCAGGTTGCTCCAAGCCCCGTCCAACCTGGCCTTGGACACTTCCAGGGATGGAGAGTCCTTTGCAGATGCTGCAGGAAGCAGCCAAATAATAACATTAATGCTGATGGGATAGGAAGCCACAGATTGAGGAATGTACAAGTGTCCCATTAACGTGCCCAGGAATATATATTTTTCTGATCCTGCTAGCTTGGATGGTATTTTTATTGAGCACATGGGGGTTTTTTTCCAAGGATATTTGTGAGCAGATATGGACTCTTTGTGCTAAAATTGAAGTATCATAGAATCATAACAGTTTTTTGGAAGCTGTTAAAGTACTGCTCAATCCATTATGGTCAACTAATTACACTTGAAACTGCCTGCAAAGCTTTCCTTTTAGGAAGGCTCTGTTGATAGCAGAAGTGGGAAGAAAAAAGGCTTTTATGTTTCTTTTCTAATCTGGAATTAAAGTAGGTCAAACTGCTTTTTTGAAAAGTAATTTCTAAAGTATCTCTGCTTAGTAAATTTGAGTGCCACTCTGTGAGCCTGGCAGCAAACAGATGATTTATAAACATCTTGTTTGAGGGGCTTATAAAGGCTGTCAGATCTTGAACTATAGATGTGCTGCCATCTGCTGCGCTTACACAGCCCCAAATAAGGCTAAAAATGCTGGGTTTGGGTACGTGGATGGTGACTATTCCCTGTCTGGGAAGGATATTTTCCTTACCATGGCTAATGGACAACTGGATTAGTGCTTATATTCCAAATCTTTCAGGCATGTGGGCTCTAAATATGTCAAAGACCTTGGGCTGGCAATAGGTAGGAACGGTGTAGACTCAGTATATTGAATGATTTGAGTGAACATCTTATTTTATTCAGCCACTCTTGATTTCATCCTTAATATTCTTAGATTGTTTCTACAATCCTTTGTATTTCTGCAGAGTTTGTCTTAGACCGACCCAACTAAATACCTTTATTTCCCCCCCAAACTGCAGATACGTTCCGTGGTCACTTCTTTGCAGCACGAGGTGGAGAGGTTAAAGGAAGAAAACAAAGAAGTCGAAACTGTACGTGCAGGTGGTTTCTTTCCTTTTGTCTTTGAAGCTTTACGTTGTTTAAACACGATTTAGGCTTGTGCTGTAAAGCTGAACTTCTCGGGCTTCTCTCCTGCCAGTGGGCGCACAGCCTGTGCTGCAGTTTAACCCGAGCCTTTTGGGCAGTGTTTTTAAAAGGCAGAGAAGCTGGGAAGTTTGTTCTGGTTTTTACTTCTGTGCTCACCCACCGGGTCTCTTTCTTGTGAGACTGAGCAGTTTACTGCACGTTGACAATCGTGGGCTCGATTCTTTCTCTTTTTATCTTATTTTTGAAGTTCAAATCTGCACTGTGCAGTCACTGGGCTTGAAATGCTCTCTAAACGTCACGGAGTATTTGATAGAAATTTACAGCTGATTATAAATCGAGCAAATGATACTGCAAGAAAGCACCCAAAACATCTGTTTTAACTCTGTTTTTCTGTTTCTAGCTTAAAAAAGAGAGAGAACATTTGGAAAGTGAACTAGAAAAGGCAGAAATAGAACGATCTACTTATGTTTCAGAAGTCAGAGAGGTAAACATAATTGTCCAAGCTGTTGTTTTTGGTTTTTTTTCTTTTGGTTACCAGTTGGCTGGCAAACTAACCTAGTGCTTAGCCCCTGTGGCTGAGGAGTTTGTACGCTTTGTGACCTTAGGGTAGAGCAGCACACTAATAACTGAGCAGAAGAGAACGGGCATCCTAAGGAGACAAATCCTAAAACTCTAAACTTCATTTCAGCTCAAAGATCTCTTGACTGAATTGCAGAAAAAACTTGATGATTCATATTCTGAAGCAGTAAGACAGAATGAAGAGTTAAATTTGGTAAGAAGCTTGTTCTCCGTTGGGCACAAATGAGGCTCCCAGCATACGTCTGAAGCGGAGACTTATTTCAAATCCTGTCTGTTCTGCTAACCTCTTCAGCTTGATATTTTTGTCCATTGAAACCATTTATGTAGTCTGACTTTTACAATTTGTCTCTTTTCTCTGCTCCTAACAATAGCATGTCTGGTTCTTAAGACTTTTTCCCGAAGTCTGTAAGACTTTCATTCCTGAAACTTCTTGAGAAGATTTGCAGTGTAGGCATATGCAGCAGCAAATGTAACGTCCTTGGGAGCCACAAAAGTGGTGCTCTCATCGGTTTAACCGGAGGATTATTCTCTGGTGGGGGGTTTTTTTTTTATCCCCCCAAAGCTTTTGAGGATGCAGCAGTGGGGTATCCGTGCTCTGACTGCGCAGAGCCTTTTCCATCCTGCTCTGCCTGTACTGAAATTGGCCAGACCCAAAGTTGGATTAATTCAGAGCATTCAGCCATTCAGCTGCTGACACCCTGCTGCGGCTGAATGGCTGCTCTGGCTTGGTGCTTGCATGTGTTACAGCGTGTTTGGCTAGAAGTGCTTCCAGCCAATAATGCTCCCATAGCAGCTTTCTCAAGAAGGACTTGGATTAACAGGATAGACCTAAGGATGCATGGTTTTTCCATTTTGAGCCCTTTCCCTTCTCACTTGTTTCGGTGACCTGTTTTTTAAGGCTGCAGGAGCAGTCAGAGCCTTCCTCTGCTTGTGTTTGGCCAGTGCTTTCCTGCTTTTGAGCCAGAATTGGGGAAGGTTGTGTCTGTCACCGTGTCTTTGGGGTGATGGGACAACCAGGCTACTGCCACTGATGTAACTGGGTTGAAATAGTTGATTTAGAAAAATAACTACCACCGCAGTAACAATCTGCTTAAGTTAATAGTACACTTGCCTCAGCAAGCAAAGCCTCTCGTTCTGAAAGCAAGGGAAATGGGAATTGAATGCATATCTTGGAGTTAATCAGTAAATGCCAACCTCTTTGAATCTAAGAGGCAACAATTTATTATGTCTGTGCACAACAAAAGCTTAAAAAGCTGAGCTCCCTGCTAGGGCAGCTTGAGTGCAATGTGATGGTGCTGTGCTGCTGGGAGTGTGAGGATGTGTTAAACGACCTCCCCCATGCAGCTGGCTCGGGAATGCTGTCCTGAGTGTGTGTGAGTGGCTTTTGCAGGAGGCTGAGGAATAGGAATTATGGTATTTCAGAATGGGTTCCCCACTATTAAAAAAGGTAAGCAAGGAGAAGCTGAAACTGCAGAGGAGCTTCCCCAGAATGTATAAACCCAGCATTCACCAGTCCAGGTGCTCCAAAGGGGGAGGCCTTCCGAGGGTGAGACAAATGCACTGTGTAGGTTTGGAGTCGGTGAGAATTCAGGGCTCTGAGTAGCCCATTGTTCCCTCCTTTAATCTCCTGCTGGCTCCCGGGAAGATTGACAGCAGGAAAAGTGAACATTAGCACAGCACACTTCAGAGGCACAAATCCAACAAAATTGGCACTCGAGCTCCTTGTTAGCACTTCTGTTTGAGGCTCAAGCCTCAAGTGCTGTGGCTGGTTCTGTGTGCTGTGTTGAAGAGCGATCAAAATATCCTTTAAAAAACTGTGTATCCTTTGGAAGGCTGCAGTTTAAGTACTGACTGCAGCCAGTACCAAGTATTCATCCCTCTTGACTGAAATAGTTTCACTTTTTTGGATTGAATCTAAACACAATCGACAACTTAATATCCCCTTGTCAGTGATTCATGCCTTGATGTGACATTAACAGGCTGGTTAAGTCAACATAGTTGTAGTAAGTGGTGCTTTATTAAGATGACAAGTAGAGCTTTTTAGTTTATTCAGCAGTAGAGAGACTGTTTAGCCTGCACTGGGAAGATGACAATCTTCATTTTTGCATATTTGCTGTGAATTAAGTTGGAGTCTGGGCTGACTCCTGTGATAAGGATGCTGGGGAGGCTGATGCACTGTCAGTGTTGCTGACGCTCTTCCTGGAACGGAGTTGAAAAGTTGGAACCGCTCGTGAGGAAGCCAATGCCAACCACGTTTTGTCTTCTGTAGTTTCCATTCTTTACCTTTATCTTTACAGATGGAGTCTCTCTGCCTTGACTGTCCTTGTAAACCTCATCATACATGTCGACTAATCCAGTGTGTGCAGTAATTGTTAGTAAATCTTTCTCCCTCTGCAGTCCGTGTGCACTGGGTTAATCCCTGGGACAGACAGATGGAATCTGTGTGTGTGAGGGAAACTGATTCGCTTTGTTACTGTTTTGCAGCTGAAAACGCAGCTAAATGAAACATTATCAAAACTCAAAGTTGATCAGAACGAGAGAGAAAAGGTAGCTGGTGACTTGCCCAAGGTAAGCAGAGACCTTTAGCAGCTGCATGTATAAATGTTAGCAGAACCCCTCGGTGTCTGCAGTTCTGGAAAGGATGATTTGAAGGAACTTGGTTTGAACTGCCTGCCTGGTGGGGTGTCTTGCTCTGCTGGCTGGTTCCCCAAGTGACTGGGGCTGTAAGAGCTCTACCTGCCTGTCTGCAGAAATGATGAAATTGCAACCTCCAGCTCTGTTTAATTGTCCTTTTTGAAAGACTCCCTTGTTCACGATAATTCTATGCCAGTGGGGAACAAGTGGTGATTTGGGGCTGACAAATAATGCTTTATTTAAAAGAAACTCCAGCCCAACAAAAAGCCCATCCCACAGCCCTCCACCTACACCACAGCCTGAGGCTTTTAAATCCAGACTCAGATGACAGAGAGTTACAAGCTGGTTTACAAAGCATCTGCCCTTTTGCACATGGTGGCATATCCACTGTAACCCAGGAGGCTGCAAATCCTGAAAGTTAGATCTGTGCAAGTGTGATGGGACAGACAGGTGGGTTTCCTGTGCTTTTCCTCGATGACTGCTCTTACAAGATGGATTGGAGTGGAAAATCTTTAAGCACTGAGAGGTCTCAGTGCTGTCTGTCACCCCAGAAGCAAAGCTGTCATGGGAGAATTGATAAATGGAGACAGGAATAGCCTGTGGAGTGGCTGGGCTCTGGCTCCAGACTCTGGAACACTTTGTTCCTTCAGCACAGTAAGCAAATTGGGCTGAGTTCTTCCAGGACTGGAGTGGGAAATGCTGTTGGGGGAGCATGTCTTGTCCTGGAGCACTGGAGGAGGTGAGATGCTAAAGGAAACCTGCTATAATAAAGAATTTAAAACATTTTGCTCTGGACAATTATGTTGGGTGTTGACATACAAAGCGAGCTGTGCTGATGTCCACATGGTGTATTCTACATAAATGCACTCCTGCTCTCACAAAATTTACTGCACGATTTTTACCTAATAACTTGATGTGAGACTATTAAAGCTTCCCTGGTGGGTTGCTCTCAGATGCAGACAGGCTGACGTGCACCATGCTGACTGTGAGGAGACACGTCAGTCTTGGCAAATGGGTTGGTCCCTGGAGCAAACGTGGCATGAAACAGATTTCCTCCTGAACAGTGATTTCCTGTGTCTGTGCTGCTCTCAGGGAGATAGGGGTTTGCTTCTCAGGCTTTGCTAATTGTTGTGCCTTCCCTGTTTCTTCAGGTTTTTTTTTATTTTAATAACATCTTTCCCTTGCAGGCCCAGGAGTCTTTGGCAGCTCTCGAGAGGGAAATCGGGAAGGTTTTTGGGGATGCCAATGTTATTGAAAACAGCGACGTTTGCACAGACTCGGTGAGTGTTTCCCTGGGCTCCTGCTCGGGGGCCACACAAATCTCAGGCCGAGTGGGAACTTTGGGAAGTGAGGTCCCGCAAAGTGCTGCTGGTGGGTAATTAGGGCTTGATGAAGCTTCCAGTCCTACAGCTTGCCAGGGTGTCAGGGGTTCACTGGGAATTCTGCTGCTGTCTAGATTGTGAGCTCCTTCCTGTGGCTCAGATTTGCAAGGAGGGAGGGAGGGGAGAGATTCTGGGCTTTTGATGGGTTTTTGGTTTGGTTTGGGCAAAAGTGGGGAGATCCCCAGACTTGTCCCTTCAAGAAGGGAAAAGGGAAGCTAAAAATAACTCTGCTGATGACTAAGTGAGCTGAAAACACTGTTGGGTTGGCCCTTGCTGACATCAGTCATGCCAAAGAAAGGCAGTCTTGCACAACCTATAGCACTCAGGCAGAGATTCTCTTGCCAGAACATGGTTCCTTCTGCTCCTCTGCAGCTGTGGCCAAGAGCCAGAATTTGATTTCAGCTGGTCCTGGCTTCTGGGCATTTGTGTTGACCTTGATGTGGTCCAGCAGCAAAATCTTGCTGAGCTGAGCTTCAGTAGGGACCAGCCCTGAGTGCTGTGGGTGGGTGACTCTGCAGGCTGCCGGTGTTCCTGTATCCTCCAGCCATGGCATTCCAGTTCTAGGTCTGGAGTTGGGTGGGCTGTTTTTCACACTTGCAGGTGACTCACCTGAGCCTGTGGGTTGCTGTTAGCACAGGTGGTTGTGGAGCTGGTGCTCAGAGTGTTGCCCTAAAGACAGCGCCTGCACAGGGGGCTGAGCTGTGGCTTTGTCACTGGCTTTTTCCAGCTCTGGGAAAAAGAGCTTTCACACCAGTCCTGGAATAGCTTTCCAGAAGGCAGTTGGGATGGGGAAGGCTGAAGCAGCTTCTCTCCCAGCTCAGTGGTGTCAATGGAACTCATTACCCATTTTCTTCTGAGGGACAGAGTGGAAGGAACCGCTGTCGTTTGAGGGCGAGAGGAGCACTTGCTGATAGGACAAATAATTTATATCGACTCCTTTTAGCTGCTCAGCCTAAGCGACTTCATCAGCTGCAAGAGGAAGCTCGGGGTCCTCTGAGGAGAGCTGTAGAAAAGCCTTTGTAGTCATTAGCAGGAATGGAATGGCTTTTCCAGGCTCATCAGTCACGGATGTGGCCGGAGCCTGGCGCTGGGCTCGCCGTGTCTGAGCCGGAGACGCTGCTGGGCCTGTGAGACCTCAGATGTGCCAACCCTGGGAGCTGATTCCTGGGAGGGTGGAAGGGCTGCTGAGCCTTCCCTGTGTTCCCAGGGGGGGAGGCCAGGGGTTTATGGGGCCAGCCAGGTGCTGTGTCCCCCTGTCTGCAGCAGGCTGGAGAAAAGCCCCCCTCTTTCCAATGCCCAGCCCTCTCTTCTGGGCTTCTCCATGTGGGGCACTGGGACAGCCATGCCATCAGCCGTGGCATCCGTGGCTGGTGGCTCTGGCCAGCCCTCCTGAGCTGGGCTGTCGTTAGATGTGCCCTGTGGTGGCCCAAATGTGCTCGTGTGGCTTCATTGCTGTAGCCTGAACTCACAAACCCCCTCTGGCTCTCGCGTTGCTCCGCTCTTGCCGCGCGTCGTGGAGCCCAGGTTTCTGCCAGAATATCCATGGCTTTATTCTAAAGAGGAGTGTGGAAAAACAGTCCTAATAAACCTGTAATTAAGCCTTCATTAGTAAAAATACATTAATTGTCTAAGCAGCACTCTTGACAGGTAGCCATTGGCAGAGGCTGGAATTAGAACATTATCTTTTCTCCAAGCCTTTTCTGCTGCCTTTTTTTTTTTTCTTTTTTTGAGGGGAGTAAAAGAAACTGTCTCCCCAGAAGCCTAAAAACCCAGCTGAAAATAGCTCTGAGATCAAAAAAGAAAGTCTTCCAGCCACTTCCACCTAGCAACAGTGCCTCTTTTTTTTTTTTTATGAAGGACCTGAAAACACATGCTCGAAAATGAACATATTTGTTCCTTCTGGGTGCTGGAACCAACCCACAAAATTGAGAAATGATACTTGCATAAACCCTCAAACACACTCAGAGTGTTTTCTTTAGACTCCTTTTCTTTCTATTTAAAAATAGACCATTTGGGGTTTCTAATCAGCTGCTTTGTCACTTATGGGACCAGCTGATGACTAAAGGGGGCTTTTTAGTGTGCTTTAAGGAAGTCATTTATATTCAGCAGCTTGCTTAGGCACTGAGCTTATTTTGAGGCTTATGTGAAATCTAATGTGCTTTTCCCCCAAATCTCGGTGTAGAGCACTCCATCACTGGGAACTGGGAATGCCATATGTGTGAAATAGCAGAGGGGAATCTGGCCAGACGATTCAGCTCCTGTTTTAGCTGCTGGGTCTGAATCTGAAATCACAGGGGCTTCCCCACTGCCATCCTCTTCCTCTCTTCATCCCCATATCCCAAAGAAATGGAACCATGGAATCCCAGAATGATTTGGGTTGGAAGGGACCTTAAAGACCATTCATTTCCACCCCTGCCATGGGCAGGGACACCTTCCACTATCCCAGGTTGCTCCAAGCCCCGTCCAACCTGGCCTTGGACACTTCCAGGGATCCAGGGGCAGCCACAGCTTCTCTGGGCACCCTGTTCTGGGGCCTCACCACCCTCACAAGGAAGGATTTCTTCTGTATATCTGACCTAAATTTCCCCTCTTTCCCCCGAGTCATGGGAGAGCACAGGGCTGGGGCTCAGCCGTGGCTGTGGAAGGCAGCTGTGCCCTCCTGAGTTAGCAGGAGCTGCAGTAGGACTGTGCTGAGCCCAAATCCATCAGGATCTAGTCAGGATTGGCCCCGGGAGGTGTCTGTAATTCATGAGTGAACACTGCCTGAGCTTGGTGAGGTCACGAAACAGAAGGGAGATGCAGTAAATGAGGGAGGAGCTGTTCCCAGAGATGGGGCTGGGAGTGGACTGGAGGGTTCCTCCCTTGCTCCTGCTGGGTTCTGTGCTGCTGCCCAGGCAGCCTCACTGCTGCTCAGTGCTGGATTAATTCATCTGCTGGGCTGCTAATTGCCTTTGCCTTTCCCCTTCCATCAGCCCGTGTGAGACTGCTAATCCAAGTCTCAGCCCTGACAGACCTGATTTTCTACTTTAATAAGGGTAAAACAGGTTAAGGCTACCCTAATACAGATCCCAATGATTTTTTTTTTCAGTAGAAAAATGTTTACCAGTTGCAGGAGTAAGAGCTTTGCTGTAGATTGTTTTGTTCTCTCGTCGGAGCCCGCAGTCGTTTCTGTAATGGTGCAGGTGCTTGAGTTTGATTTACTGCTCATTCTGCATTTCCAGCCAAATGGGAGCAGGGAAAACGGCCCTCTCTGAACTCCCTCTAATTTCCCTGGAGCTCTGGGGAGAGATTTGCACCCGCATTATGCATCAGTCTCGTTCTGTGGGTAACACCAGAGCGGGGCTGACGGATGCCGAGCGCCTGCAGACACCTCTGTGCTCCTGTGGAGAATTGGGTACTTCTGCATTGCTGACACCACGGCAGAGCTGCTTATTTTTAGCTGTTAAATTTCAAGGAAAAGCTCTCCTGCAGGTGATGTGCAGGTCTGTGTTCTGAGCTGGATAAGGAGCAGTAAGGGGCGCGTTGGATGTGGGGTGCTCTGGGGGAGTTAATCAATAAAGGTAATAAAGCAGGGTTTACACAGCACTGTCAGCCCAGCAAGGCTGACAGGCAGGGAGGCAGGAGGGGGAAGAGTCCATCTTCAGCTGTGACACTTCCCAATTAATAAACTGTCGAATTCCTAGGGAAAAAAAAAAAAAAGGCATTTATTTTTGTTTCAAAACACAAGCTCAGCATTTTCATTTCAGCACAGGAAACTTTCTAGCTCATGGTAGCTTTCATTTTTCCTTTTCTCTGTGTTGGCTGGTGCTTGGACTGCTTTGTGAAGCCCTCATCCGAGTCCAGGTGTCGCTGGCAAGTGGGAATTTCCCAGGGGTTTGGAGCAGAGGGCGAATCCATGGGATAGCTGTGGGTGGGGAAGGATGTGGATCTCCAGGCAGCTGTTTCACAGCTGGAGCTGCCTTGGGCTCAGGTGTTGGGTACTGCTGAGGACACCATCCCACAGATCCTCAGTCACACCCAGTCCTTGGTGATCCAGGAGTTCTGTTGTTCCAGCTGTGGGGTCAGAAGTCATCCCTGTGCGCCCCGACCTGTGTTACAAACCACATCTGGGGGGGGTTCAGCCAGGCTGGTGGGGAAATAACCTTTGAGGCTGGATCATCTGTGGATAGCAGCAGAATTCCTGGAAGCAGGGAGTGCTGGAGTCCCAGACAGGGAGGGTGGGAGCTGGATGTGCAGGTGGTTCCCCAGAACAGGAAGGGGCTCCTTGACTTTGGACCACGTTCTCCTTGAACGTGGCCAGAACCCTCTGACTTACAAGAATTGTTCCCATCTGCACCACGAGTTGTAATTTTATACAGAGGATCTAATTCTAGGCTTTCTTGGTAATTAGATTGTAAATGAGTTTTTAATGATTTCCTTTTTTTCCCCTTCTTCCAGGAACTGAGCGATAAAAGGCGAAATGTGGCGGTGAATCTTACCCAGGATGTTGGTCATCTCAAGAAGCTGCTCGTGTCAATAAGCCAAATGCTGTCAAAGGGATGAGGACACTACAGCCAGGTGGGTGTGACCAGTGGCCTCCCCCAGTTCAGCTGTTGGGAAGGCCACTGGTCTGTGATGGTGGGACTTGGTTCAAATTTAACAACTCTGGTGTCAAAATGTGAGACTTTTTAGAATCAGATCACAGAATCAGGGAATTATTAAGGATGGAAAAGTCTTCTAAGACTGTGAGCCCAACCATTCCCCCAGCACTGCCAAAGCCAACACCGACCATGTCCACACAGCTTTTAAATCCAGGGATGGAGATTCCATCACTGCCCTGCTCTAATGCCTCACCCTGACAACACTTGGAGTGAAGAATCTTCTCCTAATACCTCATCCAAATTCCACATGAAAATCATAAAAAGCTTCTGGTGCAGGCACTGGGTTTGTTCCTCTCTGGATGCACATGTCAATTAGCTGAGACTAATCTTGTGTCCCCATGTCCCTCTCTGGGCATGTAATTGCTCCCCTCCCTCCCACTCCCTGCTACTCCTGCAACAGGTTGCCCAAAGTTTTGTTATCCCAGGGTCTGTGCCTTTTTTCCTCCTTGTGTGCAAACTATCTGCACTTCCATGCTCTGATTGCTTTGGGATGGAGGATATGAAATAACCCCCTGGGCTCTCACTGAGCTGCCAGCAGTGGTGGCTGTGAGTGTCTGAAGCATCAGTCTGGCTGAGCTCTTCATCCAGTCACGGACACGTGGACAAAGTTTTATTTTAGTACACAGCCAGCTTGGAAACCTGGGCCTTTGTGCTGGTAAACTTCTAAAATGACCCAAAGTTAGCTGAGAGTTGGATAAACTCAAGACACTGAACTTTCTCAGGAAGCTGAGGCAGATCTGGGTCTGAACTGGGAGCTGTTTGTGCTGGGAGGAGCAAAGCCTGGCCACTGAGCAAGGAGTGCCAGAGCTCCCTTTCATCTGCTGAGGATGGGGCCTCGTGTTCCTGATTCAGGTGGTTTTTATGCTCCTGCCTTTGTAATGCACGGGCAGCAGAGCTGGTGGAGGGTACCTGGGGGTCCAGGTGGGAGGGAGGTGCTGCTGTACCTTGGCCTCTGCTCTGGGAGGCCATTCCTGCTCAGCCTCCCCCGCCCAGGCTCGTTCCCCTGGGCTTCCTCGTGGGCTGGCACCAAGGAAACGCCGGCGAGGTCCCGGATTGTCCCTTGGGAAGCTGCTCCTCTGACCCGGTGATTTGTGTTTCTCTTGCAGAGTGAAGTCACGGGGGAATCGTTCATTTGAGGATAGCAGAAGGCATTGTATTATATTTTGCCAAATTAAAGCCTTATTTATGTTTTCACCCTTTCTACTTCGTCAGAAACACTGAACAGAGTTTTGTCTTTTCTAATCCTTGTTAGACTACTGATTTAAAGAAAAAAACCCAACTCTGTAGACACCTCCAGAGTTTAGTTTTATAATAAAAACAAACCTGTTTGGATAATTAGACCTTTACATTCCTGGAGAGACAGTAAACACATAATCTTTTATCTTATTTTGCTCAATAAAACTTGTTCAGAAAACTTCCAACGTGGTAAAGTCACCGATGGGAAATGACATTTTAATACTGATGTTGTACACTGTTTTACTTAATTACATTTTTGGGATTAGCTGCCTCTGACTTCAACCTCAAGTAAACACTCCTTTTTTTTTTTTTTTTTTGGTTGCTAATGTAATCAGTTTTTGTAATGGTGTCAGCAAATAAAGGGATGCTATTATTCAAGGTGTTCCTGCTCTCTTCTTTCAAGTGAATTTGGATGACTCAGGTGAGGTTTCCACCTCTCCCCTCCCCGAAACGAGCATCAGGCTGCACCCACTGGTGCTTGTTTTTGGGCAGAGGAGAGGAGGCACCGGCTTGAAGAGAAGAGGCAAACTGCTTGAAAACTCCAGAGCAAGTTTTTGTTTTAAAGAAAAGGCATTAGGGTTTTAAAAAAGACAAGAAATCCCCATCAAACTGCCATGTAAATTGTGGCTCTGTGTTGTGTGTTATCCTTGGGAAAAACCAGGAAGTGCAAGGGGGAGGAACAGCTGGAAACACCGAATGTGGCAAAGGCAGTGGTGTGCAGAGTGTGTCCAGATCCACCTCCTGGATGGGAGTCCGGGCTGGAAGGAGTTCTGGGAGAGGGTTTGGATGCTCTGTTCTCTCGTGCTTTGTTGGGAACGAGTGTGGGGAGGGTCTTTGATGGGACAGGGATTCCCCTGGGGGCACAGGGAGATCAGGTGGCCTCTCCTCTGCTTTGGGATTTTAAGTGTGTGTTAGAGGAACCCTTCAGTCCCGTGGGATTCCTCAGTGGGCAAGGTGAGGGGTGGTTTGGTGCTTGAGGACACTTGAGGACGTGATTATCCGAGGGAAGGCAATAAAACAGGGCACAGTTGTTAATTGGGGGGTTAATTGCAGAGGTGAAACAGTTCAAACTGCTCACCCTGAGCTGTTCTCGCTCTCCTCTGTGCTATTTTTCAGTTAATATTTGGCCTTCACCAGGCAGGAGGTAAAGAAGCCTCTTCCTTACATGGTTCCAGTGATCTCCTGGATCATGCCAAGTCCTGCTGGGAGCTGTGAAATAGCTCAGAGAGGGAGAGAAAACTGGAAAATGTGGTTTCCTCACAGAAGGGGCTACCTCTGGTCTCCAGCTGTGGCCACTAAAGTGTCCCATGCGTTCCATGGAGATTTTGTTCCATGGAGATTTTATTCCATGGAGTGAAAACTCAAATGCCATTGGCCTCACTTGTGTAGGTGTTTGATGTAGAAAGTCACCCCCTGCAACTACAGATCCAAGGAAAACCTGAGCCCAGGAGGGTCTCCACACTTGCCTAGGTTGGGATCAGAGGCGCTGGTCCTTTGGCAGGTGTCTAAACACCTATTTTTGGGGGATAAGTGGCAGTTTAATGGATCCATGCAGGTTTGACTGGTTTAAAATGATTTAAGAACGTAACCCAGGAGCTTCAGTGGTGAAGGTTTGGGTTGGGGGTGCCCCTGTGGCTCTGATGCTTTCCTGCCCCTCTGGGGGAGTCCCCTTGGCCGCCCATGCAGGGAAGCCCCTCTCTGGAGCATTGTTCCAATGAGAACTGTGCTCTGCAAGTAAACTGATGTCTGTGGGTTTGTAAATGCTGGATGTGCCTCATTCAAGAAATAAATGCTTTTGGAAGGGACAGCAGTGCCTGGAGAGCCCCTGGATGCAGCCTTTGGAGCCTGGCTGTGTCTCCAGGCTCTTGATTTTCTGTGGGTTGAGCTGCAGAGCAGGGGGTGAAGGTGCTGCTGCAGTGCTCAGTTGAAAAGGGGAGAGATTTGCAGCATCATTCCCTTTCTCTCTTGGCAGGAATTCTCCCTGGAGAGGTCAGGAGATCTTTCAGTTCTGAAATTTAAGCGCAGGGTTTTTATTTTGCTTTAAGGGATGTACAGAGGTGTTAAAGGCAGCTGTGGAAAGATCCCCTGGAAAGCTCAGCTGAGCAAAGCCTGATCCCCTCTCTGAAGGGTGAGGAGAGGTCAGGCTGCTTCCCCAGGAGCACTGGGAAGAGGGAAGGATGCCGTTTCATCGCTGTCCTCTCCAGCCCTGGATAGAACACCGCTCCCGGCAGCCGTCTCCAATTTGGGAAGCTTTGCCTCGCCCGTTTGGTCACTGAGAAATCCCTCCTGCTCGGAGCATCTGCTGCGAGAAAACGGGATGAGAAAGAAGAATTTGCAGCGTGTGGGAAGCTGGCTCGTCAGAGCAAAGGTGGAGCTGGTGCTCGGCGTGTTCCCAGGGCCCGGAGCCCCCGGGTCCCCGCAGAGCTCCAGCCCCGGTGCCCGGCCAGGCCGGGAGCCGCGGCAGGAGAGGAGGCGGGATGGTGTCTGCCCGCGCTAGAGGGAGACAATAGCTAATGGATACAGGGATGCTCTTCTTGGAAAAAGCCCAAAGTGGGATGTTCGGATGCTGGCGATGGATTTTTCTGGGTGTTTGTTTATTTTTTTGGAGGTGATTCGCACCGGCCCGACCCGCGCCGTGCGGTGCGGGGCCGAGCGCTTCCCGTGGGGCGCTGCCTGCCGAGCCTGGCTCCTGCACAAACCCGGCTCCTCTTGCTTCCAGTTCATCGCCATCCCTCGAAATGGAAACGGGGAGTGCAGGGGAAGGCTCTGAGCTGTCTCCCTGAAGTTGTGCTGCCTCTCCTGCGTCCCCCAGCACGACCCTCCCACCCTTTCCCTGCACTGGGCAGCAGCAGGTTGTTTACCCGGGAGCTGCTGCTGGGTTTTCTCAGGCAGTGACTCACCCAGCTATTTATTACTGCGATTAAAAAAGGAAAGCTCGTGCAGCTTTAACTCAACCCCGAATAATTCGGATGATTTTGCCATGAAAGCCCTCTGCGGTGACACAACTGTGTGTTCTCCCGGGGGTCTCCGTGTCCCCCCTGCTCCCTGTGTGACCTTGGCTTTCTCCCGCAGCTCTCTCAGGGATGTTTGCAGTTTGGTGATCACCAAGGATCGTGCCAGGCTGGTTTTGGCAGGGCTCTGCCTTTTGCCCTGGGCATTGGGGTTATACTGGGGGGGCTCTTCTGTGGGTCTTGGCAGAAGCTGAGTGAGGGGAGCTTCTGCTGGCTGAGTGGGAGTTCCTAAGGGAGCATCCAGAAGGTGGAAAACACCATATTTCTGCCAGACTTCAGGGTTAAACATCATCTTCCAGCAAAAACTCTCCTCCATGGGGCCAGACTGTGCTTGTGCCCTGGCCGGAGAGGAAAGGTTTTGGGGAGAAAGCCTCTGGTCATGCTATGGGATGTAAAGTCTCCAAAAGCTTTAAAACAAATTGGAGAGGATTTTTACTTTTCCAGCATTCAGGCTTTCTCTCACGTCCTGTTGGAGATCCCTGTGGATCCCCTGTCAGCTCTGGCTGGGCAGTGGCTGGGGGGGAGCGATGGGCAAGGAGAGCTCCTTGGAGGGAGGTTGAGCCAAATATCTTCATGGAGAGTGTCTTCTCTCCCAGACTCACTTAAAATAAGGCTGGACTGATTGCTGGAGGTTTTGCTGAGAGCTCTGCCTGTCACAGGGGCAGCATTAGAGCCTGAGACGTGGCCCCCTCTGGAGCTTCATCTGGACGTTTTCCCCTGTGAGGCTGCCAAAGCAAACGGGCCAGTAAAAGTCTCGAGGAGTTTCCTGAGCCTGTATGAATGACCAGAAGCACAGGACAACCCACGGGAATGCCAAGACTTGCTCGGGTGTTCACTGAGGGAGGTTTCCTGTGGCGCGTCCCCTTCCAAACCCCACCTCTCCTCGCGCTGTGACACGGGGACGTACAAAACGTTTCATTTCTGTTCGAATTTCTGTCTTTCTGTTTGTCCACCCCCGTGTCTGGGAGGGTGCTGAGGTGGCTGCTGGAAGTGCCCCCGTTCTGATGTCCCCTGTGCTCGGGGTGGGCGCGGGTTGCGCTCTCGGCTCGTGCATCCACAGCACAACCCGCACGTGGCTCCTTGGTGGCTGTTCGCAGCTTCCTGCGGGGATGCTTCTATTTTTGGAGCGGTTGCACCTAAAAATACATCTTCAGGCTCCTGGGGAAGCTGGCTCTGCATCGTTGAGGAGCTAATTAAACTGGGGGAAACGCAGGCCCTCGAGCAGGGTTTATTCCACGCTGCTGAAAATGTTGTGGGTTTGGTTTTTCCCCTGTTTTTGCGGCGATCCACCTTCCTCTTGCACTGCATGGGCAAGGTCCAGAGGTTTATCCTTCCTCTGTGAGAAGGGCAGGTTTGAACCTGGGTGTTTGGGCATTAATGTATTTTTTTTTGGTGCAGCTGTGACCCCCCCCAGACCCTGAACTTCATCCTCAGCCCCACTGTGACCATCACAGGACCCCCTGAGCAGCCCCTCAACGGAGAAGGGATGGGGGCCTGGCAAACAGCTTTGAATTTCACCCTGTTAATTCCTGGAGATCTGGGGTTAAAATCCAGCTCAGATGTGCTGAGGGGTCCCAGTGGGCTTTGGATCTCCAGCTTGGCCATCAGCAATTTTCCATATTAAACAAAACCACTGTCAAATGTGGCCATGGGTCCTGTTTGTGTCACTGCGGGACCCAAAGCCACGAGAGGACGGAGGCTCTGACGGTTCATGACCCTTGTGATGTTCTCACAGGACCTATTTGGGTAAAACACCCCTCCCCACCTCAGCCAGGCTTAAAGCACAGGAAAGAAAGACCCCCAAGACCATTTCAAAGCTCATGTTCAGAGCCAGAGTGTTCCTGCAGCACATCAATGCTGCCCAAGGCCATCCTGGAAGAACCTGATCTCTTGCTTAAGCAAATCCAACCCTGTTGAAAACCTGAGCTGCACCAGGCTCGGGATATAATTCTTTAAAATCAATAAATATTTCAGGAGCAGAGGGAGCTGGTCTGTATCAGCAGAGCTGGCCCTGGCTGGTCATTATTAATTCAATGGATGCAGTCGTAAACTGGCTGAGGAAGCACAACAGCTGAAACTTTAAGTGCCTCTTCCCCCCACATGGCTGAGATGATTTGCTGGATCTTCAGTGACTCAGAATGGGGCCCCCAGCCTTCACCCAGGTGTTAAACACAGCAAAAAATTGTTGTTTTGCACATGCCTCAGTCTGTGTCCTCGGTCCCTGGGTGTATGAAGCTGTGACAGCAGGACTTGGACTCCCAGTCAGTCAGTTGTGCTTTCTAGGATGTCTGTCCTAAATCTCCTGCTTTTGGGGTCCTGTGATGAAGTGAAAATCTTGGCTGAAGGAGACTCCAAACTGCTGGCTGTCCTGGCTGCCCTGGATCAGTCCCTGTTCCCAACCCAACGAGGCATTTTGTTACCCAGCTGAAAGAAGGAGAAACTGAAACCTCTGTCCTCTCAAAGGGCTTCTGAAACCTGATGAGGAAAACCAGCAAGAGCAACCTGTTTGTTGGGGTGTGTGAGAGAACACAACTGCTCCCTTGAGAATATGTGTTTGTAGGGAAAGAGCCTGAAAATGGGACACTCAGGGAACGGGAACTTCTAAATATTGTGGAATCACAGAATGGTTTGGGTTGGAAGGGACCTTAAAGATCGTCCAGTTCCACCCCCTGCCATGGGCAGGGACACCTTCCCCTAGCCCAGGTTGCTCCAAGCCCCGTCCATCCTGGCCTGGAACATTTCCAGGGATCCAGGGGCAGCCACAGCTTCTCTGGGCACCCTGGGCCAGGGCCTCCCCACCCTCCCAGCCAGGAATTCCTTCCCAACATCTGATCTCTATATATTTTACATATTATATTTTATATATTATGTATTTATATATATATAATAGAATATAAACATAACCTCCCCTCTCCCCTTGCCTTGCTCAGGTGGGGGGGGCAGCTGGGCTCTGTGCTGGTTTTTGGGTTGCAGCAACCTGGGCGTGTCTGGCCTTCTGCCCCCTTGGGAGGTGTCTTTTGAAGAGCTTTGCAGCACACAGGTGTATTTTAAATGCACATATACGTGTTGCTGCCGGGCTGGGGGGCTGTACAAGCAGAAACACAAACCCTCCCCAAGTTTTCTTTGCCCTGGGATTTCTGTTCTTGCTGGTCAGGGTAAGTTTATTGCAAATCTTGTGGTGTTGGACAGGTGAGTCTCTCTCTGCAGGGTCCTTTTGGAAGCTGAGACAATTTCATCCCCTATAGCTGGGCAAAGGGTGAATCCTTTGGGACTAAGACCAGGAGAGGATCCCCCAGTAGTGCATGTTCAGCATGTCTTGTGCCAATAATGGGGCTCTGATCCCATATAAACCTCATACCTGTATGTTACATACAAATCTCCGTTTGTGTGTGTGTGTTTCACCAACAAGGGGAGGAGTTCTATCACTCAAGGCCAGGTTGGACGGGGCTTGCAGCAACCTGGGCTAGTGGAAGGTGTCCCTGCCCATGGCAGGGGGCTGGAATGAGATGATCTTTAATGTCCCTTCCAGCCCAGACCCTTCTGTGACTCTCTAAGTGCTGGTTCCTCATTTGCAGTTAAATCTTGCCTGAGGATGACTAAATCCAAGCACGATTTTTTTCTTCCCTCCTCACCTTTTGCTTAAAATCCACGTTCCAGGCTCGTCTTTTACTGACTAAATCCACCTTTCAGCATCAGCCTTTGCCATCATCCTGGCTCCCCAGGCCCTGCAGCCGACAATGAGCTGCTGCAACAGCAACCAGCATTAACACAAGGGCTACTCTTAATTACAGGAGCTGCTGTTTATCTCCCCAGCTCTGTTTGCTGCTGACAAAAGCCCGCTCAGGAGGGGGGTCTCTTGTTAATAAGCTGCGTGTGCGCCCCAGCAGTGAGATATTGATGTATTTTTAATAAATATTCCCCTTTAAAAGGCCACATATGTATTCTGGGCTAATCCTCTCATTACAAGATCGCGGGGCGGCTCCGAGGTCGGTGAGAGTGTGCCTGGCAGAGCTGGATTTCCCATTCGTGGCTGGTGCCTTAGATCTCGTACTTCCTGAAGGGGAGAGATGATGAGAGTAATAACGACTCGCTGTGCTAATTGTTGTCATCCTTGAAGTTTAGAGGATGGAGGTGCATCGCCTCAATTAAGGAAAACGGGGAGCGATAACCCGATAATAGAGAAGCCTTTCATTAAGCAGCCCCTCTGGAAATGGGAGGCTCTGCCGAGGCTTCTCCCCATCCACGGTCACCAAACGCCTTCGTCAGGATGGGATAATAGGGAGGGAAACGGGGATTAAGCGTTGGGGGCAGCAGTGGGATGGTGGCAAAGGTTTGTCCTTGGCGGAGACCCTTCTAGGGAAAGCTTCGCTCTGTGCCGGCTGGGTGCAGGGGCCACGTCCTTTTGCTGCCTGAGCTGGAGCAAACCTGGAGTTAGTGGGATGGAAAGGCACATTTAAGCCTTCCTCTCTGCTGTTTGCCTTGCTCTCCCACTCGGGTTGCAGGGGCTTTAATTTTGTTAAAATCCGATTAAAATGTTCTGTTACCATTTGCTCAGCGGCTGCGTACCGGCGGCTCTGTGTACACTGGGCATCGCAGGGAAGGGACAAAGGGCTCAGATTAAAGCTGCTAAGCCTGCACAGGCCAGCAACCACACAGGCTTTGAACTACTGCAGCCTCATTTCAGTCAGTGTTTTCCACTCACTTCTGTTTTCCCTACTTTCATCATCCTTCTCCCATGAAAAAGCCTCCTTTTATGTGAAACCTCGGAGTCTTTTCTTCTGCTGACTGGGGAGAATGAGGCATCCTGGAGGTAGAGACACTTTCAAATCACGCCGGTACTTTGCAGGGTAAAACATTCCTGGCTCTGTAGCTGTGGTTTTCCTTTCCGTGGTGGCTCTGGATGTGCTGGCTGATAAAACAGCACCACAGCTGCACAGTTTCTTCCCTCTGTCTCCCCAAACCAGCGAGCAGACACTGAATGAAGAGCATCTTTTTTAATTTCCTGAACTCTTTACACATTGCACGGAGCAATGGTAGGGCTGACGTGCGTGTCCTGACAGTTTTGAGAGGGTTTGGATGGTTCACATCCCTTCCTACCTGGCTTTAAACTCCTCGGCTTTTCAGCCTTGGCCTTGGCAGGGAGTTGCAAGATGGGACCAGCATCAGCCTGGAAAGGGAATTTAGGGAGGTGTGAGTTGTCCCTCATCACTCTCCCAAGGTGGGAGTGAGGAGTAGAACCCCTGGGAGAGGTGTGGTGCTGCCTTTTGCCTTTTCCAGTTGTTTTAGGAATGAGGATAGGGGTTTTCCTCATCATCAGCTGGAGATGCATCCCGTGGGGAGCCTGGGGATGCTGCAGCGTCCGTGCCTCCGTGGAGCTCATTTTGGGGATGGGGACAGGCTGCCACTCATGAGCAGGGCTCTCCCCACCAACCCCTTGTCTTGGGAAGCTGTTGAGGAGGAAACCCTGAGCTGGGAAATCACATTTGTGGCCGCTGTGGGCTGAGCCTGCACCCAAAGGTGACGCCGTTGGGTGCCGGTGGCGCTCCGGGAGCATTTCCTCCATCTCTGCTGGGTCTGGGGGCACACACATCCTGCAGGGATGGGGTTTTGGCAGCGCTCCGGGGTTTTTTTCTCCCTTCCTCTCGCCGGCAGCAGCGAGGGAGCCTGGAGGGAAGGATTGCCTCCTGTTCTTTCCCGAGGACGCGGCGCACTGGGGGAGGAGGTGGCGATGGAAGTGACTCATCCGTCTGGCGGCTCCCTTCTCCCTCGGCGCTGCTCCCACGCGGGAAGGTGATGGTTCTCCTCCTTCCTCGGCAGGGAACAATGAAGCTGTCGGAGCTGTTCCCTCTGCAGCCCGGATCCCCGGCTGCTTTCAGCCATGCCTTCAGGGGGAGCAGGTCGGAACCCTGGGGTGGCACCCTGGCCCTCCGGTGCCGTCACACGCCTCCCAGCCCCGGGGATTTGTGGTTTTGTGCTTCACCCGAGGGAAAATAAAGGGGATTTTGGGCAGGGTAAGGACAAAACTCCCCGAGGCCTCTCCAGCAGCCGCCAGCCCAAGGGCTGGGCAGGGTGTAGCGATGCTCTCCCGGCTGCTGGTGCTCTGCAGCACGGGATGTCCTGAGCCGTGTGTGCTTTCCATGTGTTTGAGAATCACCCATGAGCTTATCCTGTCCCTGCTGGAGCTCCCTTAACCGTGGTGTCTCCAGGCGAGGAGATCCACTGATTAAACACCCGCACTCGTAGGGATCCACTGCTGAATCCTGCCGGCCCTGTGCTTGCAACCCCAAACGTGAACAAAGCTCTTAAAGCCTGCAGGATTTGTTCCAGAAATTCCTGGCGTGTTTCAGCAGCTCCTGGGAACTGATTTCATATTTTGTACAAATGTTTCCCTGGCCCCTGTGAGCAGAAGGCGAGCGAGCGGCTCGTGCAGCAGCTGTTGGTGTCACAGCTGATTTTAGCCCAAATTTGGCAGCTCTAAGCTCAGAGCCTGCCCAAAGGTTTCAGCTTCTCCATCCCTCCCAGCAGCAGGGTTTGATTTTTCCTTGGGTTCAGACACCAGAATGAGTCCCAGGAGTTTGAAGCAAGTTGTCACCAGCAGGCACCGAGAAATCAGCTCCAGCCTCTCCTCAGGGCTCCCGTGTGCTGCTCCAGTCAGCTGTCCCAGAGATTTCAGGTGTTGGGTGGAGCAGCAAAGCCTGGATGCTCTCCATAAGCTGTGGGAGAGCCCTCCAGAGGTCTGGGTGTGGGGAGAGATGCAAGGGGCTGGGTGATCACAGCCAAACCAGTGATGCCTGGCCTTGGGAGAACCTGAGTTGTTTCTCTGTGTCTCCCCATATCTGGATTCCCAGCCAGTGCCAGCGGTGGCTCCTTCCCCCCTCCAGTGTCTGCTGATGCCTTGGCAGCATCCAGGCAGCTTTTTAGCTCCGGTACGAGGCAGGTGTGACCTTGCCGGTGACATTTTGGGATTAGAGGGGAACTCCCACCCGTGCACACGTGGCTGAACCCCATCAACACCATGAGAGCACGGGAACAGTGCTCTGCTTCCCACACCCACCCAGCCATCCACCCATCCATCCATCCATCCATCCATCCATCCATCCATCCATCCACGTGCTCGCAGCTCTTTCCACAGCCCCGGGCCCCTCTGGCCTCCTGGCTTGTGTCGTGCTGGGAAAGGTGAGCGCCGATATCAATCTCCAGATTATTTTTTGGGGGGCTATTTACGAAGTGCGGCTGGAACTCAAAAGCCTATTGTGGCAAATAGTAGGCTGCTTGTGTGGCATCCCTGAATAGGAGGGGTGTTATCCCGTCCCCATGACAACGAGCATTTGAATTAAGAGCCGTCTACTCGGAACAATTTGCCGTCACATGGTTCGGAGGAAACACTTTGAAACCCTTGTAGTCTTTTCAATGGGCTTGATTGTTAGCGTCTCCCAAACTTAATCATTAACAGGGCTCTGCAACTGATAATTACTGCGCTTTGCATTTTTCTGCCCCGCACGTGACCGGGACGCCGCTCGCTCCGAGCTCCTTCTCCTCCCGGGCGAGGTGGATGGGGGGAAGTGGGTGACGGATTTTTGGCCGGCCTGAAAAATTTGGGCAGTTTGGGCAGCGGCCGCAGCGCTCGGGGATGGATGGTCTGGAGGGGGAGAGGCTGAGCCCTGCTCGGAGGAGATGTCTGTGGAGTGACCGCGGAATGTTTGGGACTTTCTCTCCTTCCCTGGAAATATCCAACCCCCTGCCACCTTTCTTTGACCACGCAGAGACATGGAAAAGGGGTTTAAAATGGATCCTGCTGCTTTGCCCAGTTGTAGGGCTGGGTGAAGGATGGTTGGGTGCTGACTGTGCTGCTCAGTGCCTGGAGGAGCCAGCCCTGGCTGCTCCAACATCAGCGATTGAAATAGAAATTGAATACATGAAACATAAATATCTCCTTGGGGGGGTTGTTTTATTTTTGGGGTGGCTTTTTTGCTGCTCAGTTTGTGTTATCCAGGCGAGGAGGAGACTCATTTCGCATCCCACGGTGGGACCACCTGCGGGATGCTCCTGGCAGGACCCAACATCCCCGAGTGCAGCGCTCTTCCCCCGGCCACGGCGGCGTACTGGGAGCACTGGTGAGGTGCTGGCTCCACCGAGGGGCTCCCCTTGTCCTGAATGAATGGGATTTGCATTGTGCAGGAGCAGGTGGCCACGGCTTCATTTGCAATTTCCGTGCCTGCCACATGTCCCCGCAGCGGCAGGTTTTAACAGCGGGTTCAAAGCCATGGGGCCCGGCTGGCAGGACAAAAAGGAACAGGCTGGAAAGGGCCTCGTGCACCTTCAAAATCTACTTGGGTGGATCAAACGTCCCCATTCCCGCCCCTCCCCGGCCAAGGCGAGCGAAGCGGCCCGGACTCAGCAGGTCAATAATGCAATTTGCACCCTCGTGCAGGGCCATCCATCAAGTGACATGATTACATCTCCACCGGTTCCAGGGTGTAATGTAAATGATATCACAGTGATAGAAGTATCCGAGGATTCATTTCTTCTGCCTCTGGAAATACGTAGCTGGCCCCTCCCCGCATTATCCGACGCCAATAGTATTTTTGTTTGATGCAATTGTTTGATTAAGGAATATTTTTGCCTTCAGAAGGGAAACCCTGATGGTTTTTCGGCTGGATGAGTGATGTGTGGAGGCAGTGCCGGGCTGTGTGTCACCAGGGCTGAGCATCCTGTCCTGTGCCACTGTCCCTGCCTGCAACTGCTGTGAGATTTCCCTGGGTTACCATAGAATCATAGAATGGGTTGGGTTGGAAGGGACCATTAAAGGCCATCTAGTTTGGCCCCCACAACAAGAACAGCTCTAGATCAAACTTGTGTTCAGCAGAGGACCTGGCAGGGAATTTGGTGCCTACTAGCTTGGAGAACCTTTACTCCTTGCTAAGGAGATGTTGGTGCCTCCTCTCTCCTCTGTTCCTTGATCTCAGTTTCCAGAAAAGCTGCTCCTGGGTTATATCCCACCTGGGTTTCTCACCCTGACAGGATCAAGGAATTTACAGAAATTCCCTTCCAGAAAGGTCCTGATGCCCTGACAGGTCTGTGTGTTGCTCCTTCCCAGAGCCCAGCTCAATCCAGTGTATTGGCTTGTGGGGCATTGCTGGGATGATTCTTTGCTTCCATCAGGTCTGGAGAAATCACAATTTTATTTTCTTGGCTGTTTTCATAGAATTATTGAATGGTTTGTGTTGGAAGGGACCTTAAAGATCATCCAGTTCCAAGCCCCTGCCATGGGCAGGGACACCTTCCACTGTCCCAGGTTGCTCCAAGCCCCGTCCAGCCTGGCCTGGGACACTTCCAGAGATGGGGCATCCACAAATTCCCTGGGCAACCTTTAATCTTCTTCAGCCTGGAATTTCCTCCCCAGATGGGGAGAGGAGCTCAAAACCACATGGCAAAAGATTTGGGGATGGGACATCCATGGCTTCTTTTGGCTGAGCAGGTTGGGGTCTCCATGCCCATCCCCTGGGCAGAGGGTGGTCCCGGGATGACCCTGCTGGTATCCAGTGAGTGGTTCTGGGTGTGCCCAGTGCTCCCAGTCTCCTGAAGGTGCATCCTCATGCTCCTGTCTCTTCCAGCCCTCCTGACAGGGAGGAGTGCACCCAGATGAGCCAACTCCTCCCGTTCCTCTGTGTGTGTATTTTGGGGTGAGAGGAGGTCTCTTCCCTCTCCCAGAGCAATGTGTGGGACTGGAGGGAGACGTCGGGGCTGCAAATCCTTCCATGGTTTCACCTCTAGTGGGGACTGGAGATGGTTTGGCTGGGGGAGAGGGGTCAGAACCTCGGCTCTGGGTCTACCCCCACGTGGGAACTGCCTCCTCTGCTGCCTCGGGCTCTCCGGCCGGGATGGGATCGCGTGCCAGGCAGCGGGAGCACGGGAAGCCTCCCTGCAGCCCAGCCTCCGGCCAGGCGCCTGCTATGCAATTAAAAGCTTTTGCCAGTGAGAGGCTTAATTAACTCTGGATTTCGAGGGCTGTACCCACACGAGTGTGTTCTGCAGCCAGGCCTTTCTCTTGGGTGAGCTGGAGTTTAGCCCTGGCTGCAAGAAATTCCTCGTGAGACTTGTTTGGGTCATGGCACTTGGTGGTGGTTCCGGGCTGGCTGGGGAAATACAAACCCTGTGAGTGAAGCAATTCCGTGGGGAGAAGGTGAATGCAATGGGAGTGGAGTATTTTAGGGACGTGAAAACCCCAAACCACCAGTGATGGTGATCCCACCACCCCCTGGACAGCCTGAACCAGCGGCTGTCATAAAGGAAGGTCTTGCATTGAGCCCTGGCTGTCCTATCCATCTCCTGTCAAGCCTTTACTAAACATCTCCTTTCCTCCTTCATATTTTTAGGTAGTCAGCCCCAGCTCTGCACTTTTCAGGGTGTTGGAAGGTGTCTGGTGGAAGGGAATGGATTTTGGGTGGGCTCTGTCAGCGTGACAGGAAATAACTGGTGGGAAGACTTGGGGTGATCAAAACATTTCCCTCGTTTTCACTCACAAGGCACCAACAGGGCTTTTCCTTGCCCATCCTGCTTTCCAGGCTGAGACCACCTGCAGGAAGACTTTAGCCTCTTCAACCTGAGCCAATTTTGAGTTATTAAGGGCCACAAAGCTGCTCCTGGAAACACGAGGCTCTTACTTTCACGGCACCCAATAGTGTGAACAGGCTCAGCTGAAAACAAACCCCCTTTTCCCCTCCAGCTGTTGTTTTGTGGCACTGTGGGATTTATTTTTTTAAATTTTTTTTTTGGGTTGAAACAGATATCCTTGGGAAGAACTGTAACCCACTGACCTGGAGGGGCTGCAGTAACATCCATGGAGCACCCTGCTGTGGGAAGGAGTTAACTGGGGTCAGCAGCCTGTTATTTCTCCCTCCCCCCCACCCCCCCGCAGCTGATAAGGAAAAGGAAGTTGATATTTGTGTCCCTGGGACAGCCTCGTTAAATAGGAAGATAACAAATGGAAAAAGAACACGTTTCCAAAGGTCCCCCACTTTCCTGAAGCTACAGAACAACAGCTTGGGCTGCCTCTCCTGCCACGCAAGAGCGAGCGTTGCTCATCTGTTTCGTGGGGATGTGGGATTTTCCTGGTGAACAGGCTCACCATGTGCTCTGGGATCGCCTCAGTCTTGAGCCAGATGCACTTAAATCTCTTTTTTTTTGTTGTTTTTTTTGTGGTACCAGGTATAAACTTTAATGAGATGCATGGGGTTCCCAGGCTGATGCTGTTTGCTCTTCCCTCCACCTCCCAAGCCTTGGGCAGCTCCTCCAGCTCCTTCTTCCTGCATCAGTGAGGCCAAACTCTGTCATCACCTGCAAGGGTGATGCTCATGAGGGATGGTGTGTGCTTCGACCACTCTGGATTTACCCTACAGTGACTGAAAAATCAACACTGAACTCCGGCCCTTGCAGCTGAAGAAACTCCCTTTGCTCTTAAAATCCCAGAATCCCAGAATGGTTTGGGTTGGAAGGGACCTTAAAGCCCATCTTGTTCCACCCCTTGCCATGGGCAGGGACACCTTCCACTATCCCAGCTTGCTCCAAGCCCTGTCCAACCTGGCCTTGGATACTTCCAGGGATCCAGGGGCAGCCACAGCTTCTCTGGGCACCCTGTGCCAGGGCCTCCCCACCCTCACAGCCAGGAATTCCTTCCCAATATCCCATCCATCCCTGCCCTCTGGCACTGGGAAGCCATTCCCTGTGTCCTGTCCCTCCATCCCTTGCCCCAAGTCCCTCTCCAGCTCTCCTGGAGCCCCTTTAGGCCCTGGAAAGGGCTCTGAGGTCTCCCTTCAGGAGTCCTTGGGAGGGTGCTTGGGTGAGGGTCATTGGCTCCAGGTGCCCAAATTCCCCTAAAACAAACCCTGGAAGCCGCTTTGCTCCCTCCCCCCGTGTGCTCTGGCAAGCAGTGGCTTGTGGTTGCCCTTCCCCAGGCAGCACAAGCCACGAGGGCCCCGTGTCTAAAATCTGCAGCCCTGTGGGAGCGACAAATGAGAGTTCCCGCTGCTGCCAGCACGGGAGGGGGTTGTTAACATCCCTCGGGTTTGTTAACAAACCCACCAGGCTGTGGTTCCAGCCACATCAACACTCTCATTATTACCTGCACGTAACAAATAAATGAGCATTTCCACGTCGCCGAAGCGGGTATTGATTAGGGCCGGGCAGGGGCTGATCAATGGGATGCTGTTTTCCCCGGCTGGACGTGCGGGGCCGCTCAGCTGGAGCCCGTCCCAGCCCCTGGGGACTTTGCCCATCATTAACAGTCATATGCACTCAGACAAGAAGGGGCTATTATATTATCCTAATGCGAGGCCGATCTGGGAATTAATCGGGATATTTGGAAGCACCTTAACTGCCCGTGCTGATAGCCGGCCCTGAGTTCCCTCTCCTAATCTCCCCCAGGCAGCCGGGATCTCCCCACAGGTCCCGGCGCTGGATAATGTGCCTAAGCTGGTTACAGTGAATTTGCATGAATAAACAGGCAATTCTGCCCGGCCTGAAAGCAACTTCATTAAGGCCCAGCGATAATTTGAGCTTGCTTATTGCCTGTCCTTTGAACCCTAAAAAGGGAAGATTTTGAACAACAATTGACTTTGTGTTTGGGGTCACGGGGACGGCTCCAGCTCCCAGGCAGAGTTCGCCTCTCTAGAAATGCCTTTTCCTCTTTGCTTTCCTCCACAATCGCTCTGCCAAGGTGAATAATTGTCCTGGAATGTTTCATTTGTGGAGAAAGGTTAACTGTGCTCACGGGTCACAAAGTGCTGGCTGGCTGAAAGGGGGCACACGGTGATTCACGGGCGCTTCTCAGCACAAGGGGTCTTCCCGGCCAAACCCATGCCTGGAAACCCAAATGGAGCTGGGATGGATCCCCGCTGATGGGGAGAATGGTCAGATCGGGGTGGTGATGGGGCTGGGGATGCAGGAGGTGGAAAGATCGGGGCGGTGATGGGGGTGGGGATGCAGGAGGTGGAAAGATCGGGGCGGTGATGGGGCTGGGGATGCAGGAGGTGGAAACGGGCCAGGGAATATTGGGAGCGAGGGGATGAACACCCGTGCCTGGGTGGGAGGTGAAGGGGAGCAAGCAGGGCAGGGATGTGCCTGGGAAAGCTTTCCCACCTTGCATTCTTGGAACCATGAAAATGAGCTGTGCAACCACAGAAAATGAGAGTCATTCTGGGGAGGGAGAGAGGAGGGGCAGGACGGGGACCCTGAGGGAGGGGGGGGACAGCGGGCAGGGTGAGCTGGGGGACACTGGGGACAGGCTGAGCTGCCTGCTGCAGGCAGAGGGTGGATAGCTCTTGGGTACAGCATCACCAAGCACCACTTTGCCCTCCTGGCTCTCCCCATGCAGCCCGAGAGCAGGGCTGCACTTTCCCTGGATGAATGAACTCTCGTGGAGGTGTGGGCTCTGCTCCACTGCTGTTTCCCAGCTGTGCCAGGGCTGCCAGCTCGGGCTGGGTGCTGCTCAGAGCCACATTCACCTTGTGGACCCACCCTGTGCTCAAACAGGGCATCCGCTTGGGCTGGGCAAACACCGGGATCGGGAGACTCCAGTGGTTTACCTGGATACAAGCAGCATTAGGTAAATAAAGCAACAAATGCTGCCTGCTTTGGGGATTTTAGCATGGGCTCATCCCTTCACCAGAAAATTTATTTCCCTGTGAACAAATTGGCCTGGTGTTGGTGGCTTTCAGCCTCACAGCCAGCCCTCCAAACCTCCAGCCAAGGAGCATCCACGCAGCGTCTGGGCAGTGTCCTGGCACGAGAGCAAGGGCACAAACACCCACTGAATTCCCAGGTGCAGCTCAGTCACTGAAGGAGAGTGTTCTGTTTTGAACTCCCAGGCTCTCGGGTACGCGTTCTTGCACCTACCATGGATATCAGTAGCACTTTTGGGCAAGTTCCTGTGTTTGAGAGCAGGCACCGAGCCTCCTTTTAGGCGTTTTGGGATGACTCTCAGACCCCAAAACATTCTGGTTTTGACCAGGTGCTGGCAAAATGCCCATGAGGGCAGGAGGGGGCTGCCTGTGCCTTCCCAGCTCTGGCCAAACAGGTGCCCAAGAGTCGTGGGGGCCGTAGGAAAACCCTGAGCTCTGAGATGTGACTCGGGTTTCTGGTTGAACCCCCGTGTGCTGGGACGCTGTGCAGTGTGCCAGGGGACAGCGAGTGTCCTGCATCCCTTCATTGCAGCTCAGCAGGGCCCAAGCCCGGGCACAGCATCCCCAACTCGGTACTCACACCTGGCGGTGCAGGAAGCAGCATCCTCCAGGCATAAGGAGGATCAGGAGCCTGGCCCAAACCAGGGAAAAGCCAGAAGGATTGTTAAGGGGGAAGCCAGCACCTCTCGAGGGTCTGCCCCGGCAGTGGAAGCTGCTCACCCAGCTGTTTTGCACATCTGTAAGGCTCGGCCGAGCGAGGAAGAAAGGCTGGAGTTTGTCCTCACCTACCCTGACGTGATCCTGGGCTGGCAGCCGAGGCGTTTCTGTGTTTTTAAACATTTCCGTGGCTCCAGAGGCGGCAAGGGACGGGGTGTCCCCCGCCAGCAGGAAAAAAACCCTGGAAAACCAGGTTTGGCTTGGAGTCGGCTGCGTGTCTTTGTTCCGGGGATGCCCAGCAAAGACGGGGAGCCGGCAGGAGGGGGAGGAGGAGGAGGAGGAGGAGGAGGAGGGTGATGGCTGGGCTGTGCCGGGAGCCCAGCTCCCATCTGGCTCCCTTATCACGCCCGGCACAGCCTCGCGTGTCACATTGGGATGTAAATCGCATTAATTGAATTCACTTTGGCTGCGCTTTTGGGAGCAGACAATGACTGAGTCAAAATCTCATTTACATACTGATAAGACACAGTTGAAAAATGATGCCTTCTAATGAATAAAATGTGTGTAACTGGTCCAGCTTGATATTAGCATTAAAGTGTTAATCACTTTGGCATACAAGTTTATAGTGCTGAGTAAATTTGTCTTCAAAGGGTCCTGAAACAGAAATCTATGTTTCTGGACTGCCATAGCAACATATAGACATCTTCATTGTATTTCTTGGTCAGAAAGCAGGTGCCAGCTTCTAATTAAAGCCTAATTTGCAATTTGCGTCCCGTTCAGTGTTTTCATGGGAACTTTGATGGCTGATACCGCGGTAAGCAATAACCAGCAGCACGACTTGAAAGCAGCGATGGAAATTCATCCTCCCCCGGGGGCTGCGGGGCTGAGCCAGCGCAGGAGGGCCGGGAGCAGGTTGTGGCTGCGTGTCCCTGGTCCAGGAGGCTGCTCCCCGTGAGGGAGGATGGAACTCATTCCACGGGCCAGCCTCCCAGGGGCTGGTGGCCACCCTGCTCCAGCCTCCTCAGGGCAGCTCTGGCTTCTCCTCCTCTGAAGACAGATGGAAAAGGCTCTTTCCAAACTCCCAATTAAAGGCTCCAGATGAACGATGCTCGCGAAGGTCTCTCGTTGCACATGTTCTCCAGCCCGCCTGCTGGCCTGGAGCAGCTCGTGCTTCCCAGCCTTCCCCCTGCCACCTATCCATCTCCTCTTTTTGCTTCTAATTACAGGCCCAGGAGCTCCTGACAGCACTGATATCGAGGGTAATTAGCAGCAGCAGGTCTGTGGGTGCAGGGACCCGTGGTGGAAGGCGTCCTGTGGAGCTGGCTGCCCTGGGAGCAGCATTTTGAGGTGCCAGCACCGGTCTGTGGGAGGTGTTGCTGCTGATAAATGCTGTGTTTGCTTCTGCTGGCTGGGGGTTTGGAAAGGGCCCTGAGGGGAACGGGGATCAGATCCCAGAGAAATTCAATGCTGCTTCAGATTCCTTTCCCTATTGCAGCCTCGGGCACTGGCAGAGGAGCTGAGCCTCCCAAAAACCTTCACAGCCAGAGCCATGAGCTTTCCTGGAGCTGAGCTTCCCAAAAACCTTCACAGCCAGAGCCATGAGCTTTCCTGGAGCCATTTCCCAGTTGCAGAGGCTGAGTGCCTGCAGACCCTGGCTGTGTTGGGCTTTTCACTGTCCAGCCCATGGGACCCCAGCCCTGCTCTTGCACCCCCGAAAGAGGGGTGAAAGTCCCTCCTGGTGTGTTTTGGCCACCCCTCAGCTCCTCGTAGGGTTTGTTACTGGCAATAATTGGTGTGGCAGCAGATCCAGGGGTCAGTGGTCACAGCAGGGGTGGCTGAAGGACCGCAGGGGTCTCTGCCTTGACGAGGGGACAGCTGACACGGCTTGGTGTGGATGTGCCAACATGCTGGGTGTCCCCCCACCGTCCTGGGACAGCTGGGGACAAGCCAAGAGGGAAAAAGTGACTCCGTTGTGTCCTTCAGGAGCAAACCACACACCCTGGATCAGGAATCACACCAGTGCTGGTGGGGAGAGATGTCTGGGGATTTGTGATCCCCTGCTCCTTGAAATGGGAATTTCCTAGTTCCTGTTGGCTAAATGAGCCCTGAAAACCCCTGGAGACAGAGATGCCACCCTGGGCTCGTGCTCCAAAGCTGCATCACCCTCCAGCAGGGAGGTTTGTCCATGCCTCTCTGCTGGCTGCTCCTTCCCACCCCGGCTCGGATTTCCAGCTGCAATAAATCAGCACAGTTCCACCAAAGCCAATTTCACGTCAGTCGGTGCTCTGACTCCTGGTACTCAACCTTCTGTCCCTCCCCTTCCCACTGAATTTATTCCCTCCATAGGGTCCATGTGTTTGTTTAAGTCCTATAATCCATCACGGAATGTTCCTGTTTTTATAGCAAAAAAAAAAAGAAGAAAGAAAGAAAGAAAAGAAGTCAGTGGCTTAGGCCAGGCTTTGCTGTGCTGCTCCTGGGGAGGCTGATCCAAGTGCACCCCACACGAGGCTAAATGGGACAGCAAATATTGCATCCTTCTGCCCTCAGCCCTGTAATTCCCCCCTGCATCCCCTCCTGGCTCAGGTACCACTTGGGGTGTTCAGCTGGAGAAGGGAAGGCTCCAGGGAGACCTCAGAGCCCCTTCCAGGGCTTAAAGGGGCTCCAGGAGAGCTGGAGAGGGACTGGGGACAAGGGATGGAGGGCCAAGACACAGGGAATGGCTTCCCCCTGCCGAGAGACGCAGAGTTCAACTCCTTTGTTTCCCTGGGACTTTGGTTTTTTCTTCTTCTCTCCTGGGCTGTTCAGAGCCCCAGAACATCAGAACCTCACTGGGAGCCCTCACACCTCGGCCCGGAGGGGCCCGAGCCAACCCAGCTCCGAAGAGGAGAGAGAGAGAGAGAGAGCCCACACTCACGGAAAGGACTCTCAAATCTTCCCAGGTTTTCTCTCCACAGCGAGAGGTTTTATTATTTAGCATTATTCTTTTCCCGTGTGTTTGTTAAATAAATAGTTTTTTTCCTCTTTCACTTCCCCTCAAGGAATGTTTTCCCAAACCTGTTGGGGGAGGAGTGGCTGTAACCTGCCTTCTGTGGAGGGGATGTTCCTCCCAGGGTGTTCCTCTGAAATTTTATCTCAAACCGGGACAGGGCTTGTACCAAGCTTTTTGTTTTAGATTCAGAGTCTCATTAACACTCAGGAATTAACAATTTAGAAATACAGGTGGAGAAGGGAAGTGAATGGAGTAGCACAGAGCTCCCCGATGCTGCCTATGGCCTCTCTAACTAAGGGGAGAGGAAGAAACAGGGGATGTTTGCGTAGCTGTTTGTGTAACCTGGGATCTCAGCTGGTGGTTTTCTCCTCGCTGTTATTTCCTCCACCACATGGACCTATTCTGATATTTTTGCTGGGAGTCGTTTCTAACCATTTTTACACTTTTCAAGCAGTGTAAAAATCACCCAGGGCAGATGCACGTGTGGGAGCAGACATAACAACATCACACATCCTGGAGCCAGGGTGAAAACCCCGATAAACTGCTGTGGCACAATCAGATGTTCGACTAAATCAACAAAACAAATCCGGAATGTCCGAGATAAGTGGGAAAAAAAGAAAAAAGGAAAAGAGTAACCCACCTAAAACTTTGCTCACATAACAGGAAAAGCACAGCCTGGGGGTCTGTCCACCTATTTCTACCAGTGAGTGGAAAATACCCTGCTCCAGGAATCCACCTCTTTCCTGCTTGCTGGGGGATGCGAGTTTTCCCTGCAGGGAATATCCTGTTTACCTAAACCCCTGTTTCCCTAAACCCCTGTTTCCCACCATTCTAACAGGCACCACACAGGAGTGACATCCCCTGGGGAGCTGGAATTGTCCTCTTCATAAGGAATATATTCATTTAGGGGTTTTTTTGCGAGGTGCTGGCAGGATGAGAGATCTGCAGCCCCTGGAGCGGGGGCTTGGTGAGCGGGATGGTGGAATCCAGGGGTGTGATGGCTTCTCTGAACTCAGTATCTCCCTCCATCCCCCTCAGTCCCTTCTCCTGGTGGTGCTCCAGGAGCTGTCACACCTTTTTCTGCCACACAATTCCCTGGGGCTCTGCTCAAACCCTCACGGGAACACGTGCTGGAATTGCTGTGGAACATCTGGCCCTAAGCCTCCTTGGCTTTGTGTGGCATTATGTGCCTAAGTCACTGAGGCCATTAAAAATCTTTTCCCCCAGGGCTTCGTGCTGCTTCCTATCCCTGAGGACAGCCTGGGACACGCCTTAGGTTTTAACTTTTATGTTTTTCAAACCCTGCCCTGCCTGGTGTGTGACTCTGCAGTTCCTTGTGCCCTGGGAGCTGCTGTTCTCTCCTGCTGCTCACACACAACAAACCTCTGCAGGTTCCCACTCCAAGGACACCGGGCCCCAAAGGTGTCAACTCAAAGCCTCTCAAGGGGGGCAAACTTGGGGTAATTCCATCATGGACTGAGGGGATCATTGGAAAATTAACCCTGATATGCAAATGAACCCAACTTATAACAGTGTGAAGAACCCCTGACCCAGGGCCCATCTTGGCTGGAGCCTCTGGACTGCCCAGGGTGTACAGGCCCTTCAAATAAATCCCTCCTTTTATTCTCTTAAAAACAAAAAACCCAAAACCAAAACCAAACAAAAAAAACCACAACAAAAAAATAAAACCAAAAAAACCCCCCTGATGCCTTAAGTGGCCACCTAAAACACAGAGACCAGACAAGAATTAAGAGAATAAAAGGAGGGATTTATTTGAAGGCCTTCAAAGGCTCACCCTGGGCAGTCCAGAGGCTCCACCCAAGATGGACCCTGGGTCACGGGTTCTTCACCCTTTGATAAGTTTGGTTCATTTGCATATCAGGGTTCATTCTCCAATGATCACCTCAGTTCATGATGGAATTAGCCCGAGTTTGCCCCCCTTTAGAGGCTTTGAGTTGCCACATTTGGGGCCCGGTGTCCTTGGAGTGGGAGCCTGCAGAGGTTTGTTGTGTGTGAGCAGCAGGAGAGAACAGCAGCTCCCAGGGCACAAGGAACTGCAGAGTCACACACCAGGCAGGGCAGGGTTTGAAAAATAGAAAAGTTAAAACCTAAGGCATCAGTGTGAGTGAGGGACATCAGCTCATAGTCCAGAGACAGGAGCTATTTGGTGCCTGGGGTTTCTGGCAGCTGGAGTTATGGCTTATTCCACCCCTAACCACATGATAAACATTATCAGAGTTATTAAAATGTTTTACCAGAGCCAGAAATGTTTGAAAAACCTGTTGCAACACTAAGCTAAGCATTTTAATGCGGCCTGGGGAACAGGCTCGCTCTGTTCTTTGCACAAACTGGGGGATTTTTGTTATTTCCTAAAGTAAATTGCCACGGATGGGGGACGTGCTGGTGCTCGGTGGGCCTGGGCCAATCCTGCCAGAGGGTCTGTGATGGCAGCAGACCCTGTCTGGGTCTTTTCCCGGATTCTTGTTGTTCATATTTTGGATTTGGGGCACTTTGCAGGTCTGAACATTCCTGGGGAGGAAAGGGGAGCTCTTGTTTTTCAGGCGTGTGAAGGGAGAGTACAGCAACATGGCATGAAAGCACAGCATCCCAGGCACAGCCTTTCCCGTGGAGCCCAGAGCTGATCCAGCCAGGAATCCTGGCTTCAGCTCATCCTGCTGGAAGCTCACAGTGCTGGAACACCCAGGCTGGGAGCTCGTGGCTTCATGGAGCAGTTGCTTTCCTAAACCAGGGTCTGACAGGGGATCTCAGAATGCTTTGGGCTGGANTTTCACGGAGCAGTTGCTTTCCCAAGAGCTTCGGTGCCTAAACCAGGGTCTGACAGGAGATCTCAGAATGCTTTGGGCTGGAAGGGACCTTAAGGATCACCTGGGCAGGGAATCTTGGGATTCTTGGGGCCTTGGACCTCGACATCTTGGGATCCATGTCTGGAGTATACAGGGGGCTCATGACATCAGCCCACAATGCAGGTGGAGGCACCCTCTCCTCCTTTCTGCTGCCGAAGCAGAGCTGATGGCAACCACGGCTGGGGAGACAGCAGCGATTAACCCGCCCGAGTAAAACCCGAGCTGGCACGAGGTCTCCAGAGGGACAGGGGCAGCTCTGGGGAGTTTTGCTCGCTGGGGGTTCGTGCCAGGATTCAGTGCCCCATTTGTGAGCTGGAGCAGCACGACCTGGGCCATTTCACCCGTGCAGTCACTCCCTCACTGAGCTCCTCGGTATCCCCCAGTCTGACACCTCCCTGCACACACACACCACACAGACAAACCCACAGGCAAACCCACAAAAGTCACGGCATCGCCCCACAGCAAATATTTGCAAAATAGAGGAAAAAAGACTCCGTGGCAGAGCTGTGACTCGCTCGGTTCCTCTTTGGGCTCAGAGGGAATAATTTCTGCGTGGGGCTGAGTGTGCAGCTCAGCAGCAGATGTCTCGGGTTTTGCTGAAGGGAGAGGATTTGAGTGTATCGAGACCCTTTTAGTTCATACGGGAATTTTTTTTGGCCTGTTTTCTCTACTGTGTGGCTATAGAAATAAATATAGGATCTCCTTCTGTCTGCTGAAGCAATAGTGGGGCATTTCCCACCGCCTGGGAAAGGTTGTCTTAATCCTGCTCTGGAGCAAGGACCCTCAAGCACCAGTTGTCACAGGCAGCATCTTTTAAACACAAGTGAGTGGCCACCTCCGACAGCTTCATCTGTGTCAGACAGAGGATGATGTTTCACCCAGAATCTGCAAAACCAGCTCCAGGACCAGCTCCTGGCACTGCAGCCACCACCCAGCTCTGTTTTCCTTCCCTGGGGTCAGGGATTGCTCCTGTTTGCTGTGTTGGATCATTCCAGGGTGTCCACTGAATGACCATTCATCACATTTTCCTCCCTCAGTGCTGAGCAGTGGTCACGGCTGACCACTTGCCTTGGTCGTTCCCGAGCTTCCCAAACTTTGCTGCCCCAGATCCTCCTTTAATGAGAACCCCCAGATGTGCAGGCCCAGATCTAAACACAGTTTAAGGCGAGGAGTAGGGCCTTATGAACTCACCTGGAGAGCACAAAGTGTGGTCACACAGGCAGAGGACGACTGGGGGTGCACAGATTTTAGCAGAACTCAGTAAAAGGTGGAAGGCAGAGCCTGAAGAGCTGGGCTTTGTCAAACACCACCGGCCAAGGGTGTGCCAGTTTCTCCTCTGGGTCTGTGTGGGAGGGAATTTCAGTTTGGTTTTGGTTTCAGTCTGGAGTGTTTGGTGTGTTTGGAGAGGGATGGAAGCAATGCAGGGAAATGGAATTCACTGTCCCTCTGTAAATGTCAGGTGAGGATGACTTGACTTTTGTTTTTACCTAGCAAGGGCGGGCTCAGTTCATGTGCAAGCCGTCCCTAAAATCCAGCTGAGTTTGCTCCAGAGTTTATACTCAGATCAATCTCTGCTTTCATTAACTTCAGGTTTCGTCTGAGTTCAGACTAAACCTAAAATTTGGGCAAATCTCTCTGGTTTTGGCTTATTTGCAGTTCTAATGTTGGTTTTAGTTGGATAACAATTAAAGGTCTGACCCAATGCCCACTGAAATCCGACGGAGATTTAAATTCTCTCAATACCAGCCTGGCCCGTGGATGGAGAGTCTTCCAGCAGACCCAAGCTCAGCTCTGTTCTCCTTTAGCCCTCTGTAAAGCCAAAATTGAGCCAAGGGAAGAGCAGACCTGTGGGCACAGAGCCTTCCCCAGGGGCAGGATTTGGCAGGCTGTACATGGGCAGCACTTCCAACCCCCTTGTGGGGGAGCGAGTGATGATCCAGCCACACTCAACAGGCTCCAGCTGCAGCCACAATTACTTTACACACCTTTTTAGACACCGGTGCCATCATCTCGGTGTCTTATTCAGCACTGACAAACAAAATTCCAGCTTTCCAAGCCGTGAGGGAGACTGAAACTGAAGGGCTACTTGAGTCCATGGCAGAAAGATCCTTTACTGGCACATTTTCCTTGTTGTAAAAGCAGCCCGAAATAATGAGGCTCGTGAAAGGATACGACCTGAACTATAAAATGCACTTATTAAAGCTGTATGATAAATCAGGGAGGGACGTTTTTGCCTCTTCCTAAGGAGCTGGATGCAGTCAGACAAGAAATGGAGGCAAGGCAGATTGATTTCTGGTGCAAGGGCTCTCTCCCAGCCGGGGGTAAAGGATGAGCACAGGTCAGGCTGCTCACGAACCTCTGTCGAGGAATATTTATGTCTAACCTAAATGTCAGGCTGGAGTAAAGAAGACCTGGGCCCTGTGGCCCTGCTGCATCCCAGTGGGGGTGATTCCATCAGTTATATCCCTCTTTGCTCCCTTGTCTGGATGCCGAATTTTTGCCCCTCTTTTTCCCCCCAGACAAGTGGTTGGTCTCCAGCAGGATGCTCTGCTGCCATGGTAGCGATGGGACAAGGGGGAATTGTTTTAAACTAAAAGAGGAGAGGTTTAGATTAGAATTTAGAAAGGAATTCTTCTCTGTGAGGGTGGTGAGGCCCTGGCACAGGGTGCCCAGAGAAGCTGTGGCTGCCCCTGGATCCCTGGAAATGTCCAAGGCCAGGTTGGATGGATCTTGGAGCAACCTGGGATAGTGGAAAGTGTCAACAGCCTTCCCTCTGAGTGATGAACTGCACCAGTAGAAAGGAGGGGGAGAAAAAAAGAGCTTTTTTTTTTTTGGTTGTTGTAGCTAAAAATACAGCCTCATTCTTCAAATGCTTGGGAATCTTTTTTATCCCACTCAGATGATTTATTCTGCTGCAAAAGGTCTGGCTGGAGGGGAGGCTCCTGGATTAGCTTTCACCAGCAGCAAGCTGCAACAGGGAGCAAGGCCAGGAATGCCACTGAGGAGCTGTGGGATGCTACAGCACCCGTAAAGGGAAGGCTTAGAGGAGTGAAGGGAAAGTGGTTTGATTACAAAACTTCGGGGTATGGATGGATCAGGCAGGTTTTTCTCAAATCCCAGCTCCCAGAACACTGAAACAGCACTGAAATGACCTCACACCCCTGCAAGGGCTGGGGGCTGAGCCCTCCTGTCCACTCAGGGCTTATGTCAGGGCCAGTTAAGGAGCAGGAGCTGCCTCTCCTCCCTTCAATTCCTCGTGGCACTAAGACGCCTCGCTTCTTAGCTGCCAAGTAATTTTCTTTTGGGTAATGCAATAGTGCATGGAAGAGCCTATTATTTGCCAGTGGCAAGAGACTCAGCAAGCACTAATTGGACAAACGAGGCTCCAGGGATTTACAAACTAAGCAGATGAATATGCAGCTGGGGAAAAAAGGCAAATAAGGCTCGGAGCCTCCCTGAAGGGCACCTGGGACGACGCTTTGCTCCTGGAAGCAGAGGCACGTGCTGCGTGTGCTGTGAGGGGCCATCCTGTCCAGAGAGGTCCTTCCTCCCCCATAAACCATCTCCCAGTGCTGTTTTCCTGGGAGCATCTCTGATGAGCAGATTTGTTTTCCCCCAGGGATGCACAGGCTGCACTCCATGGCAGGTATTTGGAAATATTTCCCAGGCTCTTGGCATCCTGCCCAGCTCACGCTGCCCACAGGGACAGGCTGCCATCAGTTCTCAGTCTTGGGGACTGTGCTGGGGTGAAGACTTTATAGCTCTTCACCCGTTCCCAGCCTAAAGTCTTCCCTCTAAAAAAGAAGGAAAGGAGGGAAAGAGAAGGAAAACAAAATTCTTTATAGGGGATTTTTAAAAAAAACTTTCATTTTTGTCCTCAAATATTCCCTTTGAAAGAATATTCTGAGCTGTGCCATACTCTGGGAGCTCTTCTGGAAGCTCTTTCTTCTTGTGTCCCCATGGGTAGCTCATCCTTTGGGGTCACAGCTTCATCTCTGGTCCCCTTGGATGCTGTGTCCCCACTTCGGCCTGTGCAGGAGAACAGCTCAGACTGTGATTTCCAATACACACCACCAGGCAGTGAAATGGCTTTAAAACATTGCTTTTTGACTGCTCCCAGCCATAATTCATGACCAGGTCCCTTTTCCTTCAGCAACCCCTCCATAGGGAGGAGCGTTTGTCACACCACCGTCAAACCACGGCACATCCCCAAACCACAAAGTTCCTGGGCACGAGAGCTGCTGTTCTCCACATTTGGGTCTTGCTCCATGACCTGGGTACCAAGCTGCTGCCATAAAATGAGGAATAAGGTGTTGTGTTCAATCAGTGTCCGGGGCTGAAGGCTCCTGGTGCTGGAGTAACGCTGGGAAGAGCGAGAGGACGGCCAAGAGATGACTGATGGTGCCGAGTAAGTTATTGCAAGCCCTTCTCCCAGGAAAAAGTGGTCCTGGCCGGGGTTTGGGTGATAAATCACTGCCTTTTCCTGTAGTGCATTAGCACTTGATCCCAGAGGTCGAGCCAGTAAACAACCTTCTCCCTCTAATTGACATGCAAAGCCACCGCTGTGTATTAACGGGGATTGGGGCTGAACTCCGAGCCCCGGCGCTGAGATCAGAAAAATGGAGAGTGGTAAATCTGCAATAAATTGCTCGGATATTTACAGGCTCTCAAACGTGAAATGATGATTTAAAAAAATTAAATAAATAAGAATTGCAGACCATAGGATGGTTTGGGTTTCTGCCAGCAGCCAGGGTCCCCAGCCCAGCGTGGTGGGAGCAGGAAATATGTCATGGCTGTAACCACCTGGAGAGGTTTCCAGGGAGGAATCATGGATGTCCTCTGTGTTTTCATGGCTTTACAAATGCATGGGTTGGTTTCACTGTGAGAACCATCAGTGGGGAGGGGAAATGCTGAGGCTGGAGCTGCACTGGGTGCTGAATGGGGGACCCCAACAATCTCCACCTTCTGGTGGTTAAAGAACAGAAATTAGCCAGGCGATGCACTGCTTTCAAAGCCTGAGGAAAACAGCAATGAATGGGATGATTTTCTACCATTTGACCCCTTTTTTTTTCCATCCAGTTAATGCTTTCATGCTTCCTCTGCAGCCCTGATGGCCAGAAACCTGTTAGGAAAGATCTCTTCCACATAACCCTACAAATAAACCGTGAGAGCTGGTGTGGGACTGGGGAATACAGACAAATGTCCCTTCAGTTTTGGGAAGCATCACCATTTCTGTGGTACCCAAACCGGGGAGACCTGCTATCAGTGATATCTCCTGCACTGGGGTTTTCACTTGAAACAGGACCTGTCAGCTAATCCAAAGTGCAAAACTTCTTGCTAAAGGTGAGGTGGCAACACAGAGCTTAAAAAAAAAAAGATGTTAACACACCTTTCCTTTAGCCTGCCTTCAGAATTACCCAGCCTTGTAAAGAAAAACCTTCCAGACCCTCTCCGTACTGTCTGGCTTCATTTTTGCATGTCTGAAGGAGCTCTTCATTACATCCTCCAGAAATAATGAGAGAAGTCAAAATGAGAAAAACACAATGAAAAGGGCTGCTGTAAACAGAGCTGCATCTTCCTACAGGTCTCCATAGTTAGAGGCTCTCATTAACCATCCTGTATCCAAGGGCTTATGAATTCCAATTATTGTTTCCTCTATGTACTTTTCTTGCAAGGAGAACAATGATTAATTAATTGGTCCTGGGCTTCGTTAATGCTCCTGGGTCCGGCAAGACTTAACGAGGTGCCCGTGGCCAGGCTGAGCGAGGGCAGGGGGGAGTCCACACATCCAGCTCTTGTGATGAGAGGGGAGAGGAGCTTCACCTTTGGGCTTGTGCTTGAACCAGGAATCTGGGAGATTTTGACCTTTTTGAGGGCTTGTGCTTGGACCAGGAATCTGGGAGATCTTCACCTTTGGGCTTGTGCTTGAACCAGGAATCTGGGAGATTTTCACCTTTTTGGGAGCAGGAATATTCTGGAGCTGATCTGATGGGTCCCCCTTTAGCCTGCAGAGCAGCCCTTTCCATCCAGGGACATCCATGGATGTCCAAGACCTGAAGTGCGGCTCTTTGCTTGACCTATTTTTTTAATTTATGACCCGTTTTGCTATTTTTCTCACCTGGGTGCCACTCTGATCACAGGGGGTGTGAGAAACAGGGTGAGCACAGCTGGGACTGTCCCACACTGCAAATGCCACCATCGCTCCCAGCGCCTCCCTCTCCCCTTCCCCTCTCCCAGTCGGAGCACAGCCTGGCTGTGGTGTGTGCTGTCACACAGCTCCCCTGCAGCCTGCTCGTGTTGGTAAACAAGGCTGCTCAAGCAGCTTTTCCCAACAGGCACTTGCTGGATGGAAGCAGCCTGGATGCTTTTCCCTGCCCGGGTGCAATCTGTGCAGCGCGTGGAGCGCGTTTCAGGTGTCTGCAGCTCTGCTGCAGCAGGCACATCACCAGCCTCATTAACAGGAATAATGACAACAACAACAACAACAACAACAATAACACCTATTGAAATTATTATAACAACAACAACGATAATAATAATAATAATAATAATTGCTATTACTGCTGCTACTACCACCACCACTACTACTACTACTACTACTACTACTACTATCATTACACCACCTTTCCTGACCCCAGGATGAGCTGCAGCCAGTTCAGGCCTGAGCCCAGAGCAGAACCAGGCTGCTGCAGCCCAGAGCAGATGCCCAAGCTGGCAGAGGGCGCATCAAGCTGCTTCTATGTCATTTCTGAATCCCAAAATGATTCCATGTCCCGGTGCCTGTGGTCGATGAGCCCTGACTTCAGGGCAGCCAAGCAGCATGGGGTGGACACTCCACAGCATCCCACAGCAGTCCCATGGGATGCCTGGTCTTGGATGAAGCCCCAAGGTTGACTTTTTAGGGTGGCTTTGGCTCCCAGCAGGTACTGCTGCCTTCCAGAGCTTCCAGTTCCTGCTGGGTGAGGGTCAGGAGGTGCAGCTGGGCTGGATGTGGTGTTCCAGGACCTGATGTGCATTGATTATGGCTCATGGTGGGCAATTCAGATGATGAATTGGCTCACGTTGAAAGGAGCTCAGTCTTGACCCCAATAAGTCAGGACTGGCTTGACCAGCTGAACCTGAATTTAGACATTTGTGTGGATTTGTGCCAATTTGGGCACTCGTATAAGTGAGCAGTGGGCAGGCAACTCCCCCCGTGCTCACACTGCAGCCTTGCTCTCACCCACACCTTGTTTTTCAAGGTGATGCCGCAGCGAAACAATTTCTGTAGGTGTTCCTCAATCTCTGCCAACATCTGCTGCTTCCACCCCCAAACTGGGTAAATTTTTGATCTGAACTTCCAGGCTGAGGTGAATTTGTACACTGAGTTCCTGTTGTTGTCTGGCTTGCTCAGGGAACAAGGATTCCACAGCTTTCCCTTCGTGAATCCTGCTGGGACATGACAGAGCGTTTCAGAAGATGCTGTTTAATTAAAACACTAACAACAGGAATTTCTGGAAGAACATCAGAGGTTCTCATAAATTATCCCAGTCTCCCATGTTTCACACTCCCAATCTTCCACCTTTTCTCTACTCCATGTTATTTTGGACCGTGTTTCAGGGGAATATTTATGGGTGAAGCATCTCCCTGGCTATGACTGGCTTACTTACAAATTACCCTTTAATCAACAGATTTGATATTAATTAATAATTCATAGTCTGCTCTTAGGATAAAATTGCATAATAATGTCTTTGATGCAGCCCAAAGTGTCCATTGTAGATGGCATAAAATGTTAATTAGCAGCAAAATGCAGTTAGGAGAAAACACTTTTAATTATGTAATAGGCCTCATTACAATGGGTAATCAACAGTGCTTCCAAATTAGCCCACTGACAGCATTTATCTATACATAGCAAATAAACTTTTGTTTGCAGAAAATGCATTTGAATAGTCAGCCTAGGAATTGCTTTCAGGCAGTTTTTGAAACCACTGCAGTCCCCAGGAATATTTTAACGGGGACCACGCTTCTCTCTCGCCTGAGCGGGCCATATGTAAAGCTTAGAGAATAATGGGGGAAATTGTTCACAAATATTTGCTCAGATATGCAAGCAAATTTCAGTTTGACCTTTTGCAGGACCCTCATCTGAATACTGGAGCGTTTTGCTGATGGCGGTGCCCAGAGAAAAATGTAAAGCATCGGTGCATGAACATCCCCTGAATTTCACATTGTGCCTGAGGTCTGTGGCCCTCACTGGCTGCTTTGTTGGTGAGGGGCATAAATCACCCAGCCCAAGGACTGCAAACGTGTGGTCAATAGGGCTGGGATGGCCCAAGGGTGTGCACAAAGACCTGGCTGGGAGCTACTCATAAATCCAGCTTTTCCTCGTGAAGGGAAACGCAGGGAGGGAGCTCAGCGAGCAGATGCCTCGTGGTGATCTCTGTCCCAGCTGACTTGTCTAAGCCAGAGTGAAATTGAGGGTTTGGCTGAAATGAGCCAATTGACCCGAAGTCAATGACACAGGGTGGGTTTTTTTGCACCCTGAAGCATTTTGCTGTCTCTGCCCGGATTTTATCCAGGCTTCTTCAGAACAGCCTTCAACCCTGAATTCTCTTCCAACTCAGCCAAACCTTTACGAGGCTCCATACAGAGACGTGATCCAGCTCAGATATTTTGGGGTAGGGATAATGGGTTTCTCACGTCCTCTGTCCAGCCCAAGAAACCTTCCTGTCTCACTACAAGTAATTAGTGGTGCTAATAACACCCTGCAGCCAGTTGCTAAGCAGTGCTAATGGCTGCTGCTCTTCCTCAAAGGGGTAGCGTGAATCCTTGGGATACCACGACCTTTCCGAGGTCTCTGCTTGTAATTGTCCTTTTAATGTTGTACTGCCCTGATAACCCAAGTTTATCCATATTGTGGAACAGACGGACACTCTGTTATTAGATTTGCTCTTGCAGACACCTCGCTGGATTGTCTGAATGTAATTTGGAGTCCCTAAAATCTGCGGACACAGATCTCTGCCTCCTTCGCTGTCTGGTCATTTCTATTCATTTCATCTCTGGAATCTAATGTAATAAAATTATGAAAGGCTCTAACTCCTCAGCATTTAATCAGCTTAGTATGGGAGAATTACATCAGCAGCCCTTAGGTGTACTTTACCCAGCAAAGGAAATCTCACATTAGGAGGCAATCGCATTATTCTCACTACTGAGGATTGCAGGAATTCCCTAAGAGTTGCCAGGAATACAGAAGACTCGAGGTAGGCTGTGTCTCTATTTACAGCAGGTAAAGAGCAGGAGGGTTTTGCTCTCCAAGCAAGGCCAGCCAGAGCTGTGCCCTGCATCCAGAGCCTCCTGGATCCTTCACTAAGAACCAGAGTTCTACATCAGGTAGGATTTAGGGGGGGAGGAAGAAACTTGGCAGATCCATCCCCATCCCTGTTCAAGACAGTTTCCATGCTCACAAGAGCAACTCTAGATCAAATCTGTGTTCAGCAGAGGAGCTGGCAGGGAATTTAGTCCCTAGTAGCTTGGACAACCTTTACTCCTTGCTAAGGAGATGTTGGTGCCTCCTCTCTCCTCTGTTCCTTGATCTCAGTTTCCAGAAAAGCTGCTCCTGGGTTATATCCCACACACACACCTGGGTTTCTCACCCTGACAGGATCAAGGAATTTACAGAAATTTCATTCCAGAAAGGTCCTGATGCCCTGACAGGTCTGTGTGTTGCTCCTTCCCAGAGCCCAGCTCAATTCAGTGTATTGGCTTGTGGGGTATTGCTGGGCTGATTCCTCCATCAGGTCTGGAGAAATCACAAGTTTTATTTTCTTGGCTGTTTTCATAGAATTATTGAATGGTTTGTGTTGGAAGGGACCTTAAAGATCATCCAGTTCCAACCCCCTGCCATGAGCAGGGACACCTTCCATAGACCAGGTTGCTCCAAGCCCTGTCCAACCTGGCCTGGAACACTTCCAGGGATCCAGGGGCAGCCACAGCTTCTCTGGGCACCCTGTGCCAGGGCCTCACCACCCTCACAAGGAAGAATTCCTTCCCAATATCCCATCTAACCCTGCCCTCTGGCAGTGGGAAGCCATTCCCTGTGTCCTGTCCCTCCATCCCTTGTCCCAGGTCTCTCTCCAGCTCTCCTGGAGCCCCTTTAGGCCCTGGAAGGGGCTCTGAGGTCTCCCTGGAGCCTTCTCTTGTCCAGGTGAACACCCTCAGCTCTCCCAGCCTGGCTCCAGAGCAGAGGGGCTCCAGCCCTTGGAGCATCTCCGTGACCTCCTCTGAAATTGCTGCAGCAGCTCCACGTCCCTGTTATGCTGGAAGCCTCAGAGCTGGATGCAGCACTGCAGGTGGGATCTCACCAGAGCAGAGTACCCATATCATTTATTTCAACCTGCAAATTTCCAGCAACTGGCTAAAGAGACGGTGTGAGGAAAGAGCTGCTCCCAAGGATGATGTGTCCCACTCACCTGCCCAGGGTTGCACAGAAACTCTGTGAGGTGAAGCAGGACACTAAACCCACGTCTTCACTGAGTTACGTCACTGCAAAGCCACCGTGTCCCACATCTGCTTCCCAGCCCTGCCCATGGGTGGCTGAAGTTGGGCCAAAAAAGGATTTCCAAGCTTATTTTTGGTGCATCCCAACGTAGGCTTGGCTGAGAGGCAGAGAGAAAGGAGGAGGCAGACAGGGAGAGAAAGGAGCTGTTAATGTAGCACAGGGATTGCACTTCCCTGGGCATGCTGAGGCCAGGCTTGTCCAAACCTGTCCTTCTCTCCTGCCTCATGGATCTGTGCTGTCCTGACCCCACGAGATGGCATTTCTGCCTCTCTGGGCACCAGTGTTATTTTAAAGGAAAACAGCTTGCTTGTTTTCCAGCCTGAGCTGGCTCTGCCAAGCTCAGCCCCTCTAACCACAGTCTGGGCATTTATTTTTGTCCTCCAGACTTTCCAAGCCATTTCTTGGGGTTGTTTGTCTGGTTCTTGCTGGGAGTGATGGAACAGGATAAAAATAGAGAGGAGTCCCGGACTTGGGTTCTTTCTCCTGAAAAATTCCCAGCGAAGTTTAACACAAGTCTCAGTAAACTCCGGCAGGGTCTCAGTGCCAGAGCAGGACGCCTGACATGTTCTGGAGCCATCCACGGGGTCTGGGTGATTGAATACAGCTCATTAGGGTGGCTTCCAGCTTGCCCTTGGGCCTGTCTTCAAAATATGGATTTGCTAAAATATTCAAGGAACTGCGTCTCCAGCTTCAGCAAAGGCACTGGGGCTAAAATTGGTCGAAATATAAAGAGTGGAGCCACCTCCATCACCGCATCGACTTCAGAACCTGGGGCTTTAATTAAAATATCAACCATGACGAGACTTGCACCTCAGCTGGAGGGTCAACAGCGCTGGCTCCTGTGTCCCCACAGCACCTTTGGTGACGTCAGTGATCAGGGAAAGCTCTGGAGCCCAGGTTTTGTTCTGCCTGGAGCCAGGTGTCCGGCATCTGCCGCGCGCTCTCCCGTCCCCCGGGAGCGCGGGGAGCGGCCGCCCGTGTTGTTGTGTCTCTGTTAATTTGAGGACGTGTTGTTGTGCCTCGCAAAGTGCCCTCTGCACGCCGTGGGGAGGTCTGGGATGGCTCCTGGAGGAGCTCATTCGTGTCGCCGACGACTCCCCCGGGAAAGCGCCGCTAACGCACAGCTGACCGCTGCCCTTCTCCCAGCCACGCCGCTGGACACCGATTTAGCTGGTTATGGTTTGCTCAGCTGGTCTGGAGCCTGACCATGGGGTGCTTCAAAAGATTTAAATGGTTACCCTGAATCCCCAGGAGAGGACAGGGCAGGATTGAGGACAGCAGTTCAAACATCTCCAGCTCCCTGGGGTTTCCAAATTGATGATGGCTCAGGGTTGGCTCTGTGCCACAGCTGCATTTCAGCCCTGAGCTGAATTGTCTGTCATCATTTGTCTGTCTGGGCAGGGTGGTTTCTCCTCAGGATGATGGGAACCATCACAGGGCGCTGCCAGGGTGGCTGAGTTCATCATGGATGGGAAATCAGGAGCCTGGGATACCCTGACTGTGCAAACGGCAGCGGGCTCCTCCTCTCCAGGAATTGCTCCATCCAGGGCTGCGTGGTGCCAGGGTTTTCCATTCCCACTAGGACTTTTCTGGGTGGGTTTTGAGCATTTCTAATATCCAGCTACAACCTTTGGTATTTGTGGAGTTTTGCATTAGGAGTGGCAACCCATGACAGCACTGCAGTGCTCACCACCAAACCGTGTCCACAGCGGCCACATCCTCATGTTTTTTGAACACTTCCCAGGATGATGATTCCATCACTGCCCTGAGCAGCCTGTTCCAACGCCAGACAAACCTTTCAGGGAAGAAATTTTTCCGAATATCCAGTCTAAAAGTCTCCTGGCACAATTTGAGGCATCACTTGTCACCTGGGAAAAGAGACTGACCCCCATCCATTTACAGCCTCCTTTCAGGGCGTTGTAGAAATAATCTCTGCTCCTCAGTTTTGCTTTCAGACAAAAGTTCTTTACACAGGGAACTTGTCCAAACTGGGAACCTCAGTGTCAGCAGGGGTGGTGAGCAGGTCAAACACTGGAACAGGTTGAACATTTCATCTGGAATCATGGGAATCCCTTCAGCACAATGCCTGGAAAAAAAAATGCAGCGGGACACGTAAAGCCACTTAGCCATGGATGTGTGGGGGAAGATTCTCTTCCTGCTTGGCGGGAGGCAGCCAAGGATCCAACCAGTTGTGCTGCTGGGGAGCTGTGAAAGGAGTTCTTGGGAGGCAGGTTTGGGGCAGGTCTTTGGGATCTGACCTCCCTGGGACCCCGTCATTGCTTCAGGGCTGCTCATAATGCGCCTCCTCTTGCTCCTGTGCAGCTTTTGCAGAGCCACGATTCAAACCAGCATTTGCATGATCTGTTTCCTCCTGGAAGTTGCAGCACAGCCCCGGTGCCATTATTTTTGAATGTCCTTTGAGCAGAGCTGTTCACACCTCTGGATTCAAATCACCGAGCGCCTCTCAGCATTCCCACCGCTTATCTAAACAGATCGTATTTCAAGGTTTATTTTGTGGTCATAAAAATTTGCTGCTGGCACTCAAAAGAAAGCTCTCTGCTGGATCTTAGCCTAGAAACAAATGTGTTGGATAGGCTTAGGCTGGAAGGAAAGGGACTTCAGGAGTTTATGAGAAATGGGTCTCCGAACTGGAATGCTTTAAGCTGATTTCCCAGACTTACCAGTTCAGACAAAACAAACGCAGCACTTTTCCTGGCAAACATCTCCTGTGGAGCTGGCAAGGCTGTGCAGCACCAGCCCGGGGCCTTCCAGAAGCCTCTGAGGAAGATGTTCGAGGCACTGATCGAAAGCTGATCTTCGTTCAGCTCTGCAAAAAGGGGGACTCTCTCCACCAGTGATCACCACCCGTGCTGACCCTGAACCCACGTCGTCTGCAGCACCCTGTGAGAAATATTCCCCTTCTGATTATAGCTCCCTCAGCCTCTTCATTTTTGGGCTCAAATTTGGTGGATGTTTTTCTTAACCTGGACTTTCGTTGCCATGAGAAGTCAGAGCAACACTGATTTGCCTGTTCTGTGGTAAGGGAACAAGAAAGGTAAGGAAAAGTTTGCAGAGTGGGTTGTACACTCTGCAGTGCCTCCAGGATGGGTGGAAGAAGCTCCAGGTGTGGTGAGGTGTTCTCCTTATCCTGAAAAGGCTCCTTTGAATGGGCTGCAAAAGACGAACTTCCAGTTGCTGGGGAGAGAGTGGGAACAATGGGTCTGGGAGATCTGCACAGACTCACATCTCTGGGAAAGCCAGAAGGGTGGAAAACAAAGCACCAGCATGAGGAGACTGAACAAAATGGGGAACAAACCTCCAGAAAGGGTGTTCTTAGGGCAGCGAAAGACATTGGTTAAGAGATCTCCTCCTTCTCTTTGATAAAAGCTGGGCACGTGCTTGGCAGGCAGGATATTGTGAATTCCAGCCTGGATCCCAGGGAATGCTCTTTGTGCAGGTCAGCAGCAGGGTCACCCTTTGCCAGGCTGGAGATCAGGCTCTCCACTGGTTTTCAAGGCAGGATCTGGGTGAAACTCAGCCATTGCTCAGATAAACCCTGAACAAACCAAACCTGCCCCGCTGGGTCAGGGCCCCATGGTACAACTGCAGCTCCCAGGTCTCCTTACAAATCAATCCCTGCTTGGAGAGACTCTCCTGTTAGCCTGGAGATTGCCCCTTAGCCCAGTAAGGATTCCCAGAGCGTAGCTGGCCTGGGTTCTGCCTGCAGTCAACGGGAAATCCTCTGGACTCCAATGGATGTGGGTCAAGCCCGCCCCAGTGCTGACGCTCACACTTTAAATACCCTTTTATCCCTCTCTCATTCCCAAAGGGGTCAGTGGTGAAGAGTTTGTAGACAGCAAGTCTTTACCAGATGGATCTCAGGCATGTCTCTCTCACCAAGAATCTTTTCCACCAGGGATATTTCTTTTCCATATTGAAATTGTTGACTTAAACCCAAGGCCTAGCTTGGCTAAATATCTCACTTGCAGAAATGGTTCTGGTGTTGCTGGTGGCAATCTTAAGCTGCTGGCTCCCGTTTGTCCCATCGCCTCTGGAACCACTCCTGGAGCATCCTGGCTGCTCAGGAAGGATCATTTCTTCCTGACAGCTCAGGAGGGAAGAGGAATGAGGATGGGGCAGAGCCATGGGAAGGGATCTGCCGTCCACGACCTGCTCCAGAGGTAGAATTTTATTTATTTGCAAGTTTCTGCCCATCCATGTGAGGCAGCCCAGTTTCTGCCTCCAAGACCTGCACGTAAGGGTGAGAGGTTTGCTCTTGTCTTGGAGCAACAAATCCAGGGAGAGGGCAGGAGGAGAGCGGAGACGATCTTTGATGTCCCTGCATCCTGCAAAGACAATGATTCACGGCTGCCCTTGTTACCTGGGAATCTGTAAGACATTCAGGTGATTAATTTTAGATTTGCTCACATAAGCCTTTTTTCATCCAGGCTGTGAAAGGCAAAGCAAAGGAGTGAGAGCCCTTTTTGGAGAGGCATTAATGATCAGGGATGTATCATTTTGCTTTTACAGCCTGGCTTTTAAACTACGCAGTGACAGGAGTTTCAGCCGGCTGCTGCACTAAGAAAACCTCTAATAAAAGACCATTTTATTTTAAGACAACATCATGAAACTTTACCAAACGATGAGGGCTCTGCTACAAAGTGACTGAGGTCACCTATTTTTTTTTCTAGGCCCTCTGGTTTCCCTCTGGGAAATGGAGGTTACAGCCCTTTCCTCCTCCCTGCAGCAAGGTCTTCAGTCCAGGGGCCAAGCTTATCCAGCATGACTGGACACCAATTTTTGAGCCTCTGGATACTTCTGTGGTGTGAAAACGTGCAAGGAACAGCTCAGATCTCTGGTTTAGCACACAGTGCAGACGTTGCAGATGTTGTGCTGCAGATGTTTTTGCAATAGATGTAGCGAGGGCTTTGAATTTCACACATTTTCTCTGATTGTCTCAGCTCCACCAGCAGAGAGATGTATGGGAGGGAGAGGAGAAAAGGGGGTAGGCAACCCTGGGGCTTCTGCCTTGATAAACAGAGTGGACCAGGCACCAAAGGCTCCTAATCCTCAGCAAGGCATGGGATGGTTTCTTTTCCAGCCAACCGGCTGTGAGGACAGTTTGGAGATCACTGTGGGGCTCTCCTTGGGTAAGTCCTTGTCCTTAAATAACTTTTACCCTGGAGCTGAAGGAAGTGATGCTTGTTCTTCTCAGGCTTTCACCCGCTGAGCCGTGTCTGTCTGATTCAGTCATATTTCACATCCAGCCCTGAGCAGGTTATTTAAATCCCAGTGGTAAATAAATGGCAGATCAGAAGCACTGTGGTAGGCTGCTTAACCCATGCCCCATTCCCTCCATGACAGTTTTTTTTTTTCCCATCATTGAGTGGGAGAAAAAATCCTCTCCTCTTTGGAGAGAAAATCTCCTCCTCTGGGTAGAACACGGCGGGTGGGTCCCCAGTGCTGCAGGGCAGCAGCTCCATGAGCAGCTCCTGCATCCCTGCAGCCATTCCCTGCTCCAGAGGTGCTTCTGGATCAGCTGCTCACGTCTCCCCATCCATCACCCCTCTCCCTGCCCGTCCTCATCGCCCTCACTGCCTGTTCTAGCTGCTGACTCACGTTGTTTCTGCTGAGCTCCTTCCCTGGCTCCGTGGGTCATTTCCCGTCAGCAGCAGGAACATCTCCGAGCTGTCAACCAAGATGTCTCGGGCTGGCAGCCTCCAGTGACATCTGGTTCCTGGGAGTCTCAGAGGGCTGGACGTGCTGTTCTCTGCAGCACCTCCAGGAGGTTGGCTCAGGGTCAGTGGGAAGCCTGGAGGTGGAACAGCAGCCAGAGGTCCCCTCTGGCTGGGGTGACCTCCCAAGGGGGCAAGCCAGGCTCACGAGGGCAGAAGATGATGGGCTCTTTGCCCAGAGGCAAGGTTATTTTCAGAAAGCCAGATTTAAAGGGGATTAGTCCAAAAAAATATAAGAAGGCAACCAAAATAAAGTCACACAGGAAGAGCAGAGAGACATTGCAGGGCTGTTGTATTGGCTGAAGGTTGATGCACAGAGGAGAGTTTCCTTTTGCTCTGCCTGCATGTCACTCGTAGAGATGGATCCGGGATTCTGTCACGATTCAATCACGAGTAATGGGAACCTTTGATGGCAGAAGCAAGATTGTAAAGGAATGGAGTAGTGGGCTGGTCTGGCTGCTGAGCACTGGTAACTCTGAGCTCTGACCACGTGGTAGAAAATGAGTGTTTTGGTTATGTTGGACAATAGCTTTAGCTGGGTCCATACATTGAGAACATTGCAGGGGAGGAGAGGGACCCATTTCCCAGGGAACAAGAGACAGGATGAGAGGAAACAGCCTCAAGTTGCAGCAGGGGATGTTGAAGTTGGATATTAGGAAAGAATTCTTCACAGAAAGGGCGGGCAGGCTTTGGGACAGGCTGTGCAGGGCAGGGGTGGAGTCCCCACCCCTGGAGGGATTTGAAGGGTGTGAGCATGTGGCACTTGGGGACGTGGGGCAGTGGTGGCCTTGGCAGTGCTGCGGTAATGACTGGACCCAGTGATCTTAAAGGTCTTTTCCAACCTGAATGATTCTGTGATCATTTTTGGAGTGAGAGAATGAAGGGATGTTCTCCTGTTCAAGTGAAATGTGCTTTTGCCAGCGTTCCCCAAAACCAGGGAAAAGGGCTGGCGATGCTCAGGGGGATCCAGGGTGCAGAGCATGGTGCATGTGCCTCTTCTTGGTCTTCTTTGGGATACTGAGCATGGTGCAGGTGCCTCTTCTTGGTCTTCTTTGGGATACTGAGATGGGCTATGTGGGCTTCTTCTCTGCCTGGCACACCTTTGAGAGCTGATGGACGCTCATCTCCTCCGAGCTCATCCTCTGGGTGTTTCTGAAAGTGTCTGTGAGAGATATCAAGCCTGCTCTCACTGTCTTTGATTCTTAAAGGGATACAAAATGTGAAAGGCTAATCAGCCAGCCCTGTCTGCAGCTGATGGAGGATGTAATTTCAGCCCTATCTGCACTTGATAACATTTAAATATTTCATTTAATCTAGGCAGAGGTGGTCTGAGGTGGACAAAAAGCGCATCCAAGCAAAAAACCTACTAACTCCTCCACTGTCAAAAGGCTGAAACAGATCATTGCTTCTCCTCTGAGGCAAACCCAGCCTTCCCAGACCTCGTTCCGACTCACAGAGGAGGAGGAGGATGGAGCCCTGTCGGGGGCAGAGCAAATGACAAGTTGGCACACGAATGCTGTTTCGTGGTGGCAAAAAATAGATGGCTCCAGCCAGCAGCTGCCCCCGAGGAGGAGCTCCGAGCAGGCTCGGGCTGTGCTAATTACAGCCACTCACTCCTAACGAGGAGCACCACAGGAGAGCCGGGGCAAGGCAGATGGGGGCTGATTTCCCAAACCTTGCAGTGTGGGGCACGGCCAAGCAGGAAAAGAAAGAGCACAGGCAGAGAAAGAGAGAAAACAGGACCCCATCACCTCTGCAATTCTCTCCAGCCTCTGAAGCTGCTGCATCTCAATGAGCTCCCCACAGCTCATCCCATTAACTCTGTTTGAGGGTTGGGAAGTGATATGTTTATCCAGACACTGGGAGCAAAACACGCTCACTTTTTTTTTTTTTTCCCTTCAGTCTGGGACATCTTATTTTAGGTTAAAGAAAACAGTAAGGAAAGGCAGGGTAAATATACCTCCCCGGGAGACAGCGAGCCCGCTGTGTCTGGAAAACTCAACCCACCGACGGCCTGCTGGGGGGAGAAGTCCACAACTACCCACGGTCGTGTCGCCTGCACGGAGGGAGAGTTCAAAAGAAGCATTAACCATAAACAGGTCCCTGGACTGGGAACCAGGAGATCTGACACTGCTCCTCCAGTCCTGAGCAGAGCTGTGGGGTCACTGGGAACAAGCCCAGTTCCCTTCCAGGCTGTTGGCTCCTCACCCTGCTCTTTGTCTGTTTGAACCAAGGGCTCTCCTGGGCTGGCACTGTCTCCCTGAATGTTCCTCCACACACCTTAAATGTAAACCCCAGATTCAGCCATGTCCACCTGCTGTGAAGTGCTGGGGAAGCTCCTGCTCAGCTCTGCAATTTCAGGGGCTGTTCCTGCAGTTGTGGCCACTTGGCATTTGTAGAAAAGTGGGGGAAATTGGTCTTCCCTTTGAAATAAGGTCATTGCTTTTATTCATCTCTAATCAGGCTGGTGGAGAGCTCTGGATGTGGGTGAGGATGCATGGAGGTCCTTTCCCCCACTTGAAATGGAGAAAAGATTGAGTATTAGGAATAAATTCCTGGCTGTGAGGGTGGGAAGGCCCTGGCACAGAGAAGCTGTGGCTGCCCCACCCCTGGAAGTGTTCCAGGCAAGGTCGGATGGATCTTGGAGCAACCTGGGCTAGTGGAAGGTGTCCTTTGGCAGGGAGTGGGACTAGGTGTGCTTTAATGCCCCTTCCAACCCAAGCCTTTCCATGACTCCATGATTCTGTGGAGGTGAGGGCAGGATTTGTCCCCTGGCTCCAAGGATTGCTGTGCAGCGTTCCCAGCACGGCAGGTTCAGTGGAAGAAGTCTGCAAAGCACAGCTGCCCTCTGCCCTGCCTGCTCTGCTCCCCGTTTCTCGCTGATGGACGCGGCTGGGACTCACCTGAGGGCAGGCTTGCTGTGGTTTCCCACGTTCATACGACGTCTAAAGTAATCAACAAGATTTTTGAAGCTCCTCAGGGCTGGATTTTCAAGTGTCTGGTGCTCACTGACATTTCAGGGAAGTCTGTCTCTCATGTAAGCACCTAATAAGGCTCAGAGGGAAGAGGGCAATAACACTTATAGCAATCACTGCTGCTGCTCTCCTCAGTAATTGCCTTTTCCTCATTTTGTTTATCCAGCATTGACAAACCAATTGGTTTAAAAATGTCAACAGCAAAAACCAAGGGAGTGCATCACTTGATTTCCTTGTCCATCAGGAGGTGTTCAGCCGTGTCTGATAGTCCGGGGACACCGTGAGTCTCCCCACCCACAATGTTTTCCTCTCTGGCTCCAGGCTGGGTTCCCAGAGGAGACAGAGACCTCGGGATGGTGGTGACCAAACACCCAGCACCTCACTGCCCATGGCACCCAGTGCTGTGCTCTGGCTCTGTGCCTGCCCCCAGCACTGCAGGTGCCCTGGGCCATACCCATGAAAACCAGACTGATTGTTCGCAAAAAGGCTGCTGGGCACTGGGAAAAGGGCATGGAAAGGGTGAGTTTACCAGGCAGCCCCACCTTTGCCACAATACCTGTCCCAAAGCCCCTGTGGCCCCAGAGTGTTAATCTGGGGGAAGAACAGTCAGGACCAGCAACAAAGATCTGAATTATTTCTTAAATGTGATGTTTCAGTGTCCATGACTTCCCTGGCTCCCTGCTCCAGCCCCAGGCTTTGCAGGAATCAGGCAGGACTCTCCTCTCAGCTCCACGGGGGCTCCAGAACCGATGCTTGCACATCTGCTCGGGGGGATCCGAGCACCCAAAGGGGGATCAGATGGTGGCTGTGCCACCCTGGGCCGGGGGAGCCAGCACAAAAGGGAGCCTGGAGTGTCTCACATAGAGGTGCCACTGTGAGATGCAACAGAGGCTGCATTCAGCTGCAAAGGGGCTCTCCCAGGGTGGCACTCGGGTCCCTGCCGACCCCAGGGTGGGGTTTGTGTGGTTAAATAAATTCTGGTGGAAAAAAAATCCCCACAACAAACCCCCCCATGATTTATCCAGACCCAGGAACTCGATGCTCTCCAGCCAGGGTCAGAGGAGGCGTGTGGCCACCCAGCGCTCACCATAACAGCTGATTTGTGCGTTTATGGCTGCAACCTGAGAAATGCAGCATCTTGCAAGCGAGCTGCTGGATCTGGGATGAACCTGGTGCTGAAAGTTATTAGAGAGGAGCTTGCTGAGAGCAAACAGGAACCCAGCCCAGGGCCCAAAACTTGGCTCTGTGACTCAGGAAAGAAAAAGAAGAGGAATGAGAAGAGGAAAGGCTGCATTGGGTTCACCACTGAACCATGTTCCCAAGTGTCACATGCACAACCTTTCTGAGATGATGATTCCACCAGATGTCGAGCCCTGAGTGAGGGAAAGTTCTCTACCCACTGTGTGGAGAAGAAGAGACCCCAGAGGCTCCAGATCAGAGTGGACAACATTCCAGATGTCACCTACCTCCTACAGGACGGCTGCCCTGGATGAGGTAGAGAAGGTTGGAAGCTGAGGAGCCCCAAGAGACCTTTGCAGTGGCAGATGACATAAATCAAGGTCCCAGCTCACTGGCGTGAAACCCCAAGGGTGTGTCTGTGGTGGGTTGGTCTCCACTGGCAATGCTGCTTATCCCTGAACTCCCCGAAATGCTGAATTTGCCTTGTGAAAAAGTATCTCCCAAATGTGTAACTCGAGTTCACCTTTGGGTTCCAGACCCCTGGGGTTCTTCGTGCCCTGATCTCTGTCCCTTAGTTTGGCCTGTGATGGATCCAGTCCCCTTTCCTGGGCACAAAGACCCTGCAGTTCCACAGAGAGCAAAGGGAAGGCAACAGAGAAGGCAAAAATAGGGGAGAACAACTTTCCCTTTGCTAGTCCTCCCCACTCTCAGCTCCACTTCCAGAAGTTTTCCAGGCTTGCGTGAGTCTCTGAAGCTTTTTGACCTCCTTTTTTCTACCTCTGCGGCACCGTATACTTTATTCTCTGCCTTCAGAACTCATCAGAGCTGTGCAGGGGATGTTTTTTTTAGCAGCAATTTCTTCCTTGGAAGCAGAGAGCTGCTGCCCGGCCATAGCAGACACGGAAAATGTTTACAAACACACGGAAAGAGACAATTTCAAGCCCCAAGTTCAACCCAAGTGTGAGGAAGTGAGGTTTTCATGAAGGAACCGTTGTGCAATTGAATTCCCCGATGTAAACAGCAGCGCTCAGGAAAGGCTACAAAACCCGAGACACAGTGATTGAAGCCTTTGAATGATCCATCAAAGCATGAGAGATAAAAATGTTCTTAGGCTCAAAACTGGGGGGAGCTGGGAAAGGCTGCACAGCAGAGAAAGTTGGTCATGAGGGGCTTGGAGGAGCTCTGTGAATCGGGAAGGAAGGCAGGGAAACGTGGAGGCTGATTTGGGACAGCGACGTTGCCGCTTTCCCCCGGCATAATTAACAACGTGGATATGTGGGTTAATAACTAGTGACATGCAGGGAATGACCTGCAGTGTGGACAGGTGAGAGGTGATAAAGTGCAGGTGTGAATGCAGATTTAACTGTCTGAGGATGGAAAAAGAGCTGGAAAGCTCCCAGGCATGTTTGGGCATCCTGAACTATCCTGCTTCCATCTTGGGGTTTGCCCACCATGGAGTCAGCAGCCAGTGTGTCTCCTTCTGCTCCCAGGACCTTTGTTGAGGTCAAGGGAAATTTGCTTCTGTTGGATTCACTAAACATGATCTGGGGCATGACTCCCAGCTGGTGTTAATGTCTGCACGAACGCAAAGTGGGTTGCAGAGTTTGAGGTGTCCACCCCCGCAAGGATTTGGGCTGGGCCCTTGGAAATGCACCCCAGCTCTGGGTCTGCTCCCAGGAGTGCTGGTCACAGACTCAGAGAATCATTAAGGTTGGGAAGGACCTCCAAGAACATCGAGTCCAGCCTTTGTGATGTGGGGAAATGGAATAATTTGAACTGGCAGCTTCAGGAGGAACGTCTAACGCAAATTTGTGACATCACCAATTCCTGTGGTCATCTCTCACCTCTGAGCTCCACTGTACAACGATCATTTCATTCCTGTGGTATCCTAAGGACAATGGAAAGCGTTGTCAGCCCTATGGACAAACTGATGGACAAGATTGTTTGGTTATGTTTGAGCCCGTTTAGGAGCCTTTCTGCCCCACCAGAGATCTCTCCTGCTGGAGGTTCAAGAGTGAGCCAAATCATGAGTGTTTTCCCTGGACATCCACCATCTCAGCTTCACAGAGGAGCCCATTCCAATTCATCCCCTTTGAGCTCCCTCGTCCGATGGCTCCGGCCCTACTGAAACAGGAAGGGACCGGGATTAGTGCTCCGAGCTGCTTCTGTGATATCAGCACCAAGAACTGATGATGACAACAGCAATGAACCCAGCATCAACCACAGGACACCTCTCCTGGGGGGACCTGGAAAGGCAGCAGATGGTTGGAGGAGATGGGAATAAACAAATGCTGTTCTGGGAGGGCCTCCTTTGGAAAGCACCTTCCCTACCCTGCTTCCCACCTGATGAGCACAGGAGGGTTTAACAATATTAACTCATTAAGGCTGACAATGTCCTGGGGGTGTAAAAGCAACGGGGGCACGCTTTCATTTACATCTCCACCGCTGTCTTTCCTGAGCGCTGCAGGTGATGGAGGCACGGGAGGTGTTTGGGAGCAGTTGTGGCACCTCCTCCATGGTTTTCCCTTTAGCCAGGCTAACTCCTGTCTGCCACAGGAGTTTTCTGCTGGCGCTGGGTGTTGTGTGGCTGCAGCTCCCTGCGCAGGGGACACAAAACACCCACTGTCTGGCGACTCGTTAGCTCTCCTTTGTGGGCATTAGTGGTTAACAGCATAATTAGTTTCAGTGGTAAAAGGAGATTTTGCAGACCCCGGGAGAGAGAGGCTGTTAATCTCCTGGCATTTCACACAACATCAAAATGTAGCGAGATCTGTGTTAGAAATAAACGGCAGAAACATCGTTTGCAGTTAAGCAACTCACAACTAAAACACTGACCTGAGGTGCCTTTGTTTTGTCCGTGAGCTATGCTAAAGAACAGTGATTTTAATGTTGTGAAATGCCTTGTGATGTCAGCAAAATAGCCACCGGGATCCTGGGGTTCCTTCCCCCTTGTGAATATCTGCAGGATGCTGTGTCCAGGCTCAGCCCTGAGTCATCTCCCTGCTGTGGGAAGGAGGCAGAGTTTATAACGAGGAGAAGGAGGCAGCTTTTGTTTGGTTAGGAAACTCCTTCGACCAATTTCTGTGTCTTGGGGCTCAAGGGTTGCAGCAAGAACAGGCAGAGGAACACCTGGAGTCCATGCCCACATCGTTGGAAGGTGTCCAAAGCACTGTCTGGCATTTGTGCATGACCCTGAGCCCTTCTGGCCCTGCTCAGCAGCTGAAGCCAAGCATCAAATGAATACTCTGAAGAAAGTGGTTTTTCGCTGGCGGTGCTGCAGGCTGTTCCAGATTCACGATGTGTCGGTAACCTCGCGAGGAACACCGGCTGCCTCGCATTTCCAGACTCCAGGAGGTCACACACAGTTCAGACGAGCTTTGGGGAAACAGCTGAACTTCAGGATGTTTGTATGAACCCGACCCCTGACCTCCCCAGCCTCACATTTGACTGATTCATAAGTACAGATGCAGTATTTACATGGACATCTGCGTGTGTGTGTGCGCTGTGGAAAGACACCCAAACTGTTAGAGAACACGAACTGTCAGGGCTGTGAAGGCATTGCTGTTGTGTCCCAGCTCTTGGCAGAAGGAGGAGAAACACCTGGGATCTGGATGGTGCCTCCAGAAACGCGTCCATCCATGAACAAAGTGGGGCTTGTTACTGGTAGGACTCGAATACCTCAACCCCTTTGAGGACATGGTCTCTACACCCTGTTTGTCATCTCGTGTCTGAGCACCCCTGTGTCCTGCTGGAGCAATTTAGGCACCGTGTGGAACAGTATTCCTGAAAACACATGGAAGACTGGCTCGCTGTCTGAAGGAGGAAGGTGGATTTTATTGCTGCAGCAGGGAGCTGTGGATGCAAGCACCAGATTGCAAAGGTGGCCTCGGGATTCAGCGTGGGCTCTGAGGGGTGCTTCTGGCTTTTGAGAGGTTGTGACTCTCCTCTGGCCCTTTTCCTTCTCTTCTGAGGGCTGGACTCCCTCAGAAACAGAAAGCAGAATTACAGGTGATTTAAATGTTATCCACTGCATGCTGTGTTCATTTATATAGGTGTGCAAACCCCAAAGGATTGATGGATTAGGGAAAGGGAGCTAAAATGGAGTGAGGTTTCCATTTCTGCAGGGTCCTTGCAGGGCACAGAGGGATGCTCAGCAGCAGGCAACATCCATGCCCAGGACCTGGAAAGCCGAGGGCCGGGGACCAACCCCTCTGGCAGCATCCCCTGCCCAGCCTGGCACGCGGCTTCCCAGCGGATTTCGGGATCCTTGGCCACCGTCACTCAGCTCTGCAGGAAAACTGTGCTGCATCTGGCCCTGCAATCTGATCGCTGAGCTTGGTGAAGCATCACCAAATGTGCTCTTCCAGCCCAGGAAGGGGTATGGAGACGAGAGGAAGAGAGACGCTTAAATATGGGAAGTTACAACAATTTCCAGTGGGCCCCTTTTCCTGCTTTCCCACTCCAAAGCAGCGTGTGGAGAAGGGAGCAGCAGCATTTCCTGACAAGCCGCTTGTGGTAGCTATAGAAACTTAAAGCACAGCCACGGTAACAAAAATACACCTCTTTGCTGGAGCTTCCTTCCTCTGTGGGTCGTGACTTCTCCCTGACACGAGCTGCCCCAACCCTGCCGGGCCCCAGGGAGCCTCAGCCCAGGGGCTGGAATGTTTTATTTTTTTTTTTGCCAGCTGGAATCGAGCAGTGCCATTTTATTGCCTGGGAAATGGAGAGATGCAGGGGCAGAGCAGGGAATATCAGGGACCACCAGGGATTTACTCAGGGCAGAGATCCTAAACAGCGCCTTTGTGACAGCAACAACGTCAGCGCAGCTACGGGTGTGGAGAGAGGGATGTATCGGAGCAGAAAGGCTGTGGGGAGGGCGGGGATGCTGGGGAGCAGTGGATGCCAGGAGCAGCTTGTTGGCAGAGCCCTGGTGGCATCCTCCTGCCCGCAGGTCTGCCAGCCTGGGCTCTGGCTCGGAGCCGCCCGGCTTCGTGCCATTCCACGGGCATCCAAATGGCTTTGGTGCCCAGCACGAGGCCTGGGGACCTGCTGGGACAAGGAGGGGTCCCCTCCACCGCGCCTGATGGGCTGAGACATCCGCTGAGGTGATTAGCAAGGACACAGGTGGAAGGGAAGGGCTTTTATTTTTTTTTTTTGGCTGTTCTCTGGCTTTTCAGGAAATGTGTGCCCATGGTGAGCAGCAGAACCTCCTGAGACATCCATCCCCACACACATTTCCCTGCTCAGATGTGTCCTACAGCTCAGCATCCCACAGTTTTTATCCCAGATTTAGGGGCAGGAAGACACCTGAGAAGTGCCAAGTGAACGACAGATTGCATTGCTTGATTTTTCTGCCCCCCTAACAAATAAAAAAATAAGCAAAACCCACCAGACATGGGATTTATGAGCCAGTAGCTTACTCTGCTCTTCGTGTTGGCTGCTGCCATGGTGGCCCTTTTGCAATCCCCTTGATGGGAGCTGCCTTTGACTGCTTGGGCTGGCTCTGCTCTATTTCCACCCCTTGAATATTGTTCAGGGGGAATCATTTGGTTCAAAGGCAGCTTGCAGCTCTTTGGGGTTTTTGGTTGCTTGGCAAGCGCTAGCAGAAGAAAACAGGATTTTTTTGGGGTGTGTTTTTGAGGGAATAACAGGTGGCTTTCCCATTAGCAGGGACCTCCTGCATGCAGAGGATGCTTGGGTGGGCTCCAGAGCAGACCCTGCAGCACTTTCCCGCACAGTGCCAGGGGCAGGGGGGTTCAGTGGACACCACCAGGCACCTCCCCCTGCCAAGCGCTGCTCTTGAGGGGAGATGAAACCCCCACCCTCACCCCCATCCACCTCAGTGCCTCGTAAAAAACCTCTGCCCTTCTCCCAGCCCTTCAGACAGTGTGGTGTCTTCTCAACCTTTAAAGGGGTGCTCAGTGTGAGAGACTGAGGGTGAGACCCTGGAGCGTGGTGCTGTCAGCAGAGGGGGGATGCAGGGACCCCAGAAGAGGGATGTAATGGGGTAGGGAGAGAGGGGAACCCCGTGGGAGAGGATCAGGTGTGGCCCACAAGGCGACAACGTCCCCTCCCTGTGTCTGGGAGAGCATCTCCTGCGAGGCTGCTCCTTAAAACCACGGCTGTTTCCGCCGTGTCCTGCGGTGTCTGTTCCCATGCATGGCTACGCTGCTGCCAGGAAGTTTTTCCCAATAATTCTCCTAATGGATGTCTTTCTTTGCTTCAGATAAAGCCGATTTCCTCCCCTCGTAGCCGCGGCGGATGCGGAGAACAATGGGCACCATGTCTGCTCTGCCCACCCCATGTGACGGGGACCCTTATCCCACTTCCTTAGGATGCCCAGACCTCCACTGGGAATCAAAAAAATTCAGAGAACCCACCCGAGGGAGGGGAAAAAAAAAAAAAAAGCAGCACTACTGCAAAGAAGTGATTTGGGAAACAGCTTCGCAAAACATGGTGGAAAGCAGAAATTTAAAGAACAATGTCTGTGGCTGTTCCAGGACAGCTCCAGTGAAACACACCCAGGTGTCCACAGTGCAACTTTCGTAAAATGAATGGAAATAAAAGAATCTCATCACTGTCAGCTTCAGGAGTTAAGAGGCAGCCAAGGGTGACCAGCGCGAAGGAGGAAAATCGTGACCAAGCTTTGTGTGCTGTGTTGCCATTGCTGCAAAGGGAAGGTGCTGCCTGGGAAACCTCAGCCCAGGAGCCAGAGACCCACTTTGGGGAGCCAACCAGTGCTGTGAAGCTGCTTATTGCAAAATAGGCAGCTGAATGTATCCAATTATCACCCTGTCTCCGGGTAAAGCAGACAAAACCTGAGCTTGTTTTCTCTCTCTCTTTTTTTTTTTTTTTTTCTAAATAGCAGATGGTGAAAAAGTCTGCAGCCCCCAATTCTTTAATCCTTTCTGCGTTGGCTGTTGTTTCCAGACCATGTCAGGTTGCTCTTTCCTGGACCAGCTCCAGCTCATCTGTATTATCCTTAAGCCCTGTGGAGCATTGCCTTGTGCCCAGGGAGAGCTGTCGCCTCTGTCACCTCCCAAGGGTGCACCCAAAGGTGGCCCCTGCCCTGCCCCTTCCCCCCTGAGCATCATCCCAAGCTGGGTCCCACCACGACCTCCTCAGCTATTTTTATGCTGCTTTAGACCTGTCTAAGAGCTATTCCCTGGTCTAGATTTGGGTGTTATTTATCCATCCAAAATGCAGCCCCTTTACCTCTTTGCTCTTACTGAATTTTGCGTAGCTCACTCAAAATAAATGCCATGAATTTATTGTTTCTAACGATCTGCCTTCCAAAAAGCTGGCAGTCCTCACAGCCCGGGGTTACCCACACACTTTCTAACACGCTCTCGAGTCTATCACTGAGTTGCTAATGCAAATTTTGAATCTATGGGGACTGAGTGCCCCTTTGCAGCCCGGTAGGGAATGCCTGGTAACAGCTCGAGGGGTGCAAGTTTCCTCCCCTCTGTTGTGCTCCCCCTTTGTTATCTCACCTAGATCAGGTTTCCTTTGTTTGTTTGCAAAGTCGTCAACCAAGACAGTGCCAGGAGCTTCCCCTGAGCGAGGCTCTGTCACAGCTACGGCTTCCCTGCATCCTCCCCTCCCTCCATCCTCTCTTCCCTCCATCCTCCCTCCCTGCTTCCTTCCCTCCGTGCTCCCTTCCCTCCATCCTCCCTCCCTGCTTCCTTCCCTCCGTGCTCCCTTCCCTCCATCCTCCCTCCCTGCTTCCTTCCCTCCGTGCTCCCTTCCCTCCATCCTCCCTCCCTGCTTCCTTCCCTCCGTGCTCCCTTCCCTCCATCCTCCCTCCATCCTCTCTTCCCTCCATGCTCCCTTCCCTCCATTCTCTCTTCCCTCCATCCTCCCGGCTGGTTTTCCTGTCAAGGAGTAGGAAGGATTGACAGGAATTTGCTCTGGAAGAATCCCTGTTGGCAATTTCTCCTCCCTTGCTTTCCCTCTGATCTAATACTTCTAAATTCCTTAACAACTTGCACCGGGAGCTTTCCGGCTGCTGAGATCCAGGGCATGGCTGGGATGCCCTGGGCACTGCCTGGACACTCCACCTCATTTCTGTCCCTGTCCTGTCATTGCTGACCCCAAAACTGGGACCAGTTTGGCACATCAGATTCACCAGTTCTTTGGTAGATGAAGGCTGGCTGGGACAAGAGCTGCCTGCTCCCGGTGCTGGCTGCTGCAACCCCTATGGATTTGTCCCAGCCCCGGAGGGCAATTCTCCAGGTAGAACGCTCCAGGGATATTTGGGAGACATTCCCTGCTCTTTGAGGATGTCGCAGAGCCTTTCAACGCGACGTCAGAGGTTAATTGTGTTTAGGTATTTGGCGCTTGGCAACATTTAGGAAGGACAGAGAAAACATAAGGGACCGGCGTATGTTCCCAAATGCTCCATAATGATGTCAGCCGAGGAAGATTTCCATAGGAGCCGGAGCATATGGCATGCTTTAGCACAGCAATCATCTGCCAGGACATGTGCTGTCACCTAATTACACACCCACATTTTGTCTCCTCTGCTTTACATTTTGCCTGATTCCCTGCAGAGGCACCAGCCACGGGATTTTTGGGCAGAGCATTGGGTGTTGCTCCGGCAGAGCAGTGGGACATCCCGGACAGGGACAGAGGTGCCCCTGTGAGCATCTCCTGGGCTCAGTCTCCACTTGTGCTGGTTGATATCTGAGAGCTTGCTGCGGAGCTAAGGCACCTCTCAGCTCCCATGTGGCTAAAATCCAGCTGGACAGACTCCTGTGGGGATGAAGTGCAGGGGATAAGAGCAATCAGAGCGAAGAGATGTCTGTTTAACACATCCCCAGTTCCAAGGTGACGCTCTGCTCCACATCATTCCTACATGCTTGTCCAACTTGTTCTTAAAGATTTCCAGTGACGTGGACTCCTGTGCTTCCCCAGCTAATCTATACCCCTGCTTAATTAACCTCGTAATCAGAAAGATTTCCTTAAGCCTCCCTCGAATGTGCTGCACTTTAATTCACCCCTCCTTGGCCTGCCTGCAGTGGCTGTGGAGAACTGTCTCTGAAGGACTCTTGTACCTCTGAGGGCTGGTGGAAGCCCTTCCCTCAGTTTTTTTTCCCCATTTCCTTCACACTTCAGGTTTTCCCGACCTCTGACCACCTTTGTCTCACCCCTCTGGGCTCTGATCAGTTTGTTTGCACCCTTCTCCCACGGTCTCTTTCCAGCAGTGAGCCTTGCCAAAGGAAGACCTCACGTACCTTAAATCCAACCATTGTCTCAACTCATCCCTTTTTTAATGGCTTTTTCAGGAAAGAAAATACCAGTGGCTCTCATGGCCCTGTCACAGCAGTGAAGAGGGGGACGGACATTGCGATGGAGAAGATGAGGATCTGCCCATCATGGTGGGATTTCACAGAACCCAGAATGGAATTCCAGAATGGTTTGGGTTGGAAGGGACCTTAAAAATCACCCAGACCAGCCCCCTGCCATGGGCAGGGACACTTTCCACTATCCCAGGTTGCTCCAAGCCCCGTCCAACCTTGCCTGGAACACCTCCAGGATGGGGCAGTCGCAGCTTCTCTGTGCCAGGGCCTCCCCACCCTCACAGGGAAGAATTTCTTCCCAATATCCCACCTAACCCCACCCTCTTTCTTCATTTCTGACTGCCTCCAACCGTGGCCTTCTAGTTTGGAAAACAGCATTTCCAAAGTGGTGATGGGGGGGAAAAAAAATCTCTAATGATCCAAATGTTTTGCACTTGGAGTTTGATTTCAGTGATATTTTCAGGGCAGCTTTGTTTTTAGCGTGTCTCGTTTTGAAAGGACGAGAACATTTTGTGCTGATGAAATTGTTCGGCTTAATTGCATGCTAAAAGCATGTTGATGTTTATGTTGTGTGAGTATTAATTTTAATCTCCAATATTAATCAGCAGCAATGTAAACAATGTATCGAGCATTATCTTTGCCAGGTTGTATTTGGATATAATTTAATATTTACAACAGGTGTTTAATATTTTATATTATGTGATAATGTTTCTCTGTTATTGCTCATCAGGGACATGAAAAGACATAAAGGCTCTAAAGAGCAGCCAGGGAGTTTGGATTAAACATCTGGAGCATTTTTTCTTAGGGGAAGGGCAGTGAAGCACTTGAGCACGTTTTTGGGGGTGGTGAGGATTTGGTGTGACCTCAGCTGTCACACCAGTTGGTTGTCCCCATCTGACCATCACCCCAAAACCCTTTTAGCCCCATTTTCCCAATGGGGAAGGGAAACTTTAGAAGTGTTGGCCTATGGGAGGGAGTTATGATAAAATATTCCCAAAAACTCATAGATTTGATTGTCCTGAGGGAACTATTTCCTTATTTTGCAGAAGACAAAGAAGATTAAAGGCGAGTTCTGGACTGGCCAAATTTTGCTTTGATTGGGAAATGGGGGTCCTTGAAGTATCTTGTAAATGAACTGCTCAGAAAATCATGGTCCAGTTTCTCCTGCTCCCAGAGTCAGATAAAATTGAGCCATCACTCCTTGTCAGGACCAAAGACCATGTATCCAACTCGCCTCGAGATCAAGGCTGAAAACATCTGCATAAGAAATTCTTTTTTACCTGTAAAACTGGTATTTACCCCTCAGGTCTGCTCTGTGCCTGGAACACCCAGCACAGCGTGGGAGCCGTGGCCATTTTCACCCCAAATTTGGAGGGCAGAAAGATCTGCTGTGGTCCAAAATACAAAACAACCTGGTTCCAGTAAATTTAGTGGAGATGTCTATTCCTCAAGACATGGCTCTTGATTCCCAGCACTAGGGAAGAGCAATCCACACTATTTTCTTCCAAAATTATTTTGAGATCTCATGGAAAGACTTATGTAAGCGCTAAACAGGATTTTTATATTTCATGCATGAACCACTTTGACATTTTTTGACTTTTAAACTAGAAAGGGCTTTTTTTTGGGGTTGTTTTTATTATTTTCCAGGAAGCCATTTAGTTAAATGATATTTTAATGGTGTTTCAACAGACTGTAGTACAGGAAATGAAGTAGTCACAAGTTATGCACCTAAGCACTGATTTGCATTATATTCCCCCACCAAAAAAAAAAAAAAAAAAAATTATTCATTGTTGCTATGAAACCAGAAGTTTTGCTTAGGTCAGATCATTTTGTTCTCGTGTCATGGATAGAGGGGCTGAATGAACAATGTAATGCTAATGGCGTTCACTTTAAATCTCCTTAAAGGAACCTTTCACCTCCCACACTTTCCAGACAAATAAGGTCTTTTTAAAATGGTTTGGGGTAAGTTCAGTGCTCCTGGAAGTTCCTCCTGGGAGAGGCAGCGAGAGGGGTGCTGGGGCTGTGTGTTGGTGTGGAAATCTGAGTTTTGCAGTGATTTATGTCTTGGTTAAGTTGAGGTGTGGTTTTAGCTGATGCATCAGTTTCCTCCTTCATCTCTTGAGAATCCTCCTGCTCCTGTCGGGAGCCCAGAGCGGCGCCAGGATGTTGATGGTGAGATGTCGATGATGAAATGATGGTAATAAGAATAAAACTTTTGATTAAGCAGCTTTTTCTGGTTGCCTTTCGGAAGAAAACTATGGTTAGAAAACTATGTTATATATATATTCACTCGACTCCTGGAGTTGGATCTTTGAGGGGGAAAAAAAAAGAGTGAAATTCTGGGATAAAACTTCCTCTGGGTGATGATGTGTCAGGCCTTGGGCAAGGCAAGCAGCTTCTCTGCTTCTTTTGGCTGCTTGCGTGTACGTACAGTGTGCAGATCTCTATGTAATCTATATATCAATATCTATGTCTAAAAGAGAGATTTATGCATGGTATATACGTAAGTATATCCGTATAGTGTACAGTTTAAATGTTAACAAAAATCTTGAATATAAGAATAAATATATGTGTGGATATATATATATGTGTGCCTGTGTCTATATATATATATTTATATATATATATAATAGCATGTATAAACATATATATTTATATATACATATTATAGCACACACACACACAAGAATATATATATATGTGTGTGTATATATATGTGTGTATGTGTATATATATATGTGTGTGTGTGTGTATATATATGTGTGTATATTTATATATGTATATATTCCTGAAAAAGGACTCAAAGAGAGAAAATTTCTCCTGCCCCTGCCCTCATTTATTTCTAATTGTGGATGATGGATTGCATTTCTATGGCTCCCTCTAATCTCCTTTCTTAAATACAAATATATCTCTGTAAGAATTCCTTGGGAAGAGCTGTGGGCAGAAAGCTAATTCAGCCTCCGTGCTGATTCATATTCCTCGCTCGCCACAGACATAACAGTGATGGGCTTGTGGAAGTTGGTGCTGGCAGAAAACCCCCACCTGTTTGGGGGAGCAGCTCTGGGGTGTCTCGTCCTTCCCCTGTTATCAGCACTGGGTGGCTGCAAGAATAGAGCCTGTGTAACAGCCCGGGAATGGGAAACGAGGCACCGCAGCCAAAACGGGAATGAAAGTCTCTTTTTAGCTGCTGAACAGAAGATAGGAGTTAAAATATGCAAGTCCATGGTGGAGCCAGGAAAATGTGTGCTTTGTTAAAATTAACTGGTGAGGGCTGCTCCCCATCCTTCCTCCTCAGCCACCGCAGGAACACCACGGCTCCTCTCCAAGCAGGGGCTCAGTTTTGGGTTAAACCTCGTGCCAGCTTCCACCCTCGGGTTGAAAGCATTGGGTGCTGTAAGCTGCAAAAATCTAAAAATTTCCCCAAATATCCATCCTGAAGATACACATCTATATATGCGTGTGCATGCACATATATAAATATACACACACGCATATATATATATACACACACACATATAAAAATAAATACATGTATATACATATTTACAAGTCCTCAGCTGCTCTGTTTGCAAAATAAACTTCCAGTCTAAGTGAAATAAAAAAAAAAGAGCAGAAAAATCGACAGCGAGTAAACCTGGAGCTGCTCTGAGGGAAGCGATGCTGCCTGGAAAATCAATATGTTTTTAGGGCTGCCTTTGCTGGTGTAGCCAGAAGTCATGTCAGGAGTTACCTCCAGCACCTGTGGCAAATTCACTCTCTTGGCTTGGACTGAATTCGCAGGGAGCCCGAGGGAACAGCCCCGAATTTTAACCTGGCTCCTACCCCTGTTGCATCAAAGAGGAGAATGGTTAACTCCGACTTAGCTCATTAAAGGGGGGATGAAAGGAGAGGGCAGCTCAGAGGGAGGGGAATTAACTCAGCAGGGAGCAAGGAAAGGGGTAGAGATGAAGGGGGATGGAAAATCCAACGTGTGGGGCTCCGGGAGCTGGTTGGGACGACACATTCACAGGGAGCCCTTAAAATTTTGGGAAATGTTTTTTCTACTCCCGGCTGCAAGGTTTTCCATAGTGGAGGGATACCTGAGAGTAACTTGGGATAAGCTTCACACCACAAACCCACAAATCCAAATGGGTTTCTCCGAGGCTCTTCAGAAACTCTGGCATTAAATTTCCAGTAGTTTTACTGGTTAAACTGGTGGTCTTGTATAGATACAGAGCAGACAGCAAAGGATAAGGTGTTCCCTTTCCCTTTTCGACTCCTGAAACAAAACCCCTGGTAAGAAAATGTCCTCAGCTTTTGGGGCAGGAAAGGAGCAAGATCCATGTTTCTCCTGTGAAACCAGTGCTAATTCCTGGCTGCTTTGGATGGGAACAAGAAGGGGAGTAGGGGATGCACAAAATGTAGTTTTGTGATCAAAGTGAACTTTTGGGTTTGTTGCACTGGGCTGTGACACACGGGGTGCCCGTTTATCATACCTCCATTAGGTTAAATCAGCATCATTAGCCCTTCAGGAATGAGTGGATATTACCATGCTGCCTCTTAAAAAAAAAGCAATTACTGTATCCATTGGGCAGTACATTAATTGACACCGTTTAATTACAGCCTAATTTATCTCTGAATGAAATACATTCAGAATTTCCAGTGTATTATTCCATTCAATTACTGCAAATCTCTGTCCGTTTGCTGCCACAGATGAGCTGGGTTGGCAAAGCTGGGCACACACACACGGGCAAACACTCGGCTTTTCCCCTCCCATTCCCGGGGAATCAGCTCCAAACTCAGCCCCAGCAGCCCGATTTCTGTCTCAGGTGGCTTTTCCAAGCTTTAGTGGAGGTGGGATGTTTTCCAGCCACCCCCGGATATCCAGGGCTGAGTTCAGCATGGCTGCTGCTGGGAAGGTGCATTTCTGCAGGCGTCAGAGCCCTTTGGAAAGCTCGAGCCAAATGGGATTCCTCGTCCTTGGAAAAGCTCCCAGAGTGTTTCCATAGTAGGCACTACAGGAGGTTTGGGGCCGTCAAGTGAATCTCAAATCAAGCTGATGTGGGATTTGGGAAGAGGCTGAAACGTCTTTATGGGATGTGGGATGATATCCCAGCCCTACTGAGGTCAGAGAGGAGTCGATGACCTCGGCCCTGGGATTGGAGCTTCTGGTGAGATCCCCAAGGTAAACCTGGAGTGAAGCCAAGCTGAAATCCAACAGTGGCCCATCCTTTTCGTCCTTCCAGCAGAGTTGCATCATCTAATCCCAGAACTGGAAGGCAACTTAAAGACACCCTTGTTCCAAACCCCTGCCATGGGCAGGGACACCTTCCACTAGGCCAGGTTGCTCCAAGCCCTGTCCAACCTGGCCTTGCCCCAAAAGCTTACATTTCACCAAATTCCTTGTGTTTTCAGCCACAGAATCTCAACGAATGAAATAATCACAGGAAGATTTGCCAATCTGGCATAAATTTGGGCAGAAAGAGCTTTCTAGCCAAGGACAGACAATTTGCTGTCCGTGCTGCTAACCATTCACAAGAAACAGGCCTGTTTGACGAGTCTGTGACTAAGGGACCACTAAAATAGGGCTTTAAAAGAAAGAAATAAATAAAACAAATGCACCTCTGGCCATATGCTCTTAAAGCCCATCCCATTCCAGCCCCTTGCCATGGGCAGGGACACCTCCCACTATCCCAGGTTGCTCCAAGCCCCGTCCAACCTGGCCTGGAACACTTCCAGGGATCCAGGGGCAGCCACAGCTTCCTGGGGTCGTGGCACACCCTGGGCTCTCACCCGGGGCTTGCTGTAACACAGAGCTGTGGGAAACAGGAGAGAGGATTCCATGGCTTTGGGAATACAAAGGACAAACGCTGCTGAAAGAATAACACTTCTGTGCAGCAAACCAGAAGACACACAGCTGCCCACTGGAAGACTTTTAAATAGATGATGGCCATTAAGCACACAATCACAGTCTTGCAAAGTGCAGTGGGAGAGGGAGGTTTTATTTTATTATTAGAATTATTTTCTGGGATATTGGCATTTTCTGAGTAGCCTGAAATTGGGCAGGAGGCTCAGAGGAGTCTGGGAAACGACACGGGCAACATTCCTGCTGCTTTTGCCTTAAGCTACAAACCTCTCTGCATTAAACACGTTTTCTTTAAACACAGATGCCCTCATTGCTTCTTCCTGGGGCTATGAAATATTCAGGCATTGCGAAGAGAAGGAAGACAACCCCTTTTTCCAGGGACTCTCCAGCTCTGTGGCAGTGCAAGCCCTGGCTCTAGAGCATGGATTGGAGCACATGCTGAAGTCCCAGTGATTTCAGCTTTACTAAACAGGTTTGCCTTAAATGTATGTTCAAGGTTAGGCATTTTCTAGCCTGGGGCCTTAAAAATCATCTTGTTCCAACCCCCTGCCATGGGCAGGAACACCTTCCACTAGCCCAGGTTGCTCCAAGCCCCATCCAACCTGGCCTGGAACACTTCCAGGGATGGAGCAGCCACAGCTTCTCTGGGCACCCTGTGCCAGGGCCTCACCACCCTCACAGGGAAGAATTTCTTGCTATGTTTAATACCTTTGAGCTACTCATCAAGTGGGCTTCCTCGCAAAGAAAAATCACTTTTCATTCCAGGTTAAGCAACACTGCTCCTTTTTTTCCTCCAGCCTCGCAGTTTCTTTTTTATTATGTCTGGGAGAAGGGAACACAAATAGAGACACAGGAGAAACCTGACAGTATTCAGCCTAATAGGGAATATGGGACAGCATTTTGCTTTCAGATCTGTAACGCACCTCTCATCTTTATTAGAGAGGTTGACAACTGAGCTTATTTCTCTGTGTGATAAATCCACTGTAGTAAAAGGCTGTTCCCAGATGGCAATAGCTGGCACATGGGAGTAAACACAGATATAAGCAAAACATCAGATACTCCCAACCAAAACTGTTGGCTGGCCAAAAATTCTTCAGTTTTAATGGCGTGCGGAACGCCACGTGAAACTCAATAAAAATCATGGGGGATGTTATTTTCAAATGAGCTCTTTAATTAAGAATTTTTTTTCTTTAGCCTCAAAGTTTTCACTCGGTCCTGGATCAGCAGAAAAAAGCCAACACAGCTGATCCTAGCAGGGCGACACGGGAGTATTGGAAAACTGGGGGTGGGTGAGGACAATTTAGGTTGTAAAGTGCTAATGACCTACTGGGATCATCGGAGGGTTTGTTTGGGTTCCTTTGGCTACAAATCCCTTTGCCGGGAACACACAGAACTGCTTTCACCCCGGGGAAAGCCAGGCTGGGTGCAGAGGCTGTGCCTGTGCAGGAGGAGCTGTAACAACCTTTTCAAACAGGTTGAATCTCCTGCACTTCGTTCCCTTACCATCCGCAGCTCATTTGTTTCCCACTGGGATGGTGTCCCTTCCATTCCCAGCCTGGATGGGAGGTGGGCAGGGTCGGGAATTTGAGCTGTGTCCTCCCCTCCTTCCCTCTTGCCACGACTTTCTCCTGCTTCTGGCTGCAAATCTAATGAAACACAAACCCCGTGCATTATGCAAAGCCTTTAATTTAAAATGCTATCCATAAATCTGGTCAGTTTTACTTTGCCACGGATGGGGTTTTAGCTATATTTGCTGTTTCGCTCTTTTATTTTTTTTTCCCCCTAGGATTTCTGCTCTGAATCCTCTTGGACCTGTGGTTGGGGTTTGCTCTAGGGAATGTCTGCCTCCATACTCCTTCCCTGTGTAAATCCTTCCATGCAGCCACAGAAATGTGCTATATATTGTTTATGTGCTATATATTGTTTATGTGCTATATATTGTTTATGTGCTATATATTGGTTTTGTGCTATATATTGCCTCTGTGTTATATATGCTCTGTCTGCTGTACATGGTCTGTGTGCTGTGTAGCCATATATTAGCATCCCAAATACATTTACATTCCATAATTGTTCTACAGAATCCTACAGCGGTTTGGGTTGGAAGGCAATTTAAAGCCCATCTCATTCCAACACCCTTGCCATGGGCAGGGACACTTCCCACCAGACCAGGCTGCTCCAAAACTCATCCAGCCTGGCCTTGAACACTCCCAGGGATGCCAGTTTTTGCTTAGAACTCCTCAGATTTGGTTTATTTTACGGAGGCAGCCCCCTAAGCCTGTCCTCAGGCACACCCCACCCTCCGGCCTGCAGCAGGGCAAGTGTTTTTTCCCGAGGAAAACAGTCCAATATTGGCTCTGGCTCCCGCTCAGAGCGTATTAGTGTATGGATTACATGTAATGCAACCTATTATGCAAGGCAGCCGGGATTGCAGGCGGGATTACAGCCCGATAACCCCCTGGAAAGGCGGGTTTAGCAGCCCTGGGTGAGAGCCGGGGCCGTGAGGCTGCTCACACGGGGGTTTAGCGCCTCGGGCCTGCAGGGTTTAGCTCCCACTGCAAATAAAGAATGGAGCTGAGCCTCCAGCATTCCCTCCCCGGGGATACCCCTCAGTGCAGGGTGCCTGGAGAAGGCGTTTCATGGAGTCACAGAATGTCCTGAGCTGGAAGGGACGCACAAGGATCAGAGCCCAGCTCCTGGCCCTGCACAGACACCCCAACAATCCCACCCTGCGCATCCCTGGGAGCGGTGTCCAAACGCTCCTGGAGCTCTGGGGCTGTGCCCATTCCCTGGGGAGCCTGGGCAGTGCTCAATCACCCTCTGGATGAAGAATATTCTCCTGATATCCACCCTAAACCCCCCCTGGCACAGCTCCAGCCGTTCCCTCGGGTCCTGTCACTCATGAGAGCGAAGGGGTCGGTGCTGTGCCCCTGCTTCCCCTCGGGAAGATGTTGAAGGCCACAATGAGGTCTCCCCTCAGTTGGTGTTTCAACTCCTGGTGCACATCCTAGCAGGAATGACGTGGGATACATCCCTGCCACGGGGTGCAAAGTCCTTTTACAGCACCCTCAGGTCCTCGGTGAATCCTCCCTCCGCTCAGTCTGGAATGACACAGTTGGGACAAGGTCTGCCGTAAGGTTATGATGTTTGTGGGACATTTTTTTCTCCTTTTTTCCCCTCCAATCCAAATCCACTAACTATTTTTATCCCTGAGCTATCACAGCTTGTCCTTTGCCTTTTTGGAGTATCATGCTAATTGGGTTGGAACAGAGGCTTTCATTACCAAAAGCAATAACTCACAAACAGAGTGGCACCAATTATCTCACAATCAAATGCAGGATTATTTAATCCAGTGCTGGATTTTGAAGCCAGTGGCACAGGGGGATGGGGATGCCCCACTGGCCTGGCTATAGGGGCACAGGGATGGTGATAATTATCTGAGAGAGGGACAAAGGCAGGGCACTGAATGCTTTTCAGGTAGGATTTCGGGGGTAAGGAGGTGTCAGAGCTGATGAAAGGTGACACTGCAGAATCCAGTCAATGTCAGGATTTCCTGAGGCTGAGATATGACCTGTTCAAACCTGTGTGAGTCTGTAGTAGAATATGAAAGAACCTGAAATTGCAATGGTTATGGGTAATGGAAGAGCTGGTGGGGATATTAATCTTCCTGCATTCACAGAATCACAGAATCATGGAAGAGTTTGGGTTGGAAGACCTTAAAGCCCACCCAGTTCGACCTCCTGCCATGGGCAGGGACACCTTCCACTGTCCCAGGTTGATTCAAGCTCTGTCCAGCCTTGCCTTGGACACTTCCAGGGGTCCAGGGGCAGCCACAGGTTCTCTGGGCACCCTGTGCCAGGGCCTCCCCACCCTCACAGGGAAGAATTCCTTCCTAATATCTCACCTAGTTTTGCCGACTTCAGGTTGGCACAGAGGAGCGGAAGCTGCGGAGCAGAGGCTGTAAAATATCCTTGATCCAGGGGAAACCCTGATCTGAGCTGCTGTAGGGTATTAGGGGAGTACAAATCTGGGCTGTGGAGCAGGGATAGAAACCCCCGGGCTGCCTGGCGCCTGCGGAGCCAGACCTGTGCTAATCCCTGACCCCTGTGCAGTGCCTGCAGGGAATCCAGGGGGCGAGGACAGATGCTCTGCTCCCGCAGGAACCCCCTACACGTCGGGTTTTGTCCTCCCGGAGAGCTGCTCTTGGAGATGGGGAGAGAGGGAAAGCAGCGAGGAATCATCTGTGATTAATGGAATCGGAGAGCACACGTCCGCAGGGATCAGATCAGCCCCGGACGGGGATGTTCAGCGCCGCCGTGCAGGATTAAGCCCCCGTCTGTCTCTTCCAGCACCTTGCACTGATACTGGCCACAGCCAGATGTGTCTGGGGAAGGTGTAAGAAGCCTGGGAGCAGGCAGACACTCTCCCACCCCCGGTGTTTTCCCTCCTCTGCCTCTCTGCCCCGTTTCTCTGCCATCCAGAGGGGGCTGTGGTGGGTGCTGTGCTCTGGGCTGCAGGGTGAGCTCTGTGTGCTGGAGGCTTTTTAAATTTCTCTTTGGCTGTGAGTTGCAGCTGCCAGGGGATGCTGCATTTGGGGCTGGGGGCTGAGGTTGCAACGTGACCCGTGACGCCGGGGACGTGGTGGGGAGAGTGGGCTGTGAGACCTGGGCCGTGCTGCTCGCTCCTGGGGACACCACACTGGCCCAGCCTCTTGTCCAGGAGCATGGACACAGACTTACAAACTGCAGCCAGCTCATGGAGGGGATCAAGGCAGGAAGTAGAAGCACTTTTCTGAGTTTATTTTGTATTTGATATTCTCCCTGGCAGCTCGTACTCAGCAGGTTAAATCCCTTTCCCTCTTTCCCTTGGCACTGAGCCCACTGGAGGCAGAGCTGCAGCCCCAGCTCTGTCCCCGGCCGTGGTCTCAGAGGACACGGACATGGATTTTTCCGAGTCGTTCCCTCCAGCAAAGGCAAATGACGGGTGAAGCTCAGGAGTGGCCGGCTGGGGACAGGCACTGGGTCTGCACTGTGTGCTGCTGCCTCCATCATAACCCAAACACCTTCCCAGCCCCAGGGCAGGATCTTGTCCCCATCTGCCCCTGCTCCCACCTTATTGCCCTCCTTGGCACCTGGATCCTGCCACTCTGGAGGGTGAAGGGCTGGTGCCCACCACGCTGCTGCTGTGGAGCCTCCTCGAGTGCAGCTGTACTCAGAAATGCTGGGTTTTCCTCTCTAGAAAAAAGATTCATGTTTTCTTAGACCTGCAAGGCTAATTGAGCAGAGGAATTGATTACCACGGCCATGAGAAATGTCTTATCTCTTTAAGTCTGTAAAGGGCTCGTGCTGATGTAGTTAGGAAATCCCCGTGAAGTCCCTGAGGTGTGTTCTGCCAGAGACCAGAGCTGCTGGTGGGGTCCCTTCCCCTGAGAAGCACGAAATCCAGGGAGCTGTGCCCATTGCCCGATGCCTCTCCAGCAGGGAGCTGTGATTTCTGTCTCAAGTGGCTCCATGTTGCTCCAATCAGCAGGAGTTTTCCTTGCCCGTAGTGGTGGAGAACACGGAGGCACCTTTTAAATTGCTGGGATGAGGCTGATGCTGGTGTGTCTCACCAGTGCTGTTCATCCTTGGTTCTCCTCTACCCCTTGGCCTGAAAACGTGGGACTTGCCAATCCTAACCATGCTGGAAGCACTGAGACACTGAGACACTGAGATTCACAGAATCCCAGAATGGCTTGGGTTGGAAGGGATCTCTTAAAGCTCATCCAGTTCCACCCCCTGCCATGGGCAGGGACACCTCCTACTGTCCCAGGGTGCTCCAAACCCTGTCCAACCTTGCCTGGAACACTTCCAGGGATCCAGGGGCGGCCACAGCTTCTCTGGGCACCCTGTGCCAGGGCCTCACCACCCTCACAGGGAAGAATTTTTTCCTAATATCTCATCTAGATCCACCCTCCTTGAGCTTAAAGTCACTCCCTGCTGTCCTGTCCCTCCATCCCTTGTCCCAAGTCCCTCTCCAGCTCTCCTGGAGCCCCTTTAGGCCCTGGAAGGGGCTCTAAAGCCACCCTCTAACCTTCTCTTCTCCAGGCTGAACAGCCCCAGCTCCCAGCCAGGCTCCAGAGCAGAGGGGCTCCAGCCCTGGGATCACCTTCATGGCCTCCTCGTGGTTTCTGAGCTCCAGGAGGACATACAGTGAGAGGCACCATCCCCTGGTGTATTGGGACAGCTCTGATGTTTCAACTCTGCCTCTTGCTCTGAACCTCAGCACCCCTTTCTGACACTCACGTGTGTGCAGAGCCACGTGGGGAATTACAGGCACCGAGTATTACAGAGACTTTGGGACATTCTATGTGTTCAGGATGAATCCCAGGCCATTAGCAATCGCTCCTCTGGTTGGTTTTTTTTCCCCCACCAGGATGATATCAGCAGCCTAAGTGGATGCTTTCCATTTAATTCTTTTCCCCGTGTATTCTTTGTGGTGAGGACCACGTGGCGAGCAACCCGTGTGCTCCAAACAAGATAATGCAGAGATGCAGCAGACCCCCTGCTTGGCTGGAGATTGCTGGATAATATATGGCATTCTGGTGAGATAATAACCTGAAATGGACTGAGTTTTTCTCCCTGCAGCATTTACATCAAATACTTAAAGGTAGCCCTTTGTGGACAGAGAAGTCAGAGGTGGCATCATCTGACTGGAGAACAGAAAGGACTTGAAACAGGGGGACAAAAAGAGCTAGTCATCGAGATGATTTTATTTTCTTGAGCTTGCAGGGCTTGGGAGGCCGTGGGATGAAAGGGAATGGAGGGAATAATTGGAGTTATGAAGTGTGGGCAGCGAGCTTGCTGCTGGGGGAGTTAATGAGCTATATGAAAATTAAATCCCCGGCATGAGAACTCGCCATGAGGACGCTCCCCCTTGGTTTTTTTCCCTGCTGGCTGCCAGCAGGTACTAGAAAATGGGATTTTGCCACGGATGATGCCAGGCCAACCTGCTGTCACCAGATTGCTTTCTTCGAAAGGGAGCAGAGCTTCTAGGCAAGGCAAATGCAGCGTCTGGAGCCTGCCTGCCCTCCCTAAAGCATTGACCATGTGCTGGCAGGGGATTGCAGAGGGAGTCTGAGGGTCATTGTTGCTGCTGCGGCCTGGGGAAGGGCTGTGAAAGCAAGGGAGTGGGTATGGGGTGATGTAACACAGGGCAAATGCCACATTGCAAAGGGTGAGCCCAAGCATCTGGGAGATGAAGCAGATTTTCCGCTAAACTGAGGGCTCATGAGTGGAAATTAAAAGGAGAACAAAGACTTTGGTGCTTTCCCTACGTGCCATCGATGTGGGATGCTGCCGGGGAAAAGGAAAACGTGATCCTAAAGCGAAGTAAATAATAGGCAAAATAAAGATGAGGAAATATTTAAGGACTCTGCTAAATTCTGGGGAAGCCTCTTTGGGAACGTCCCCCAGAGTTCTGGCGTTTGCCCCCAAAAAGGATGAGTTTAAATCGCAGCAGGTACAGCACAGGGGCGTTGGGAAGGGCAGGGGAAAAGTGCCTATTTTAGGCAAGGAGCTGAAAAATCTCATCTGTGTTTGGCCAGGGATGCTGGGAGAGGACGTGATGCCTGTCTATAAATACAGCGGGAATGTAAACACCAGGGAGGGCAGCAAACTGATTTAACTGGAAGGGCTGCGTCAGCAGAAAACCAAATCTGAACCGGGCAGGAATAAATCTGAGAGGGGATCAGCACACGGCTGTGGGGGCTGTGGGGTCCTGGGATGGCTGGGGCTAATGGGATTGTTGGGGGTGAAAGACCTCAAAACTAATTTTGAGGCAGAGCTTGTTAAACTGATGAAGGATCTGCCAGGGAGCAGAGTCGGGGCTGAGCTGGGAAATCCCTTTGGGGGTGCATCCCTGTGAGCTCCCTGACCTGCATCCACAGCATCCCCGTGACCCTGAGCCTATGGTAATAGGAGTAGGGACTATTCATAGCACCACAGGATTCTTTATTTGTGTATTCCGTGCCTATCCCATGCTATTTGTAAGGGGAAAAAAAAAAAAAAGGAATATTTGAAATTAATGCTGGAATATCTGAAAATGCCTCCTCGCACCAGGCTGGATGGATATCAGGATTAGCACGGGGGCTCCAGCAAGGTCCGTGCTGGAGGCACAAAGGAGCTTGTGAGGGTCCTGTGCTGAGGAGCAGAAGATGCTGGTGGTGGGGGATGCTCAGCCCTGCCTGAGACGAGGATGTGTGGGCACAAACCCGCTCTGAGCTGCTGCATATTGCTCCTATCACGGGAACCACAATATTGCATTAGCACCTTATGGTAGCAGACCAGAAATGGGCAAAAATTTACTTTTTTCTCAGTGAATCTGAGCATTTCCTGCAACCTGAGGGCCTCCAGACAGATGGATCATAAAGCTCTCTGTGTTTTTTGGGATAGGCCTTCACGGGGAGGTTCGTGGGCTGCCAGCCACGCTCGAGATTTCGGAAAGGGTCGTGCGAGGGTGGTGGGAGAGGCTCCCCCGGGGCAGAAGGGTGTTTGTTCTGCAGCAGGAACAGACCCAGGAATGATTTCCCTACTTTTTTTTTCCCTAGGCATTTCAGTTTTGTTAATCAGACGAAGCTCACAGAACTGTTAATTTGTTGGGCTGGAATTAACCTCGGGATGAGGCTGTTTGGATAAAGCCTTTGGGAGGCCGTGCTGTTTGGACACAAAAGGGGGTTTGCTGAAGCTCATTTGGGGTCACAGTGGCCTAATTAGGGTTTAGGGGAAATGGTGTTTTTTGTAAATGGGTTTTTAGGTAAAGGAAGGAGGTGGCTGGAATGTGCTGTTAGATGTGGAGTGTAGCGTTAAATGAGCATGTAAATGAGATGACTCTCATTAGAAAAGGGCAAGTTTGATGAACAGTTCCTGAGAGCTTTCCCTGGAATGATGCCTTTGACTTCTGCCTCCCGCCTTATTACGGCAGGACAAGGAGGCTGAGAGGGCGGGAGGGATAATAAACTGCTGGGAACACTGGGAGAGCACGGCTTTGATGCTGGCAATAGGGAGCAATCATTTCACCCCTGAGCCCAGCACTGGTAAATCTGAGCATCGACCCAAAATTGATCTGCTTGGGAATATGGCAAAACCACCATCAGGTCCAGGGGGCTGAGGTTTGGCTAAAAGCTGTGGTCAGTGGTGGTGGAGGTTTTTGGCAGGGCTCATGTCTAGGGCCCTGCTGGGGCTGGCATGGGCAGGTGAGTCTCTCCTGGGCAGGTGCTTATGGTCAAGCCCAGGGTTGTACAGGAAATTCTTCCCAGCATCTCCCAAAATTCTCCCCAGGAGCATCCCAGCACCCAGGACTGCCACGAGCCACGGTGGAGACCAAGTCCAGAGTTACCTCCTGCACTTGGGGTGAAGCAGTGCTGGTTTTTTCCTGCCTAGAATAATCTTGACTATTAAGCCTCAAGCCCTAGACCACCTCAGCCTGACAACAGCACTTCAAGATGATTCCCCTTGAGCTCTGTCCTTGCTGAAACAACCCGTGTGTGCTGGCTGTGTGCTCCAGCCCAGCCGAGCACAAAGGCTCCAGGGATGAAAGCAAAATCCCATTTGCCTTTCCTGACCGCAAACAGTTGGAGGATCAGAGATGTCCATCCCATTTAGAAGCAGGTTAGAGCAATTTTCGGGTGCAGGGGATGCATTTTGCTGAACAAGGTGGTTTTTGTTACCGCTCCTGCAATTGAAGATGAAATTCCTGCTCCTCATCAGCTGCGTTCCTGAATTTGGTGATCACCTCCTCCTTTGGTTTCTTGGAAATAGGCTGACAGGCACGGGGAGAGCCCTGGGGATTAATGGAGTGGAGCTGGTTTTATGGAGTCTCTGTTGGATCCCCCGAGCGAGGCTGAAAAGGATTTTCTGAGCTCCCCAGCTCTCTTGGAGGAGGTTTTGAGCTCTGAGACGCATCCCCAGTCAGATATCCCCAGGTGACGTAGATGTTCATGGCTCTCCTGGGTAACTTTTCTTTGAGACAAGGAGATTGATGCCCTGAGCATCTGTGACACCATCCGACCCAAAGTATTTTCCTTCTGGGCTCATATTCTCCTGGGCCAGAAATGAAAGCTGTCTCATGCTCCCTCCACGCTGCTTTTCCTCATCCCTCCTGCATCTTTGACCTTTAACCGTGGGTTTGTCAGGGCCAGGATTACCCCCACGGTCAGTGCAGCTTTAGGCAATTCAGTCCCGGTGTTGGTTACACCCCCCAGCAGGAACTGACATTCCCTGGTGCTGGAAACGACACGAACCAACCCTCAGATTGCAGCAGCTCCCACGCTGCTCCCCTGACTCCGACTGCAGCCGTTGGCAGCCCTGTAATTGTCACTGTAATTGCAGGGGACTTGGAAACCCTGAGCCCTGCCAGAAACATAACTTAATCTTTCCTGAGCTGTTGCTTTTGAGGGCTGAGCGTGGGGATTTGCTCTTCTCGTGGTGGCAGGGGATCAGTCCTGAGCCCAGCACTGGCAGGGAGGGTCTGGGTTCTGCTGCTCCTTCCCAGGGCAGAACAAAGAGCCCAGGTAAGCTCGTTACAGGGGCTTATTCAGCAGATGGACGAGCTGTTGCCAGGTAGATCTGATTGCTCATTAATATGCCATTGGCCTCATTTGTGTGCCCTGCTCACCTCTGGCTCTATCCTCGTCTGGCGCAGGGATTGTGTTTCCAGCCCAGCCTGTCCCTGGCATCCTGTTTCCATTGTTGCTCACCTTCCCAGATGGAAATAACCGGTGAGGGAGCTGGATATGGCCATGGCCATGCCTGGGGCTTGAGAGATGTCCCGAATGTGGCACTGGATCACAGTCCCAAGGCTATGGAGTAATGATGCCCCATCTCTGGAAGTGTTCCATGCCAGGTTGGATGGGGCTTGGAGCAACCTGGGATAGTGGAAGGTGTTGGGGGTTGGAACAAGATGGTCTTTAAGGTCCCTTCCAACCCAATCCATTCTATGAAGCCATGATTCGACTGCAAGAGATACCAAAGGTTTCTGTATCTTCACCAGCTGTGCTCTCCTAGTGTTGCAAAAACCCCTGGGGAGGGTGTTTGTGACCACGTTGACATGGGGACAGGCGGGTGGCACAAAACACCTCGTCCTGCAGCACAGCAGGGAGCGATTTGGGGCTGGGAACCTGCTGTGTTCACCTGCACCATCTATCAAAACTCCCCCGAAGAACCAAAGCCTGGCAAAAATCCCTCCTCCCGTGTCACTCTTCCTTAAATGTTTGCCGTCAGTACATTTGGTTCTCCATTTCCCCTGGTTCTGAAGTGAGAGGTTTCATAATGATTCACACTGTGTTCTGCTGAGCAGCTTCAAGCAGCAACTGGGGAGTCTGTTAAACAGGCATCCAGCCCGGAATATTTTGTACACTATCTAAATGCAGCGCTGTAATTAAAAGACATGCTTGAAATAAATGACAGAGGGCTTGGGGTTTGTGGTTTTTTTCCCTCCTTTTTTTTTTTTCCCCCCCTTCCCCAAGGGAGATAGGAAGGCGGGTGGAAGTTGCACTGAAGTACCAAAAAGGCACAACAAGCACATTATATTCGAACAAATAATATCCAACAATGCGGGTCGCCGGAATTGCTTTCAAATGCTGCGTGTTTGGTTATCACCCAGGGAACTTTCTGTCTGATTAAAAATAATTATTGCTGGCATTAAATCTGCTCGGAATTACTCAGCGCCATTCGTCTCCTACCGCACGCCGCTACCATATGCCTGGTCTGTTGAGTGAAAAATGTCTCTTTTATTCGGATAAATAATGCTTTGTAAATATTTAGAGATGAATGTTCTGGATCAGCGAGCGGCTATTTTTTCCCTGATGATAAATATGTGCAAATGAGCTTGTTTTTGGCGGCGGCTCCATTGGAGGCAGGCACTCTGTGGGGCCAGATTAATCCCTGTGTGAGCGTGCAGGGGCTGTGCCAGGGTGATTTACCATGGGGACAGCAGAAGGGTCACAGAATCATGGAAGAGTTTGGGTTAAAGGCCATCTCCTTCCAAAACTACTGCAATGAGCAGAAATACCTTCCCCTACACCCCTTTGGTTGCTCCAAACTCCATCCAACCTGGCCTTGGACACTTCCAGGGATCCAGGGGCAGCCACAGCTTCTCTGGGCAACTGTGCCAGGGCCTCACCACCCTCACTGCCAGGAACTCCTTCCCAATATCTCACCTAACCCTGCCCTCTGGCAGTGGGAAGCCATTCCCCCTTGTCCTGTCACTCCATCCCTTGTCCCCAGTCCCTCTCCAGCTCTCCTGGAGCCCCTTTAGGCCCTGGAAGGGGCTCTGAGGTCTCCCAGGAGCCTTCTCCTCTCCAGGTGAACACCCCCAGCTCTCCCAGCCTGACTCCAGAGCAGAGGGGCTCCAGCCCTTGGAGCAGCTCTGTGGCCTCCTCGGGACTTGCTCCAACAGGTCCACGTCCTTCTGATGTTGGGGGTCCCAGAGCTGGATGCAGCACTGCAGGTGGGGTCTCATGAGAATGAAACAGGGGGGAAGAATCCCCTCCCTCACCTGCTGCCTGAGCTGCTTTGGATGCAGCCCAGGACAGGTTTGGCTTTCTGGGCTGACAGTGAACATTGCCAGGTGCTGCCCAGCCTTTCATCCACCAGCACCCCCAAATCCTTCTTGGCAGAGCTGCTTTCAGTCCCTTCCACCCCCAGCTTGTGACACTAAGGGATGCCCCAATCCAGGTGCAGAACCTTGCACTTGGTCACTTCTGCTGCTGAGCAAGTGGGGAGAAAACTTTAAAAGATTTTAAAACCTATTAAGATATCTGCAATGCCTTCCATTCAAATATGTTTGCAGGTACCTGGGTGTTGGGCAAATGCCGTGGATTTCCATCCTTCCTGCTGCCGAAGTCCCAGAAGGATCCACGGGACATTGGCGAGGGTACAGGATCCCACATTGTGTCTGGATCTGACCCTGCTCCCCAATGCCTGGAAGGAGGGTTTGTTTAAGAAATGGGACACATGAACCTCTTGGCATGCCCAGACTCTGCCTGGTGCCGACAGAGGCTCGTGGGACTGGATGGGATCATGGGTTATAGCTCCTGGAGCCGTGTGACGGCAGCGGAGCTGACACTTTGCATCTTTCCCCTTTTACACTTCAAAAGTGCTGCAGGGACACTGCTCATCTCAGTGCCAAAAAACCTATTTGCTGAGCACATTTAACCTCCAGGACAGCTGCTCTGGCTGACTCCTGGTGATTCACGGGAAGGGAGCGCGGCTGTCGGAGGGTGCACAGAACATTTAAAGCAATGCAGCTTTCACATGTTTTGTCCAGAGGCGTCGAACGAGATGAAATCTCTCCCACTGGTGAGATAACGGGCTCTGCGAGAGGTGAGGGTTCAGCCAGACACATCCCTCCACTCCCAAAATGCCTCCCAGGGAGCGGAGGTGTCGGAGAGCACGTCCAAAAAGGTGAATTTCTTTCCCTCAGGATACGCACAGGAGGAGGGATGCAAATCCCAGGCCTCCAGCCACCTTCGCCAAGGTCCTGCCACCTCTTCACCTCCGTCACCTCTTTCTCCCAGGCAAATTCCGAGCGGCCGGAGATCCCGGCTGGCGCTGCCGGCCTCAGCCAACGCTCTCTGGATGTATTTGCTCTGCATTCCATTAAAACACGGAGGCAAACAACGGGCATTAATGAATTCCTTCGTTTATGATGACAATACGTTTTCGAGCCCTTCTATTGATTTGCCGAGCAAGCTGATAAAAAGAGCAAACCTTGCAGTATTTACCGCCCCGAGCCCGAGTGCGGTGTCTGAATCAACAGAGCCTGTTTGCTTTTCAAAATTCAAATGAGGACAAAAAATAACCTCCTTTTTCAGGAGGCCCCTGCAGGCCCCTGCAGGAGGGGTTTTGCCAAACTCACTCCAAAAGGTGTCACAGCTCGAGGCCAACCTGAAGGGCCCGGCTGGTGGAACTGGGAGTTCCCCGAGCTTTCGGGTCTGTGCTGATGCACACAGGGGCAGACGCTGGGTCGAGCTGTGAAAACTGGAAACCAGAGCAAAAAAGCTTTTGGCAGTCAGCTGAGTCATCAACTGCACGTGGTTAATTAGGCATAGTTCCTAATCAAAGTCATTATTTACCTTGGAAAGCAGGAGACTGGGCTGCTCCAGCCTTCGCTGAGTGCAGGGCTGGCCTTTGATGCGCTTTCTAGGGAGGACAGTGGGAAACAGAAGCACACAGTTCCTTTGGGTGCATGAAGACAGGAAAAAACCCAAGAAACGAAGAAATTGGAGCCACTGGGAGGGTCGGTGTCACCTCTGGTTCTCTGGGTTTCTTCCACACTATCCCATGTTCAGTGGGAGCTGCAGGATGGAGAGGGATGAGCGGTGGGAGCCCGGCTGACCACAGGCTGGATCAAAACCACCCTGTTCGGATTAACTACAAAAAAAAAACCAAGCAAAAAAACCAGACAGGATTAAAGAATTTCCTTTCCCTCTCTGGAATATTGGAGACCACAGGCCATGCTGCTGCCTCCACGCTCGCCCCGAGAGTGGATGGAGCAAACCCGTCCTCTGCTTTCCACTCCAAAATGCAGCAGCACGCTCAAGCCTTGACCAAAGAGGCCATTACAAAGGCAAGTCAAAGCCTTGATTTAAACCAGCTTGTTCAAATATTTTCATGCTCCTTGTGGTTGGATTCCAGACTTTTACTCCCTGATTACTTTAGCCTGGAAAAAAAAAAGGGAGAAAAGAAAGGCCTGATTCAGTGCCGAGGGCACGGCACTGCTGAGCACAGGGTGCTACAGTTTCCCCAGGAATTCTTTGGGGTCTCAGGATGCCCTGTGGTAAATAAAAACAACCAAAGATTGCTAAAGACTGAGGGAGATAGTTTTGCCCATCTTAACAAGTTATAGGATGCTTTCTGGGAGAGTGAAGTTTGGGGGATGCTCCATGGACACTATGAACAGTTGTGGTTATTAATGAATATCTTGGGCTTTTGGCACCATCAAATTGTTTTCGTTCAGGATCCTGAATGGACTTTGGGTTTCCTGGACACCCCATGGAGAGGGGCTGGGAGGACTCTTCCCATGTTTTTTGTTCCTCTGAAGTGGCAGCTGTGGGAGGGCAGGGGAGGCTCTGTGGCTGTGCTGGCTCCATCATTGACTCCAGGTTCACTCACAAATTATTTATGGTCATTACTGGCTTCTCATTCTCGGTGTCACGGAGATGCTCCACAAGCAAAAACCTCCCAGTGAGCTCATCTTGATGTCCAGACCCATAAGTTTCTATTTTATTTTTCTGCAGCCAGGAATGTGCTTGCAGGATGCCCTTCAGAAGCCATAGGGGGGACACTGGAAGGTCTCCTCCATACCCTACGTGTGACAGGCACTTGAGTCCTTGTCCCCTTTGTTGGAGACATTAGGCCTGGAAAGCCCCTCGTGGCCTCATCTCTCCGAGGTCACAGAGCAGGCACAGGATCAATGATTTTTTTTTTTGCAGAAGATGATTTTTAGGAGGAAGGAAGCAGCTGATGGTGGCGTGTGCTCTTCCCAAACAAAGATAAAGGAGGGTGCTCCAAATAACTCCGTTCTTGCTGGCAAGGGGTATTTTTAACCAGCAACACGACACAAAAATAACACAGACGGCTGCTTTGCCGGGAGAGGAGTTTGCTCTGTTTCATGCGCAAGGCAAGAAACATTTATTTTGCAGCTCTCTCCCAGCTCCCCATTAGCCGTGCCATTCCCAGGAGGGGCTACCCATGGTGTTTGCATGGACATGGGGGATGATTTCAAATGGCTGCTATAAAGTAATTAAGGTTGAAAGGTCAGGCTTGGATCTAAACAGCCCCCAGGAGCCTGTTTTTACACCCTGGCCATGTCCTGAACCGAGAAAGAATCGGTCAACTTTATGGTCTCCTTCCTCCAGAGATGCTTTGGACATCCGGGTGCTCTGGTCAATGCTGTCAAAAGGCAGAAAATACAGCTCTGACTCAGTGCCAAACCAAGAAATGACCCTTTCCCAACACTCCTGCCTGCAGCCTTCCTTCCCCACTGCGCTGCAGAGCCAAGGCTCCCCTGGACCGTGCTGGGAGCAGGGCTGAGCCTGCCCGCGGCAGGGAGAGAGCTCTGGCAGGTCCTTTAGGGTGTCTGGGGTTTTCTAGCTGCGATAAGAGCCTTCATGGCTTTGGGGCAATCTTTGTACATGCTTGACAGCTGGTTTTTTCCCCTTAGTAAAGAGCAGGAAATGAGCTGGGATAAGGATGGGATGTGCAGCGTGTGGGGGAAGTTTTGGAAAGAGGCTTAGACCCCAGGGCTACGCGAGGCATGCGGAGACTGCCGGGGATGTCGATATTCAGATGGAAAAGCTGGAGTGTCCCCTTGCAGGTACACGCAGAGGGGAAATGAAGGTTCTCTCGTGCTTGTCGGAGCATCGTTTGGGGAGGGCAGTCAGGAAAAGGAGCAGCTGTGGGGGAAAATCACGGTCCGTGCTCCTGGAGCAGCCCCAAGGCTCCGGTGCCTCCAGCCCCTCTCTCCGCGCTGCCGTGTTGGGAGTCAGCCGCTTCCCTCCGCCTTCCCCTCCGGGATGAGCAGTGGAGCCGGGATAACCTTTAACATGTCCCGGGGACTCTCCCAGCTTCTCATTTCAAGTGTTTTATTAGCAGGGATCAGAACGGAGTAAAAGTGCGGGGGTGTGAAACGCGGAGGTGCCTGCTGGGGGTTCCAAGGAGACCCCCCAGGAAATGCACTCAGTTCCCACAGCAGCATCTGCATTCCGTGGGGAGGGACCCCCGTAGCTCAGCTTTTCTGAAACTGCAGCAACCCCCAGGAAATCTCGTTTGTGTTTTAAGTCTTAAAAGCCCCAGCGGCTCCGGGAGACTTCACCGCAGCGTTCCAGCACCTGGAGGGAGCCCCTGCCCAGCTGATCCTTGCGGTGCCGGGGCTGTGCCTGGAATGGGGGGTCTGGCTGCAGCCCGGCCCTGGAGCAACCCGAAGGCAGCAGAAATTCAGTCAGAGTGGGGACCAAAAGGCACCTTTCTGGCTCAAAACTGGCCCCTCGCTTTTCTCAGAGCTTCGCAGGACAGGTTGCTTGCGTAGAACCACAGAATCATTTAGGCTGGAAAAGACCCTTCAGGTCACCCAGCCAATTGTTCACCCAGCACTGCCAGCCCCACCACCCACCCATGGCCCCAAGCGCCACATTTCTGGCTCCATTTGTTGGTACAGTGGTTTGGAGATGTGAGTCCTGGCCCGTGAGTGGGACATTTTTACCTTCTGGGGTGCAAATAATGACCTCAAGCATGATGGGCTGAGTCCGGTGGGTGCTGAGATTTCCACGAATAAGTCCTTTACTGTGGGAGAGGGGAGTGTCACTCATACCAAGCCCGCTCCCTTTCAGGCTTACAGATAAATTGCATGGTGTGATTTTTAGGGCTGTCCCGTGCCAGGAGCTGGATTTGATGATCCTTGTGGGTCCCTTCCAACTGAGGGTATTCTGGGATTCTGTGATAAAGAATCTCTTCCCCATAACCAGTGTGCCAGCGCTGCACTCGGATCGGTGAATCAGAGGCGAGCAATTTATGTCAAGATTTCCCCTCTCTTGCAAATTATAATGTACTATATTGTCATTATAGGATTATGATTATGTCTAATAAGCAGGAATTTTGGGTGCTGGCAGCTCTTTAAACTTCACCGAAGGGATTTCTTTGCCTGTCCCGAGGCAAAGGCAGGAGGCAACGTCACGCAGAGGGAGAGAGCTGTGTGGTGGCCCGAAATGAAGTGGGGTTTGGTGGTCAGGATGAAAGGGACCATTGTGTGGGCTTGTCTGCTGCCCGGCATGTGAAGGGCCTGGTGTTCAGCTGGGCTCATCATGTGTCAGCCCTGAGCTGGTTTTGGGACCGAGGGGTTGGTTTGATCCCCTGGGGTAACGCTCAGCCCATCAAACGGCCCAGGGATGCTTCGGGCTTTGAAGTCGTGGGGTTTGGCAGAAGTGTGTGATCGTTCAAGGCAGCACAAGGCCTGGGCCAGGGGAGGTTTAGGCTGGAAATTAGGACAAGGTTCTTCATCCAGAGCGTGGTTGAGAACTGGAACAGGCTCCCCAGGGAAGTGGTCGTGGCATGAAGCCTGACAGAGTTCTAGAAGTGTTTGGACAATGCTCTCAGGCACACGGTGTGATTTTTTGGGATTATCCTGTGCAGGGCCAGGAGTTGGACTTGGTGATCCTTGTGGGTCCTTTCCAACTCAGGATATTCCATGATTCTGTATGTTAGAGAAGCCTTTTGGGCACCTGGGCTAATTCAATTCCTCCACTACCTGCAAAATAATCCTGCATGGGGTATTTAATGGTATTATTAATTTCTCATAGGTACTGAGCAGTTTCAAAAGACGAAATCTCAAAACACCAATGTCAAAAAAAAAAAAGGTGAATGCTTTCTGTGATTTGCTGATTTTTCCAGTGTCAGTCTTAAGATTTTGGGGGCCTTTGTGTGGACTTTAATAATTGCAGTTGGTAAGACTCTATTTAAAGGGCTATTATTGGCATATTAAATTTCTGGTATTTAGTTATGTGTCATTTGTATGAAAATTGAAGCCACCTTCTCCCTCAGATCTCATGCTAATAGTGTTGTTTTAATTTAGGCTTGTTAATGGGCCATGTAATTTAAGGACAAACCCCGGTGTTTGAAGCATTCCCAATCACTTCAAGTCCCTCATCAGCACTCAGGACTTTCCTGCCTTTGCAGAAGGAGGCAGGTGGAAAACACAGGGGCCTCCAGAGGCAAACTACAGGTGGATATCTCCACCTCTGAGAAAGGGTACATGCACATGTGAGTGCCCAGGATATCGGGGATCTGTTCTTGTCCCATCCCTGGAAGTGTCCAAGGCCAGGTTGGATGGGGCTAGGAGCACCCTGGGATAGTGGAAGGTGTCCCTGCCCATGGCAGGGGGTTGGAATGAGATGAGCTTTAAATTCCCTCTGAATCCAAACCATTCTGTGACTCTATGAAGACGTGGAATGTCTTCCTGTTGGAACAGCCCTCAAACCCCATGGCACTGGGGTGAATTGTTGGGACAGGGGATCCAGGTAGTCATGCCCAGCTCAGCAGCTGATGCTCCAGCCAGGAATTCTTCTCCAAGATCTCGTCTCCTGGGCTTTTCCTTCCACTGCCTCCCTGATGGTCTGCTGGGCTCCTTCAGCACCAGGAGGAGGAGATGGAGGAAGGCTGTCACACAGGGCTCGCCCTTCTGAGGATTTTACAGCACCCATATCTGCTCCTGAGCTTCCTACCACGTCCTTCTCCTCTGCAGAAGGATCTCATGCTCTGTGCTGCTGTCTGGTCCCATTTCCCTGCCATGGCCCCTACCTCACTCTTGGAAAAGAAGATCTGCATCTCCTGTGGCTTTAATTCATCCGCCTCTCGCCGTGCGAGACGCGAGAGCACCGTTAAGCACATGAACTCACCTCTGATAATTTCTGGTCCAGCTTGGGAACTCCGTGGCTTCTGGATGCTGCAAAGTGGTTCTGCAAGTGAAATAAATATCATCCCTTCAGGATTCGAGCTGATAGCTTTATTTTAGACGTTTTTCCCAGGGGGGAAATGTAGAATCTCCACTTTAATTCTTTGCTGGTACCTGTTCCCCCTGAAAAATGTTGCTGAACTGAGTCACGAGGAGAAGGAATACGTCTGGGTGCAGAGTCAGTTGCCACCACCTGGGATTTATGCCACGGAAAACATCCTTCCATCAGGACGTAGCTGCCGCGGGCACCTCATCAGCATGATGGGAAGTTGCATTTATCCTGTTGCGTGGATGCACAATGGGCATCTCCACGATAAATCCAGTGCCAGCGCCTCGCTGGAGAGTTTTGTGCCTGTGGTAGGAGGAATCTCATTAACACGAACTTCAGAGGGATCCAGCCCTGCCAGCCAGAAGACAAATGCAGCAGCGCTATCATCATCTATCAAATGGAGAATGACCTTTGCTATCCATTAGGATGAAATGAAAAGCTTTGGGCTTTAACTTGGTTAAAATGCACATGGCTGTCTTTTTAGATCCTGGAGCCGGCACATTGCAGAGATTAATCAAATTGTGCATTTTGCAAGTGCTTAAGCAGTATTGTTATGTAACTCCGTCTCTGCGTGGCTTCAAGACAGAAAGCAGAATAATTACACCGAGCCCGGCTGCGGAATCATCCTGCTGTGGTCAACAGCTGAGGAGGAAGGAGGGGTTTGGAGCCAAGTGCCAACCCCACGTTCTTAAATCTTGAATTCAGCTTTCTTCTGGTGAGAGTTAAATATGTGGGTCTCTAAGGCTGTGTGTGTGCCCAGCAGGGCTCAGCTGAAGGACGTGGGTGCATCTCTCTGTGGTCTGCTCGAAATCTCCCCACAGAAAGGGGGTGTAGGGGTGGGTTTTTCTGGTATTTCACTTGGAAAAACGCTGATGTGCCAAGGACATGTAGCCATGCTGAAAAGAGGGAGAAGAGGGCATTGCTCTGCTGGCATTGGCCATCAGAGAGGGGGCCCACGGAGGGAAGCAGGGCCTGCTGGGTGTCTGTGCCTCTGGGGTGGCTGGGGAATGGGCTGGATGCCGGTGCTCTGACCGTGGGTCCCTTCTCTTTGCTAACACACTGTCTCCAAGAAAAGCACAAAGAGAAGGAATTACCTGGATCATCGTGACCGAAGTGTTGTAGTCAACGCTTCAGTGTCCAAACGGAGATCATTCGGTGGTGTCCCTCAGGGGATGGTGCTGGGACTGGTTGGAACTGGATGATCTTTAAAGGTCCCTCCCAGCCCAGACCACCCCACGATTGTAAATCCTCACAAACCCTCCTGAGCTCCTCGGCCACCACTGCGCGTATCCTGCACCCAACGGCTCCTTGTGTGTGCCTTCCCCTCTCTTTCTCCCCTCAAGCTCTTCCCTGCTTCTCTCCTGATCACAGTGGAGCCCACCTCCATCCTGGTGCTGTGTGGGCTGATAATTTGGGACCATCTGTGGCACGAGCAACTCTTGATGTTCCCACACCAAAGATGAATCTATTTTTCTTCACAATCTCCCCAGTATTTCTGTTTTCTTGGTAATTCTCGGCATAAAGTGCAGACAATTCTGCCAAGCAATGCAGGCGAGGCAGTCAGATGGGGACTGAGACCTCCTTGCCTTCACCCAAGAGCTGTACCCAACTCTGCATCCCTGGATTTTCAACCATTGCTGCTCCATGGGAAGTCGGATCCTGCCGTACAGCCAAGTGCCATTCCCAGCTGACTCGAGCAAAAGCAGGAAACGCTTGGAACAAACAAAACAAGCCCCAAAAGTCCGTGCAGCTGTGTGAATTAGGTTGGATGGAATCCGTCTGAGGTCTCACCTTCCAGTCCCCGGTTAGAAAAACTGCTGTGTTTATGGGTTGTAACCCCACCTGTATTTATTTCAGTGTCATTCTAAGCAGATGCTTTATTTAAGCCTATAAATATCTTCTTTTTTTTTTCCCCTGCCTAAAGTATCTGCTTATTTACAAACAGAAATTAAATCCAGTTTAGAGGATGTGATGTAACAGGGTCTTACATTGAGACAACGACAAGCTTTGGGTTCCAGCTGGTGTAGCTCAGCTGGCAGATAAGACCATAATACTTTTGCATATAGACAGGCCTAGAAGCAAACATATATTCTTGTCGTTTCAGTGCAAAAGGCAAGAAAAAGCGGTGATGAGGAGAGCTGGAGCCTTGTAAATCAAGGGAGCACCATCGGCTGATCTGACAGGCATTGGACAAAGAGGGGCCGATTCCTCAGTGGAAATCAATCCCTTAATGGACAGTTTCCCTTGTCTGTTCCTGGAGTTAATGCGAGTCTCTGGGAGGATCTAAAGTGATTAGCTGGAAATGCATCCTTGTTTGGGCAGGGTCTTTGGGAAGTGGCTCTTTAACTCAAGTTGTGTGAACTTCCAGTCTGATGGTGACACGGGATAAGTCACCACTAAAGTGGGCTCGATCCTGGATTTCTGTTGTATCAAATCTGGAGGGATTTCCTCACGGAAAGGGTTGTTAAGCATTGGAATGGACTGCCTAGGGAGGCGGTGGAGTCCCCATCCCTGGAGGTGTCCCAGGAACCACTGGGCATGGCACTCGGTGCTCTGGTCTGGGTGAAAAGGTGGTGACAGTCACAGGTCGGACTCGATGACTTCAGAAGTCTTTTCCAACCTGAATGATTCTGTGATTCTGTGATATAGGATGTGCTATTTATTTCTGTGTGCTGGTAGGAAACAAGCTTGCATCGCTGAGGTACAAATCCATATGTAAAACCCATTTCCAGTGCAGTCCCTGAATACCTGGAGGAGCTGCGTGGCACCGGATCCATGTCCTGCTCGGACCCTGCTCTCCCCTGGAAATGCCTCTGCCCTGAGAAACTGAGCTAGGAGCTCTGAACGGGAACCAGGGACTAAATATTAACTCAGAAACAACAAAGACCCCATTTA
>VZTA01018968.1:338852-352223 GCA_013398855.1 Mohoua ochrocephala
GGGAGAAGAAGGAAGGAAACAGCAATACATAAAATAGGAGTCTACAAGCTGAATTATTTTGTTGCAGATTCTGTTTTCCAGACTTCCCTCGGCGAGTTATCGGCAACGCTCCACGTATTTGTGCAGCCCAATAGCTGCAGGAGCAAATAATTCCCTTTCCTGATAACATCTTCAGCAGGGCTTGGCTGCAACGGCAAGGATTTGGCTGTGGAGGTGGGGGGTACCCGGCGTGCTGTTTGTCAGGAGGCTCAAATTCAAAGCAAAAGCAATAGAAGCACCCAGGAGGGGAAACTGTCAAAGGCACTGAGGTGTTCCCATGGGAGCCAGGGAAGGGTTCAAGGCCAGGCTGGACAGGGCTTGGAGCAACTTGGGATAGTGGCAGGTGTCCCTGCCACGGTAGGGGGGTGGAGTTGGGTGATCTTTAAGATTTCTTCCAACCCAGACCATTCCATAATTCTGTGATTGCAGACTGTAGGAACATGGACATCGGCACTGGGCTGCTCCTGAGTTAGAACAAGGGGCAGACGTAGCAGAAAACCTCTGCAAATTTAACAGGGTGGTTTCCTCTTTGCCAATAACACAAGATGCACCTTGCTGGGAAGTGTCAACACTTCAGCGTTTGCAAACCAGGGTCTGTCAGACCTCTCTGCACGAACGCTAATTGCTTACAGTGGTGAGGCTGCTCAGCTCAGCAGACAGACCGAGGTGCCTCTGGCCCTGTCTCAGCTCCTCTGTGACCAGCCTGTCCTTGAAATGCAAGTTATCCATCGGTGCCACCCATCGGCCTTGCTTTGGGTGGGGAGCTGTCACCCCTGGCTCTGAGAGTTTGCAGCTCCAGGAAAGGCTGCAGCAAGCAGGAGATCAGATCTGGAAAGGCAGAGTCCATGTGTTTCCCTGACCAGCAGAATGAGCGCTCGGGACGTGCAAAATGAGGTTAAAACAATGTAATAGACATTGTTTCAGCTTTTTTTCTGCTCTTCCGTCGGTGTTACTGGCAGTAACTGACCAAGACAGAGCGAAGAACTTGGAGAGAAGGGAAGCTGCACGCTCAAGGTCAATGGTTTTTCTGAGCTCCAGTGGGAAAATAAAGAGCAAAAAGTCAAACTTCTGCCACAAAACCCCGAGCCCACATGGAAAATTTACACCTCTAAAAGGGGTTCCTCCACTGCTGCTCACATCAGTCCAAGTGTTGGCACCAAACCTGTGCTTGCCCAGCTGGCTTGGCTGCAGGTGTGAGGAGTTTCCTGTGTCCTACCCTTGACAAGCAGAAACACCCTCTTTTTCTATCTTTTTTTTCCCCTTGCTGGCCAAACGGGGGCAAATCCAAGAGTCTGTCATCCAGGTGCATGGGATTCAGCAGCTGCTCCACATTGGGGGCACCAACACAAGAAAAACACGTCCAAGAGCTCTGCCAGGCGACCCTGCTCTGCCAGGGCTCCCAGCAAACCTTGTTTATTCCCACCTTGAATTCTCCTGCGGAGGGAAGAGCACATTATCCTTAGAGACACAACCCAGAGCCGCGCTTGCAAATTGAAATCCTGGGCCCTGCACGCTTCCTGGGAAGCATCAGAGCAGTGGTGAACACTCACAGCGTGCTGCCCTTCACAGGGGCACGTCTGCAAGGGCTTCGCTGCTTGCAAGGGTCTCCTGCTCCGCAGTGGGGGAAAGCGTGGTTTTCCTCCGTTGCTTTGTTATTTATTTTTTTTTTTTTTTTTTTGTGAAAGGCTTTACAGGCTGGGATTTGGAAGCATTCCCAGTTTTTGCAAATAAAACTGTGAGTCTGTCTGAGGAGCGCTGGAAGAGGAATCTCAGGAACGTGGGAGCGTTCTCCCTGGAGCCGCTCTGGAGTTTCTCCTCTCGTTGCTTCAAAATATTCCTAAGGTGGTGGTTGCTCTGCACATCTCCAGGTGCTGGAAACAAAGGAGAAGGGGGACCTTGCAGCAAGTCTGTTTGGCAAGAAATGTAGGCCAAAATTAAAAGCAGGATCAGACCCTGCAGTTACAGAACCAAAAGAAGGAAATATCAAACTCAGATTCTGCACAACGAGTGAGGACAACGATGGAACAAGTTCCCCAGAGAAACTGTGAATGCCCCAACCCTGGAAGTGTTCAAGGCCAGGTTGGATGGGGCTTGGAGCACCCTGGGATAGTGGAAGGTGTCCCTGCCCATGGCAGGGGGTTGGAATGAGTTGATCTTTAAGGTCCTTTCCAGCCCAAACCATTCTGTGACTCTGTGACGAAACACCAGCAGTGCTCCCTGCGTCGGTGACTGCAGTTTGTGAAAGACCATTGCTACATCCTTTTGCCCCACTTTTCATGTCCCCACACAATGCTGGGACAGCTAAACAGCTTCCAGACTCAGATGGGACTTGAGGAAGCCAAGAGACATCCAGGGAGCTGAGAGAAAAGGCTGCAGTTGTCTCCCAGGCTGTCTGTCATCAAAACCGAGAAATGTTCCTTGCTTGTTGTTCCCCATCCACGTGAAGGATATGATGACTAATCATAAAATTTTATGGAACAAAAGCTCACGGGCATTTTATTTGCTCTTTTGTGAGTTAGGAGTCACAGACAGTTCAGGAATGTGATGAACCCTGAGAAGAAGTTTTATCTTCTTAACCAAGGACTGGAGCCGTGCAGCACCACCGGCGGGATAATCTATTTCCTCCAGGCTGCTGCCTTAAAAATGTCAAAAAGTTAAAGGGATTTGAGTAAAAATAGAAAACGACATCCTGGATGATGGGGGAAGGCTTTGTGTCCGATGGGAAGCCAGGGAAGGCAGGAAGTCACCAGGCAAAGCCCAGCAATGTCAGGGAGCCTGGCTCACGTGGGGGACCTGCGGGCTGGGATGGGAGGAGGGAGAACAAACCTCGTGGAAAGTCACAAATCCAAGCTGGCCATTATTCTTGGGGGGAAATGGGGTGGTTTCTGCTTGTTCTTGCTACTCTGCCACGTGCACGGGGCCAAAATGAGATGGGTGCCAGGGCTGGGTTGGCCCTTCTGAAAAAACACCTTCTGCTTCCCACGGCAGCGCCGGCGTGAACGGAAAACCCTGGGATTTATTGCTCAGAGGCCATCCCAGCAAATCATGGAATTCCCACGAGAGCAGCAAGGGATGGGCAATGCCAGGGCTCCCAGGATGGAGATGTGGAGTCGTGGAGGGCTGAGGGGTGGCCTGTTTCCAGGGCTGGGTGCTGAAATGTCGTCTCGGTATAATTGAGTGGAGAAGACTCAGCCTGTCCTCTAACAGCAAATTAAACACAACTTTGTGGGTTTGGTGGTTTGCTGCCAAGTGCCAATGCAGCTCCATATTAATGGCTTATGACAGGATTATTCTCCCTGTTTTTGGCAGGAAGGAGCTCTTTGGCCTTAATCCTGCTTGTGGCTAAGGGAAGAAACCCAGCATATCCCATGTATTTACCAATGGTGTAACTCCCAAATACTGCTCACATCCCAAATTTTCAGAGAGGAGCAGAGCAGATGGACCCTGCACCAATCCAAAAATGCTACCAGGAGGCAGGGAGAGGTGAAGACCCTTCATGCACATCCCAGGGTGAAGCTCAGTCCACCCCACGAACAGGAATTCTCCTGTGTAACTGTGGGCATCCATCCTCTCAGTATAAATATCATGTATAAACATCACAATAAATATAAAAAGAGATATTATTTTATATATATATATAAATATGATATGTAAAAAAATATAAGTGTGAGGTTGTTAAATCAACAACTTTTAAAAAAATTTTAATAGCAGTAGTGAGCTCAATATTTAAATGCCAGAAAGGGGGCAAACCCCCCAAACAATAGGGTTGGAAATAGGAAAGCAAAAGGGATTTGAAGCGGTAGGCTTAGGAGGGCAAAGTCCTCAGCACACAACCAGGTCAAAACCTCTTTGGGGGGCATCTGGATGAAGGCTCCCATAGCATTAATCCTTTTTAAAATTCACAGACTCCAGCCAGAGACCTCAGTGGTCACAGAGAATCTATTTAAGTGAAAATCTCCAAATTACACACCCAGCATCCCACCCTTGCCTGTGCTTGCAGTGATGAGGGACCGGCCAGAGAGGCTTCGAGGGCTTGGTTTTGGGAAAAGCTGAGTTGTCAGCACTGACAACTGAGCTTCACTGAACTGAACTGGCAGCATCACTGGAAATAAAAGCAGGGTTTTGTTTTTTTTTTTTCTCCAAGACAGAATTTTCAAAATTTCTCCCTGATTGTTGAAGTTCTGACTGGGTCTCTCAGGGTTTGCTGGTGTGGGCAGCAGGGCTGGGCTGCACTGGAGGCTGCTGGGCTGGTCAGTGCTGGGGGAGGGGGTGGGGGGAGGACAAAGATACGTGTGTGCAAAGCACCAAAACCTCCAGGAAAAACGAGGACGGGCTTGAATTTTTATAAGGAGGTCAGCACAGCCGTGGCTTTGTGCTTCCCACGGACCTGCGGACAATGTCCCTTCTCACTGTTACACATTTGCAAAGAGGAGGAGGGGGAAGAATGAAAGTCAAACCTTGTCTGCATCGCCTTGACCGTGCCAGCCATGCCCAGTGGGCACGGAGGAGGTGACAGGGTGGCCGGGGTGGAGGTGACACCCCGCAGCACCAAGCTGCCATCGCTGCATCCCTCAGCCAGGCACGGAGACGATGCGAATTTTGGGAGGTAGAAATGTTTATCTTGACTTCGTGCTGGGACCTGTGTGGAGCAACCAGGAGTCAAAGCATGAATAAATAACTACAGGGAGAGAGGAAAAAAAAAAAAAAGGAACCCCAAAGCCCTCAGGACGCTTGAGTCTGCTTTAAAGTTCTCATGCGGCACGAAACAGAGACATCTGCACTTTTTCTGTGTTTCCTTATCTTCCCAAAACCAGAGGAGCATTTCCCACACGAACACAACATTTCCGAGAGGATCCAGGCAAAGACGCGCTGAAATATTTAAATGTAGCACCATGCTCAGCCAATGACCTTTGCATAATTAGCGGCTCTTTCTCTTTCTGATCATGGAAATGGCCTGTGGCTCCTGCCTTTGTGTTGCCCGCTATAGTCTCCATATGCTCCATTTGCATCCCGGAATTATCGATCGACCTGCGTCTCCAACGTAAAGATTTATTAGCAGCCGTGGCAGGGTTGGGGATCCCAGGTGGGGGGGTCGAGGTCACCGAGGCTTTGGCTGCTGCAGATGGGACAAGCAGAGGGTTTGGCTGCGTAGGGCCTCGCTAATGAGTTGCAGGTTGGGTCAGTTCTTGGATGAGGAGGCTTCCTATGGCTCTGTTCCCATCTCTTCCCAAAAATCACGTGAGCAAAACACTAAATAAATAAAATAATACGTAAAATGAATGTTGTGAAATGTAAATTTCTGGGGCAAGGCCAGGTTGGACGGGGCTTGGAGCAACCTGGGCTAGTGGAAGGTGCCCCTGCCCATGGCAGGAGGTTGGAACAAGATGGGCTTTAAGGTCCCTTCCAACCCAAGCCATTCCACGACCCTGCGATTTTGCCACCTCCAGATGTGGATTTATAAGGTTGCTTTTGCTTGCCTGGATGCTTGGATTTGTCTAAAACATCTGATCCAAGGACTCCTTCACTCCAGAAGGCAGATGGCGATTTTTATTAGCAAGTGGTTTCCTGTTCTTTTGATTCCTTCAATAATGTATTTTCTGTTGCCGGGGTTGGATGTACTCTCTGTGTATGATTGCTAACCCTTAGCAATGAATTCATGTTGATTTTCTTTCAGCTCAAAGGCTTTCCTCATTCATCTTCTGTCTCTTAATGGCAACAGCAGGTATGTGCGTGCTCTTTTTGTACCAAAGAAACGTATCACGCTCTTTCCACGTGGTTTCTTCTGGTGTTTCCATACAAAATCTTCCCTCCTTTAACAGAACTGGTAAATCTCAGCCACGCGAGTGCCTTTTCCCCGCCCGAAAGACGAGGAGCTCTCAGCCTCTCTCATGATAACTCGGCTCCTTTGTTAAGGAGAGACATTATCCGATGAGGTACAAGGCATCTCCATCTCCTAACGATTCCAGGAGCAATCAGGGGCCCACCAGGATTGTGTTTCTCAGCCATTACCTGATTGCTGTGGAGCACCGTTCCAGCCGTCCATCTGCTAAAGAGCCCATAATAAAGACAACTCGACCGGAATCCCGGCCGCTCCCGACAATAGCGAGCCTTTCAGCTTGTAAAGCTAATGACTTACTAATTACCCAGACGGAGCGGGCGGAGGAGAAGTGACCATCTATAACCATCTCCGCGGCCCAAGCTCCCGCGGCCGGCAGGAAGGCAGCGCTCCGGATTTTGGGAGCTGCCGCTGCACGTTGATTTTACAGGATGCTGCAGGATTGTCGCTCCTTTTGCTGCATCCTCCCGACATCTGCGCGCGGATGGTGGTCGCTGCTTTTTGTTGTGGTTTTTTTCTTCCTTTTTCCCCCCCCTCTTGCTCAGATTTCAAGGATTTTTGGGGGCTGCAATAGTAGTTTTTTTTTTCCCTGAGTTTATGCACTGGCTGGCTGAAGGCAGCCTGGAAGCCTGCCAGGGGCACCTGGCAATGCACTCAGTAAATTATAGCAGTGAAAGGAATGTCAGATGCTGGGAGGGAGTTATGAGGCTTTACTGGTGTATACACTTTGGAGGCCAAACGCTGCTTTTAACATATTCAGGTATGACCTGGCTCCTCTTTAACCTAACGAGATGTAGAGCAGGGAATGATGAATTGCCAGGTCTTGCTGCCCACGAAGACAGAACTCCCAAGTTGTTATTAACCACAGAAGGGACTCACAGAGTAGTTTGGGCTGGAAGGGATCCTTAAAGGTCGTCTTGTCTAAGCCACCTGCAGTGAGGAGGGACATCTTCAACTAGATCAGGTTGCCCAGAGCCCTGTCCAAGCTCTGCCTTGAGTGTTTTCAGTGGTGGGTCACCCACCACTTCTCTGTTCAGTGCTCCCATCACAAAACCTTCCCTAAAGAACAAGAGGTCCCACCAAGATCCCACAGTCTTCTCTGTCCCACCAAGTCCCAGAGTGTTTTCCTGCTCTTCCAAAATCACGTGCATCAGTGCTGCAAAGGTTGCCAAAGGCACTGATGAGGAATTTGGGGAGACAAGGGGATGGGCCCCCAGGGGCTCAGTGCTTTTGGCTGTGGAGCTGAATCCTGCTCAGGAACAGCCCGGGCTGGATCACACTGGAGATGTGGAGGAGGTTTCTGTACCCTGCTGATTATCTGCTGGCTGAATGAGAGCCGGGGGAATGTCTCTCGTTTCTCATATGCAATAATTTCTAAAAAGCATTTAATTCTCCGTAGCAGAAATATGTGAAAGTGATGTTGGATTTTAAGTGTCTTTGTGGGTGTCCACGCGTTGCTGGTGGGTGAGATATTTTGGCACCGGCAATTTGAGGAAGTTTTGGGTCTGAGGTTCACGGCGCTGACACTGACGGCTCCCATCACCCCGAAGCTCCTCGAGCACCCCCTGAAAAGTGGATTCCTTGGCTAATAAAAATTGGTTGTGTGATACCAGCAGCTAGAGGAGGCTTTCAGGGATCGGTGCAGTTGGATGACAAACCCTCAGCACGGGAGCCTTTCACCCCAGAGCCAGGCTGAGACCACAGACCTGCGCTTTGCCAGAGCTCCAGTGCTCGGAGAGCAGAGCTCCTCTCCTACCTCACATCCTGCAATGATTTGGGTGTTCTCATTGTGTTTGATTGGGAGAAGTCTGGTTGATTTATGGGATGGCTGAACATGTCTTTGTGGACGGGGACCCAGCCATCTGCCCTGGAAGCTGCTTCCCTGGGGGATGGGGACCATCATTGCCAGGGATGGCTCCTGCAGTAGGATGACGAGGTCCAAGCCCAGGGAACCAGACTCACCAGCTTTGTCTGCTGGGATAAAGGTCAGAGTAGCAGAATTTCCACTAAATTAGGTACAAGTAAATTATGGGGAAACTGTGCCCGTCCTCTGCATCCCACCACTGTGTTCGTGTTAACTTTCAAATGGAGGCAAAATTTAAAAGGAAAAAGGGGTGACATCTTGGAGAGCAAAAGTCCCTTCCCAGGTGAGAAACTGGGAAAGGATGGAGCATCCAGCAAAGAGGGATGTGGTGGTTTGAGAGGGGACTTGGTTCTGGGCTGCCTCAGCAGGAGCTGGAGCTGTGGATGGACCTGAATCCTTCTGGGAAAAGTGCAATAAAGGCAGCACCGAGATTTGGGACGCCAGTGTTCTGATTTTGGCACACACACGCAAAAGGTGTTTATTTTTATTCCCCCTCAGCTCACACAAGTCCTTCAGGAACCGAGCTGCAAAGTGAGTGCACAGTGCTGGTGTTCCAGGGAAGGGGTGGGCTGTGGGGCACAGGAGAAGGGACTCAGACCATCCCTCTGCAATAACCCACTGTTATTATTTAACACTTCAATTCAACACATGATTATTTAACTTGCTGTAAAAAGACGAACAGAACCATCTGGGCACATTTTGTGTTTCAGACTTAGATTGTTCCCTGAGCTGATCTGTCAAGAGAAGGACCTGTAGTGCCTGTAACACCTCGGGATGCCTTTCTGGAATGACAGCAGCTCAATTAGAGCCAGCCATTAGACAGATATGGCTAAGGTCATCTCGTACGTACTTTACTTGGACGTTTTCTTGCTGGGTCCTTCTAGAACTCCTTGCAGTCAGCTTAAAATTTTTTGGCTTGTCGGCAAACTTTCCCATTAGAAGTCAGCAGCCTGGCCAGGGCCCCAGGATACCACAAAATCCCAGCAATAACCTCTCCCCACTGCGAAAATGAAAACTGATTTCCAGCCTTCGGTTTCTCTTGTCTCAGCTGCTAATCCACGAAGCCCTTTCTTTATCTCATGCAACTTTTATCTCTTTGACAGCTCTTGTGGTGCCAAAGCTTTGCTGAACCCCAGGTATGTGATACACATGCAATGGCCTCCTCCGACACATTCATTGACTGCTTTAAGGGGTGTGAATGCGTTATAAACTTTGACTTCTTTCTGCAAAAGCTTCCTATTGCCCTTTCCCTGGTGTATCAGATCTTCCCAGAGCATCCCAGGTATCCGTATTTACCTGAGCTCGATTGTATTTTCACTTGTGTAGTGCAGGGTCAGACTTCAACTCTTTAAGTTAAGTTTGTTATTTCTCATCCTGCAGACAAGTGCAATCCTTCACACAACTGTACAAATGCAAATATATGATAATTATTTACGCAATGTTTTATACGATATAGTTATACAGATAAAATGACTCCCATTTGTATCTGAATCTCTTCCCAAGTCTCGGGCCAGTGACGTCTCACCCTGGGAGTTTTCTCCCCTCTCAATTTACCTTCTTATTCCAAAATCTCTCTTGGTGACACTTGTATTTAAGAAGCTCATCAGAGGGTTTTTCCGTGGGAGCCTCAAGCCCAGACACATGGGGAGCTCATTTACTCGGCCCACCAGTGTTTGATTTCACCCCAAACTTCTCACTTTCACTGCTTGCTGATCCCAGTGAGTCCCTGGTTGACTTTCTGTCTCTGCTGTGCTTTTATGAGCATTTTTATGCCTCTGGTAAACTGCTTTGAAATATCTTCTCCTCTCGTCTTACCCTGGTTCTATATTTGCCAGTGTTTGTGCTATTTTCTATTTCCCTCATTTCTGACAGCTATCTTTTTTGTTCCTAATAGCCTTCCCCACTCTGCTACTTAATTTCTTTGCTTTTAAAAAAATCCTTTAGGGTCTTTATTAAGGAGTGTTACGTATTAAGCTGGAGCCTGTGCCATATCTTTAAGCTGCTACCAGGGTATTTGAAAGTATTTTATCCTTTTAGCTCTTCCACTTCTTTTTCAATGCAATTCTCCTCCCTAAATTTTAGGTGGTACCACGAATCAAGACCGTTCCATGCCGTGGTGGAAAATGAAGACAACAGGAGAGATTCCCAAGTGGTGTAAAGAAAAGCAAATCTATTTTAGCCCGATCTATGTCAGGCACTGAACCCCTGAAACATGGACTGAGAGGCTCCCCCAAACATGCCCAGCTTGGAATTGCATCACTATGAGCAATCACATCTTATTTTCCCTGTAGTTTATTTATCAAATCCACTTTTAAAACACCTGCTGCTCTTCCTTCTGCTCTTCTTTTCTTGGTGGCTGCTTGAGAGCCTCACTCACCTGCCAGCTGGAGACTTTCCAGCCTGAAAGGTTTGCCTGGAAGGTATCACCCACCCAGGTGATAGCTGCTCGATTCTGACCTTAGAGCTGAGAGAGTTTTTCTCCTTTCCTGGGGTTTATTCCCCTCCTCAAAGCACCAAATCCAGGCTGTTGTGACCCCAGAGTTTCATTTTCCCGGCCCCAACCATCCACACTGATGGCTGAACACAAACCTGATCCCAGTCCTGGAAACTTTCCTGTGAACAGCGATAACCCAGGACTGGGAATGGAACCTTTATCCCTATTTATGCTCCACGTGCCATCAGTTTCGTGTGCAGTGTGAGCTGCAGGTGTGATTCAGGGGCTCTTTAGACTCAGAGAATCACAGGATGGTTTGGGTTTGGAAGGGAGCTTAAGGCTCATCCCATTCCAACCCCCTGCCCTGGGCAGGGACACCTTCCACTAGCCCAGGTTGCTCCAAACCCCATCCAGCCTGGCTTTGGACACTTCCAGGGATCCAGGGGCAGCCACAGCTTCTCTGGGCACCCTGTGCCAGGGCCTCCCCACCCTCCCAGCCTGGAATTCCTTCCCAATCTCCCATCTAAATCTCCCCTCTTTCACTTTAAAACCCCCTTTCGATACTTTTGAAGCCCATTCCCTAAGCCCCGATTCATAAAAGCACTGAAGTACGCTCAGAGTCCAGCACATCTGGAAGTACTTTGCTGAATTAGAGCCTTATTAATCTTCCTGCATTTAAAATAGCTTTTTATTACATTTTTAAAAATAAATGGCCATGTACTATTTCTTCATGTTTGGGATTTTTAATTTTTTTTCCCAAACATTGATTTTAATGCTCGCCCAGCTTGGCTGGATATTCCTCCATCCAGCCAAGCAGCTGCTTGTGCTAAACCTGGGAGCAAAATCCCTCTCTCAGTGTTGATGCAGCCCAGAAGGAGCTCCAGGTTCTCTGTGACTCCCACTTTCAGTGGAAAACAACCAAACTCCCCTTCACCGCCCTGGAAAGCCACCCTGAGACATCCCAAATCCAAAAAGGAAAGATGTTTTGAGCTGAAAACCAGCAGAATGCAGCTGTGGGTATATTTCTCAGTTATTTCAATGGGTTTGGGGAAAAATGCCAGCCAAGTGTTGCTCATACCAGTTGCAAAAGGAATCTTTGGAGCTGGGGGAAATGGAGGGGCTGGGATTTGGGGCTGGGATCTGTGTGGGACAGGGAGCTGTGTAAGGTGTGGCAGAGCTGCTGCCTCCTCCTGCCTCTGCTTCATTAGCCAAAATGCAACAATTTTAAATATTAAACCATTCTAAGCAGGTTCCCAGTGCTGGCAGCTATCGGTCCTCGGGAATTGAGATGAGAAAACCTGAAATTTGGGAAGAAAAGACTCGGCAGCCCTCAGAACACCTTGTGGGGCTGGGGCTGATCTTCCCTCAGCTTAAAAAACATCCTGTGGGCAGGATGGAGAGATTGGACACGGGCAAATGAAGCACATTTCCAAGGAAAAAAATACTGGATCAGCACAAGCTCAGGGTTTATGTCCCAGTCTCCCACCACGGGTACACGGCAGGTGAGTGCCTCCTCATCCCAGCACAGCTCATCCACCTCCTACGAACACCACGGGTGTAAATATCCCCCCGTGAATCCCACGGGGATCTTTTCCCTGCACATTCGTTTTTCAGCGATGCCGAGAAGAGCATTTTCTGTGCTCAGTAATTTTTTTTCAGCAGTGCAAACCCGTGCAGTTTCTGTAGCCATGGAGTGGGAGTCACTTCTGTGTTTAATGACAGCGAAGGCACTGGTTTGTGTGCTAGGGAAAAAAAAATGTGCAGGTTTGGGAAAAGGGTGCAGAACTGCCCAGCTTCCCCCTGTTTTCCAGAAAGAGCCGTGTTAGAGAGTGAGGAAGTGGGGAAAAAAAGGGCAAAATCAGATTTCAGGGTCCTTGCTCATCCCTCCATCCCCGAGCGGGAGCAGTGAAAGATGCTCCAAGCCCAGAGATGTCACTTTGGGGGAGCCCATCTGAGTGGAGCTCCTCGGGAGCATTTTTTGGAAGAGCATTGGAGTTTGTTAATGCCATGTGAAAGCCGGGCTGCTGCGAAGGTCCTGCTTTCAGGGGAGAAATGCAGAAGTTGAAGAGGATGCAGCCAGGAGCTTTGTTTTCCACGCTGTTTTTGGGGATGTATTTGTTTCTTTTGACAGTGACTTACGGCCTGGCTTTCTTTTCTATTTTGTTAGAGCAATAAAGAAGATAAATCTGTAATAATTCAGCTCCCTGTCTTTAATAAAATCTTGTCTTCTTCACACAGCCCCTGGGAAGATCTTCATTTTGCAGCCCTTCGAGATTGGTTGTGTTTTTCCATTTCACCTCTTCACCAGAACGACAGAAAAATAACATTACCAGGAAAATTAATAGCTAAATACAATTTCTGGCAGAGGGAAAGCTTTCGGCAGGAGGAGCTGGATCCTGAATCTGATGTGCCGGCCTCAGGGATGCTCTTCAGCGAAGGTGGATGCTCCCATTGCTTTTGTCTTTGATAACGGGTTGGAGACTTCAAATATCACCTAAGGAGAATTTATATCCTCAACACAGATTAACATCAAGCCAGTCTCTGTTGGTTTTGGACTTTAGTCAGGTGCAGAGGACAAAGGAGCGGAGAAGGGGATGGTGCTGGGGGAGACGCCGAGGCAGCAGTGGGCTGGGGGGAAAAATCCTGGGAAGTCATGGAATGGGTTGGGTTGGGAAGGACCTGAAGGGCCATTAAAGAACAAAGGGGGAGGGGGCATTTCTGTCCCCTCAGAGGAAGACAGTGGATGGAAAAGGCTGGAATGTGGTTCCCATGGCTCCTGCCAGCTCCGAGGATGGGAGACAGGAGATGGGGCAGGAGAGCAGCCACAAGTGCAGAGCCCCATTGCTGAGACCCTGTGGAAGGTGTAGGGGGTGGGGGTGGCTGAGCCCCCTCCCTCTGGGGCAGGAGCTGACCCAGGAGCTCTCAGAGATCTCCAAAGCCACCAAACCATGGCTCAGAACCCCCGTCCCAGACAGGAGGCGACGCAACCCCGCAGTGACCCAAACCTGGGGCAGGTGGGGTCTAGAGACTCTCCATGGATCTGGACGCGTCCCGGGGGCAGGAGGGGATCTAGAACCCCACCGGTGATGTGGCACCCAGGGTGGAGTGACCTAGAGCCCCCCGCGGGCGGGACCCCTCGGTGACCCCGACCCCCCGGCCGCCGTGCGCGGCCCCTTTAAGAGCGGCCGGGTCCGCTTT
>VZTA01018968.1:352990-427782 GCA_013398855.1 Mohoua ochrocephala
GTGGCTGAGCGGAGCGGGGAGGGATGGAGGAGTGAGCGGGGGCGGGGGGGTCCCGATGCGTGACGGGGCGCGCGGTGCGGCCGTTGCGGGGTCTCGGTGCCGGAGGGAAGCGGGGAGGGATGGAGCGGGGTCCCGGTGCCGGAGAGGAGCGGGGAGGGAGGGATGGATGGGGGGTGGTCCCGGTGCCTGAAGGGCCCGCGCGGTGCGGCCCTTGCGGGGTCCCGGTGCCGAAGTGACGGAGTAGGGTCCGGCCGCTCTCGGGCATCGAGGTCGCGGCGGGGCTGGGGAAGAAACTTCGTGCGGGGCCGGGGGGTGCGGGGCTATGGCGCACAAACCCCCCCCGCTCCCCGCTGCGGGCCCCGGCCCTCCGCCGGTGCCGCCGTCCCTCCGCCGCTGGCTCCGGGAGACGGCGTCCTCCTTGCAGATGGCAGGGAGATGACTTTGGAACGAGGAGCAGCGGAGCGGGAGGGGGAGAGGGGAGGAGGGTGAAGCACTTATATTCAGATTCGTCGTGGAAATGTTTATTTTCTCGGCTTGATATGGATCTTAAAGTAATCCGCTTGGCATTACGCTGCTGCCCTGCTGTCAAAGCTCGCAGCCGCTCTGCTGAGCGCCGCGGAAGCAGATGAGGGAGAAGCGTCTAAGCCGTGCGTGCTGAGAGCCCTCGCGAACCTTAGAAGAGATGCTTAATTTTGGTAGTTTAATACGTGGTAACGTGCGGTTAATGGAGTAATTTTTTAGTCCTAAACACAACAGAAAGGTTTCGAAGCTGCGAAGCAGAACAGTCACAGCCTCGCTGCGTTACTCAGCCTCCCCCAGAATCTGGTACATGTTTGCTGCAAGGTCGTAGAAAAAACCCTGTTCTGGTTTCTTAGGGATTTTTGTTCTGTTTCGGTCCTTCCATAAAGAGCCGTGTTCGCCTTTGCAGAATAACTGTTTGGAAAAGAGCAGTCCGGGCTGGGTGCTCGTATCCAGTAGGGCACCTTTTTTCCTTAAGGGATGCTAAATGTTTCCTGTCACGAGACTGGGTCAAGATGCAGTTACCGTGGAATAAAACACAGCTGCTACCGTGAACGTGGCGTAGCTGGTACTTGAGATCCTCGAATTGAAGTCCCTCGATTCGTGAGAAATACCCATATCGCACTGAATTTAATAAAGAAACGTTCTTACTGTTTCAGTCGTGGAAATGGAGGGTGAGCTCAGCTGTGCAACACCGTCTCTGACAATAAAGTCATAGTATAATGCAGAATCTTTAATTAAATTAGAGTGCATAAATTGATGTTGTGCTGCAGAGGCTCTTTGTGCACAGCTGGAAGCATTTTCCTTTCTGTTGCTTTACTATTTTTAGCAGCAGTTGAAAGTACAGAAGTATGAAATGTTTTGGCTCTGATCTTAACCTGGCAAAGTCTGGTGCGCTTTGCCTTTAATATGGGGACGCATTGATCTCGGCTTATCGGTTCTGTTGGGCTCTTGATCTTCACTGCGTGTGTTGAGCCATGCCAATAAAATCTAAATAAAACGTGTATGGCCGAGTTTAGGTTCTGTTGGAGTTTCAGCTGCTCTCTAAAACCACCGAGGTTGCATCTTGTAGGTGTGAGACGGGCTGAGAACGCAAACAGACCCTGTTGTCCTTGCAGTGCAGCCGGGAACGAGAAGTCTGTGCCCGGGAGCCGAGTCTCTCTGGTCACGGTGTCTCTGTGGCTGCGCTGAAACAATGGGGCATTGGCTGTCACCGCTTACACAATGTGCCTGGCAGTGTGGTGTCGGGGTAGGTAGACGTGATGGAAGCAGTCCAGGAAATCTCATGACTTCGGTAACTGTATTTTTAATTTTTAGACCGATGATTGGCGTTTTAAGATCCATTTTGCCACTTCAGGAGTTGATTGCTGCGTGTCCTATCAGAGATGTCTTCAGTGTTGTTTGTAGTGCCATAAATAATGCAAACATCTCCCTCTTTTTTGGTGACTCAACGTTTGTGACTAGGAACTCTTGGAACAGCTTAAGCTGTTCAGTATGCTAAAAAAACCTCTTAATACCTATTTTGTATTAAAATCTTGTAATCTGGAGTCTCATTTAAATAAGACAATGTAAATCTGCTCTCCTCCCTGTAGTGAAACTGAGACCTGGGGACCAGGAGAAGCGTAGTGTTGCAGCTCCTGTTACAACTGCCTGATTAAAATTGACAGCGCAGCCTCGCAGCTAGCTTTAAAAAAAAAAAAAACCAAACCAAAAAAGCTGTTTTGAGACACTGTGTGGGTTGTTTTTTTTTTAAAAAAAAGCCTTGATTGTGATGTTGATGAATAACTTGTGTCTTGAACTGTGAGACTTTTAAATTAGGTGGTGAAAAGGATGATGAACAAAGGAATTGGCATACCTGGCAAACTGCTGAGCTCCTGTTTTTAAGATGACAAAACTTTCCCTTTATCTTTTGCTCTCACTCCGCCTTAGCAGTGTTAAAGTGGGGTTGCCGTACCTTGACCTTTCAACCGGGGGGAAGGCGTTTTTTTTTGGCAGGAGGTGGCTCTCCCAGCAGGACACGTCCCTTATTGTCTCGCAGTAGTTGGGATTGCTCGGTCTGCGCCTTCCTGGGAGCCCCAGTAGAGCCCAAGGCGTTTCGTGTCGCTCGGTGCAGCAAACACATTCCTAATAACCTTCTCCCAGCGCCGTGCTACGTCTGTGCTGTCAGTGATGTGGCAGCGTGTGTTTGGTTAAGATTTTGTCGAGGTTTACATAATCAATGTTGTAGTGAATAGAAACAGTTTATGTAAATCGAGCCAGACAGGTCAAGATGGCTGGTAAAGAAGAGATCATCTGCTTGATTGTGAATCTGCTTGTGTACATCTGCTCGTAGCATCATCTGCTCACAAAAGGCTCTGGATTTCTTGGTGAAGCAGAAACATTCATATTCTAATTCTTTTTGAAGAAAAAAAGAAAGCAGCTTTGTTTGAAGTCCTGTCAAAGTAATGGCTCATTATATATTTCTTGGAACGTGGGGCTGGAGGGAGTTGAGGAGGAGATGCTGAATGCAGTAGCAAGTACCTGAATAGTGCCAGGGTGTTTGTCAGTAGCTTTTGTTTGACTTATCTGGTGTCTCGTTAACATTTTGAGGTGCATTTCCTGGCCCCTTCCTTCGTCCCCTAACTTTGAATCGGGCTCTGAAGACTTTATTCCAGCAGTGTCGTTCCAGCCAGCGTGGCTCTGCTTAATGCAGGCAGGAGCTGGTCCCTGGCTGCGGGGGGTGACTGTCACTGAAGGCAGGTGTCGGTGGCCTGCTGCCCTTAAATCTCTCCTCCTTTGGGACTGCACGGTGGGGATGGGCAGCTGTGACCTCTCAGAAAAGTCACTTGATTAAAATGATGGAAATCGAAGGAGGAACAGCAAAGAGACACGAGCTGCAGTCAGTGGCTGAGTTGAGTAGCAGTGGCAGATTTGTACCTGGCATTGAATATTTTGTTGTTTGGCAGTTTTGGATGGGGTTTCTGGTAGTTGAGTGCATGTAAATGGAATATTTCTTACTTAACCAAACACTTCTTTGGTATTTGCTACTTGTTAGCAAGGAGGTGCAGCCTGGTGGGTCCTCAGCTGAGGAAGACTTTGTCTTGCAGGCTTAATCGGTTTTGCAATATCGAATGCATTTTTTAAATTTAACCAGACAAAACTCTCAGGGCTGGCCCTCAGTGTTGTTACAGTAGTCACTTTGAAATCGCTGTCAACATTATACATGTAAATTTTCCATTAAAATAGAGAAATTTGTTAACTTGGAGGCTTCAGTGCTGAAAGAAGCCCCTGTGAATTGTTATGTGAGTGTTGTTTCATGTGACTGCGGACATCCTCGAATACGCAGTCTGTAGTTCTGCTTAAATTTAACCTTGTGAAGAGGTAGAATAAAAGGATAGGTCTTGGAGCAACCTGGTCTGGTGGAAGGTGTCTCTGCCTGTAGCAGAGGGCTGGAACTGGATGATCTTTATGGTCTCTTCCAACCCAAACCATTCTGGGATTCTACAGAAATTCTCACCTGTGTTTACAGTGATACATTTTGTGGTAATTTTTGGGAGCAACTTTAGATCTGAAACAGTCTTTTTTTTGTTGTTGATCTGAAGGGACATGCATTTTTTAATTCCTGTTTTTCATACTGACTTTTTCTGACTCGTCAAAGTTCCCACTACCACTACCTCCTTGCAGGGTAAATAAAGTTTTTGGAGTGTCTTCTGCTTATGAACACATCTCCATTTTTTGAAGTTGCCTGTCTGGCTTTTCACGTAACTCTTCTTCACCTCTTGCTCTGCGGTTCAGGAGGAGCTGATGCAGGTTTCCAGTGGTGTTGACAGATGCAGTGTGGTATCTCTGCTTGTCCTTGAGTGCTGTTTGCTCCTGTGTGTGGACTGAAGGAGGAGGGAGAGTCATCCTGGCCGTGGCATTAAACTGGGGACTCAGTTTGCACATGGATGGATTTGCTGTCTGAGACCAGGCTGGGGCTTTGTTTAATGACCTGGTGATTTTCTGCACTGACTGGTGTAGACATTTTGGTGAGGCTGCCGAGGTGACTGGAGTTCTGCTTTGAAGCCTTATTTAAAAATTTGCTTTAGGTTTCATTTAAAGGAGCGACTGTAGCACATAATGGGAGCCACCAGTTTAATATGGTCAAGGTCATGATTCTCTGAGAATCATTGGCTCCAGCAGTCGTAGCTGGAAGGCTGCTGTTCTGGAGAAACAGATTTTATTATTTTTTTTCCCTTTGATATTGACAGTGGCTTCTTGGAGACCTTTATGTCTTGTGCTGGGTTTATGGCAGATCTTATATGTGCATATTGAGAATGTGTGATCAGGGTCAGTTCAGAACTTGCAAGGAGATTAATCAAACACCAGAAGAATTGTGTCTGAATAGAACATTAACTGCAGTGTAGGAAAACAGTGGAAAGGATTATATCTGAGGAAAGGTCTGTGGATTTTTTTTTCAAAGCTTGTGTATGGTTGGATAGAGCAAAGGTTTTGCTTCATTTAAGCTAAGAAAGAAAACATACTTGAGTTGGTTTTCTGCAGCTATCCTATTCCTTGGAGTGCTTTTGACTTTCTCAGAGTGCAGATTTGTATCCAGCTGTAGGCTTTATTGACAACATCTCGGTACCGATGTAAAATCAGAGAGCAGAAACGTCAGACTCTAAAATCTATGTTTATTGAAGCAAATCACAGCATCAAATGTCTGCATGTTTAATGTTTGTTATAAAAAGGAAACTGAGTGCATTCTGAAAGTTAAACTAATCCCCTTGGTGTGTACAGGCAGGAGGTCACACATATGGAAGACTCAGGGATTTTTTCCTTAAAATATGGAAAACAGACAGTTTACTCTGAATAAACAAGTCTGGGAAATGTAGGACTTTGCCTTTGATGCACTTCTTGTGTAGAACGAAGGAGCTGCTCCTCTTCGATCCTGGCGGAATCAGGGATGAATAGTTTTCCATTTTCAGCTGAAATTCGTAAATGGGTAAACACTGTAACAGTCCACTTAGTTCTGCTTTAAAATACGCATATAAACCAAGAAGTGACTTTCTAGCCTATTAGGGTTTGTTTTTTGTTGCTGAAAGCAGTATCTTACTTCAGCTATTTCATGCTCCTTCTTAACAGCAGGCTGTTCTTCAGCTTTGCTTACCAGGTTGCTTGAGAACAGATTTTTCCTAAGGAGTCAGGAACTTTTTATTATCCAGTTCAAACTGAAATGATGGCTGGTTTATACTTACAGAACTAATGCTGCTCTCTGACTTGCTCAGTAGTGATAGAAGGTGGAAACTTGATACTTTGAGAAGATAACAGCCTCCTCCTTCTGTACCCTAATGAGAAGGTGTCTGAGCGTGGTGCAGCCCTGAGCCTGTGCCTTGCTCTAGGTAGGGTTTGTTAGTTCAGGGTGCCAGCAGAGAAGTTTTACAACTGTTTGCAAAGTCCTACAGAAATGTCGTGTTTCCTGGTGGTATCATCTGCACAGCCCTTGGTTCTCAGTTTGTCCTGAGCAGTTGTGACTGGTGGGGCTAGTTGCAGTCTTTGTTTAGTGCTTCTTGTGATGTCATCTCAGTTGTGTCTGGTTATTCTGCACTGTCACACTTGTGACTTATTCGTCCTGTGGTCAGCAAGGCAAGTGAAGTAGAGGAGGATTTGGTCTAAGCTCCCAGCTTGAAGGAGGATCTCGAGCTGGTTTCCAGTGTACTTTGTGCTGTCAAATCCTTTTTTGCCTCTACTGTTTGATACCCTAAATCTCATTTGTGTTGAGGATGCTTTTTCTTTTATCAACAGAAATCCTTATGTTTATTCTTGCTCTGTCCCAAGGTCACCATTGAAAAGCTTGCATGTGACTTGTCACGAGTTTAAACCTTGAGGGACAGGAAGGGGGATGCTGGCATAGGGAGTGTGCCTGCTTCCAGAGACTTCCGAGGCAAAGCCGCTCATTTTGTTTGTTTTATAAAGACATCACTAAATGGTGCCCTTGCATTTTCCATTTCTGCCACCTGCATAGGCTGATATGTTGAAGGGCTCCTGCTTTTCCTTTAGAGGGCTTGTTTCCCTCTTGATAAGATGCAGTTCAGAATTTTATGCCTCCCTTATCTTTGCATCGTATTTGTTTTTAGGCATCTCCTGGTGTAGCTTTATGCGGGTTGGTCCTGGGTCTTGAGTTGATAGTGACATTCCCGTACTTTGGGGGACCAATTCGTGACTTGTCTGACAAACTGTAAGTAACATCTGGGATTAGACTGCTTTAATCCTATTACTCGCTAGCCTGCAATAGTCTTGGTGCTCATGTTAAGCAAAGAGTACAGTCGGGAGCAGTGGGGGTTCCAAAGCAGAGATTAGTGAGCTCCGAGGGCAGGGCAGGAGCAGCGCTGTCCCAGCTCCTGGGCTGTGCTGCAGCACCGAGCACCCTCTGCACCACCAGCTGTGCCCCTTCCGTGCTGACTCCTCCGTTTGACCTTGCAATGTGACCTCCTGTGCAAATACTCTCTGGCTGGGTCTCTGCAGTGTTGATGACTGGATAATGATTTGAAATCAAACAAAGACCAGGGAAAGATGGCAGGCAGCAAACTGTTTGTAGGGTTTTCTTGAAGTCTGAGTAGGCGTCGTGGTGCTGGGAATCCAGCACTGAGAGTAGCCTGTCTTTGGGTTTGCCTAGGAATAAACATCTCTCCTGCCCTTTCCACAAACAGCACTTGTTGGCTCGAGTTAAAAGACCTCAGGATCCAGGAAGACAGTCCCTGTAGGAAATCCCTGTACAGTGAAGCGTCAGCAGTTTAAAATACTTGGTCTTGGAAGACTTGTCACTGAGGGGCCGCGTGGCAGAAGGACACAGTATTTGAGTGTGATGGGATTATGAGTGATGTGCGAACAAGGTGACACTGGACTCGCATTGTCTTCATCTAGACAATGCTTCTACAATTACTCGTTCTGATTAGTATCACCTCTGCTCCTAAAAATAGCAACTCTCAGCTGTTTTGCAATGAAGTTTCGCTCAGTTCTTCATATTCCAGCCTTGGAAGTCCTCGTGTGAGGTCACTGGGAAGCACGCACGCAGCTGGGTAGTACAGCAGCTATTGGCTCCTGGAGAAGAAAGAGTAATTCAGCTAAAAGCTTTCCTCTGTTTCACAACAGAAATGTCATCTGGAGGGAACACATTATAAACAGCAGTTGTGAAAATGGATACAGACAACGTCTACAAAGCTGAAGAGTTTGTTGTATTAAAAGCAAAGTGGTTTGGAGATGAGCTCTGTTTGATGAGGAGTGATAGGAAGGTGCTGATAGCTGAAGGACCTATTAGGCGTCCTGCTTTCAACAGCAGTTTGTTTCTCCTGGAGGGAGGGAAAGCAAGCAAGCTCTGTTTTGTGCTTCTGAGAGTGATTTACTTCAGGTCGTTTAACAGTATAATTTTTAATATTGCACGCTGACCTCGCTGTAGATACAACTCCCGTGTTTCAGGGAGGGTGGAGCAGATGTGGGCTGTACCTAATCTGGGTAGCAGAAGGCTTTCTGTTCCAGGGAATTGGTACAAAGGCCACACGTGCCCTCACTGAGTGTTTGTCAATAAAGACCTAATAGTCTGTCGTATTTATTGCTTATATTAACTATGATATCGCTACGTTGCTGTGTAGCAACTAATTGTATTTACCAGAGGTGCAGGCAGGCAGCTGCACAGTGAGACAATTACTGTGTAAAATGTCTGTTTGCTGTGCTGCCTCCCCAAAGGAGTGGGGACAGGCAAGAAAAGTTATAAGACAGCTGGCACATAGTAGGTTAAAAGGAGAAGACAAAGAAGCATTATGATCATCTCCTCGAGTACTGTAATGTTAACTGACCCCTGCTGTTGCAAAACTTACTTTCTTTTTCTCTTTACATTCAAGGAATTGAGGACAAAAAATTGTTGTCAGTCTTTCTCTCTGAGGAACTTTTTTCTAACTTTTTGAAACATTTATTTAACTAATGATGTGTTTAGTGGGCTTTCAAATTACTCTTCACCCAGAAATATGTGCGCTGTCTTTAATTTAGAATCCAGTAAGTTCGTAAGCTGTCATGAAACAATTTTATTCTTCAAACTGGCTGGCTTTAGTAATGCCTCAACAAACAGGTGGGCTTCAAACTTCTGTATCCTCTTAAGGCATGGAAATGTCATGGGTGGTGGGACAGAGTGGGACTGACTGAAGACTATTAGTCACTGTATGAAAGTAAACAAACTGAAGTGAATAAAAGCTTAAATCTCTGCTTGCCTATTACAAATAAACTGGGGCCCAAACATGCAAACCCTGGAGCACGTGCCCTTAGGAAGAGCGAAAGAACTGTTTAGTCTGGACACAGAAGTTAATGGGCTGAAACTTTGATGTAAGCACAGCTGTATTTCTTCATGTGCAACAGCATGAATTCAGTTTGATTGTTGGTGTCTGATTTAGTGCTGGTGAAGCCACAGCCTTTGAAACAGGAGTTGTGTCTCTGTGTGTGTGTCCTCCTTTCACAGGAGTCGCCGAGCTGGTGAAAGATAGCGAGGGCTGCGTGGTTCCTGCTTCCCAGCACATCCTGTGGCAGGGTTCAGCACCTCACAGATTGACTGTGTTTTTTATGGAACATTGACTAATATACCAAAATGTTGCTCTGCTTTCAACTTGCCTTCCTCCTAGTGCATGTTTGACCTCTGAGAGCAAATAGCTGTGCGGCTCAATACTTGGATTCAACATCATTTTGGTGTTGAAGAAGAATCTTTCAGACTCGATAGGATTCATTACCTCGCGCTTGCCCTAACCTTTCTGCTAACATACGTGCAATACTTACTTTGAATTGCATTCTGAATCTTAAAATTTGCTGGAGGAGTTTCTCAGTGCATCGGGGAGTGAGTTTTGATTCGTGAGTTTGGTGTGTGGCCTCCTGTGCTGGGCTGTGGGCAGAAGTCCCATTCCAGAGCCACGTGTGTGACGGGAGAGGTGGCAGTGCCCTGCTGCAGGTCTGCACCTCCTCTGGCAGGACTGCAGTGCAAACGGAGGAATTTTTCATAAGCGTCCCCTCATCTGACTCTGCCAGAAGATTTAATTAAATGGGCTGTCAGTACCTTGGTGGCTTTTGCCAAAAAAACTACCAGCAAATTAAGCAAATGGAACGATTTGGAATTGGGGCAGATCTGTGAGGAGGAAGGCGTTGGTCCATGCAAGCAGCAGAGTGACTTCTTCCATCAGGGCGAAAACTGGAGAAGGAAGTTTGGCAACAGCCAAATGGGCAAGCCTTGCATGGTTTTTTACTCCACTTTTGTTTTTAGCTGGGCTTCGCTGGAAGAATGAAAAGTCTGAAGGATGAGAGGTGCCTCAAAGCAGCACTGGTGATGCAGCTGCCCTTGGGACGGCGCTGGCATTCCGGGAGGTTGCAGGAACGTGGCTCCGTGGGCAGTGGCCATGGAAGCTGCAGTGCTTTGGTCTTACTGACTGTGCTGAGATTTGTTCCCTAGGTGCCAGGGTAGAGACTGCAAGCTACTGGCTTGTTTTTAGGGACGTGCACTGCAGTTATTTTTCCATAATTTTCACGAATATTGTCTTAATACCCATTTTATCTTTTCTACCCTTTTTGGTAATGAGTCCCTGCACCCATTTAAAGACTTTGATGGAGCTTTCCCAAAAGCTCTAGATATGTTCCTTCTTTTGCCTATGAAAGATAAATAAGCTGGTTTTCTTCCAATATTTTCACGGTCTGCTTGCTGTCAGAGCAAAAGAGCTTTAACTTTTGACTCGGGTTTGGTGCCTTACTTTCCATGTTTGAGCACAAAATGCTGCAGTCCCGTGGCTCGCTCGGCCGTGCCTTATCTCTGGTTGTGCAATCCCACTTCCAGCTGCAAAACTGGAGTGCCATAGATCCACTTTTATTGCAAGTTTGGAGTTTCCAGCATGCGGAGACTGGTGTAACCCAGCAAACAGCTGTCCATGTAAGGATGCAGGAAGACTACAGAAAGTCCAGTTCCCTCTGTAAGCAAAGCCAGGGTTTAAGTGATTAGCAGGGTCTAAGCTCCGTGTACCCTCGTAGTTTATTATGTGCAATGTGACTTAAAATTCAACTCAGGAATTGGCCTCTGGTCATGTATTGCTGGTTTGCACCTTCAGCTCTTTGGAGGAGACTGGTTTGCATTGTGGCTTTACCTACTGGAAATCTCTTGGTGGAGAGAGAACAATGGTGAAATGATACTTTGTTAAAGGCTGAGCAGATTTTTGAGGCAAAAGTGATTTGCTCTTTCACCTCTGGGCATTCTGTAGCCAGCCCAGGCGGGAAGGAAGGAACTGGATTTGGGGTTGGCTGAGGTCCAGTTGCAGACTCTTATTCAGACCCAAGCCAGAAGGAGTATGGGCTGATTTGTAAGGTTTGGGCAGAGATGACAGTTGAGAAAAAGCAGCTGTCTCACTTTTGTGAACTGATGAAATCAGTTACGAATATGTCAGGTGGTAAAAGGGGGATGCTTTGTGCTGTGCAGAGATTGAGAAATGCATTAAAGATCAGTTTGTTATGCCTAAGTCAAGAGACCAAAACACTTAGCCGAGTTAAACTAAAAGAGATAAGAATGTATGATACTCTTTAATATCCAGAAAATAAGTGTATTCATTTGTAAAAACAACTCATTCATTGTAACCATGAATGCAAAGGGATGTTCTCCCACCTCCTGCACCGTTCTTACTTGTGCATGAACTAAGTGGTTCTTGTGTAAGTGATTGAGAGCAGTCTTTGGTTTACTTAGTCATTATTAAATCTAAAGGCTGGTCTGGTTAGGAATAACACACATTTCATTTTCTTCCTGCTTCTGTTCCTAGACTTTACTCTGTCTTTGGAGAAAGGAGGAGTTTATTTGATGTACAGACATAAGCAGTGTGACAGCTATTGTTAAAATTTAAAAAATGTGGTATAGCAAGCAGAATTTGACAGGACCTTTTAGTTTCTTGACTGTTCAGATGGGCACTTTGTCTTGGCATACATGAATCCCGGTTAAAATGTGGAGAAGTTCTGAACAGGTGCCTGTTTCACACTGATGATCATAACTGCTTGTAGCCTCTAGAACTGCTGGTATTTGTGGTGTGGGATAAGCTGTTGAAGGATCTGCAGTTGGGGCAGAACAAGGCAGTCGGTTTGGGGATGGTGATGCCACAGCTGGAGTGAAGCAGTGGCTGCTCCTGGCTGTCCAGGCAGTTGTCTTGCAGGAGAACAGGGAATCCTCAGCTCTGCTGGCACCGCTGGCTCCCTACCCCAGTCATTTTCCATCTGCCTCTGGTGAATAGGCCGTGATTTACTGAGAGATGTAGTGACAGGTGAGGTTGTAGTCTGTAACTGGAAATGAAGGATGTCACTGAACTGATTTTATTCCAGAGCCTCCCGATGCTATTTGAGCTCTGGTGAGGAGAGGCTGTGAGATGAATGAGATTCCCACCCCCCTCCTTGTTAGACATCAGGGAATCCATGTGACTGATTCTCACCTCTGAGAAAAAGCTTCAATTGGAGCTGTCACCTCAGTAGACAAAGAAGGAATCCAACTGCAAGACATGCACCCAGAGGAAATCATGCTTTGCTGGTTCCCTGGCTCATGAAACTCCTTGTTTTTTCATTGTTCTCCTTGTAACTACTATTGCTTCAGCTCTGTTGCCTGCAGTAGTAGTAGCAGTGTCGGGATGTTGAGTTTGAGTGGGAATGGACACGAATGTTCTGCTGTCCCGAGTAACTGAGGGGTGGATGTAGACGAGAATAACTCTGAATGTCATTTTTTCTTGGAAAACCAGCTTTTTGGAGTCATTTCGAACACAACCTGAAACTGCTTTGAGAATTGTAAACAACGTCCCATGTAGTTTAGCAGCCTCATATTTTGCCTCGTGTATGAGCTCAGTTCAGAGCTAAGAATAGTATTCTGTGTTACTCAAACATTTAAGTTTTCTGGATGTGGAAAGTGTCCTTTTCCTAGTGGTTGTAAAATAGCCTAGTGGAGGATTTTCGTCCTTGGCCAAAACTCTGAAGGGAAAAATTTGGGATTTGTTCAGACATGAATGCCTCTGCAATAGATTTCAGGCTTGTTCCTTTATGATGGGCAGTTGCAGGAGATTTGCTTCTGAGTTTTACAAAGCTACTAAAACAGACTGATGGGGTGTGAGTATTTCTGGATGTCATTCTTATCTTCTGCTCCCCCTCAAGGTGGTACAGCCTGAGAGATTTCTACAAATGCTCTTTCCTCTGCTTTTGATAGGGCTGTAGGAGGAAAGGAAGACAGTTGTGGGAGACCCTTAGAGATATTCCTATGGGTATAATGCCAAAGTATTGACAGAGTAGCAAGGGAATGTGTGGTTTATATCCTGAAATGCGTGTGCAGCCCCTTCAGCTGGGCAAGGGGGGACAGGAAAGAATTTGGTATCTGCAAAACCCACATAAAAATGAGATAGTACAGATAAAAATCTGAGTCTTACATATCCTCATGCACTGCAGTGGATGCAAAGCTCTTTAGCACTGTACCACTCCCCTCTTGAGCTGAAAACAGTGCGGCGTGGCCAAGGTGCCCTTATGGAGAGTGATGTCAGGTATAAAAACTTGAGGGCAACAGGGGATCTCTCGAGCCAGGCAACTGTAATCAATTACTTGATTTCTGTGTCTCTGAACTAGCTCCTGCAGTCATGCTTTGCTGGGCAGTGCACTTCCAATTTCAGTCTTGGGCTCGTGAGCTTTATTTCCACAGCTGAATTTCCATTTGGCTTGGAAAAGCTACTTCTAAGTCCTGTAATGCTGTTTGATGTCATGGCCTGTACTTGGGGAAACATTGCTTTAAACAGATCCTCTGTTTTCTTGGTCTGGTTTGCCCCATAGGGCATCCTTGCCTTTAAAATCAAAGGAGTCTAGAGAAATAGAGGGAAACATATGGGATGGCTTGTTTTCTTGAAAGTTGGTGAACAAAAATAGTAATAGTATGCTGCCTGTCTTTGTGGGTGTTGGCAAAGAAAAAGAGCTGGATTTCCAAAGGAAAAAATTTGAGGGAGAACTATCTGTGGTTTCAAACTTGTTTTCTGTTCTACAAACCATTGTGCCACTTGTGCACATTACTTAATATCTGTTGGAAGGAAACTTCAGCTTGCTGAGTGTTAACCAGAAGTAGGCAGGCTGGAATAGCCCTGCAGATGAGCTAAGTGAAGATTTTGCTCTGGGAAACTTCGCTGCTGTAGAGCCTTCAGTGTGGCTTCAGAGTTTCAGAGCTTGCATCTGTGTGTAAACACAGTCTCGTGTGGTTGTCTTGCATAAAACTCTTGCTGCTTCAGTGAGGAGGCGCCTTCCCATCTGCAGACCACAGCAGTGCAAGGTCTCCTGTTCAGGCACTGCTACGTGAAGCTCTGTAGTGAGGAGATTCTTCTGGAGATCAGCATCTCTGAGCATTTGGAAGTGAAAAAACATTAGGAATTCATCACTTCTGCTGCTTTGATTCATCCTTAGTAAGTGCTGTTTTCCGAGGCCTGTGAAAGGTCAATGTTTATTTTATGTAGCATTTTGGGAAGCCCTCTTAAGGGAAGCAAAATCTCAACATTGTGTAGGTGAAAGTGTGAAACTGAAAGACTTCACTGTCGTGAAGGTGCATAGATCAGAACTCATTTTGCTGATCAGCAGTAAACACTTAATGGCTTTGCAGAAACCTTTTCCTGGCTGGAGATGTCTGATTAACTTTGTTATAGATTATGATAAAAGCAAACACCCAAGGTTGCTGTGAATTAGTAAGCTGTCAGCGTGTTTTAAGTCTGAAGTAGATATATTGAAGTCTAGTTCTCTGCATTGCTGCACTGGTAATTTCTGGTTTATTAAGACTCTTTAAAAAACCCCCACAGCTTCAGCAGTGCTGTGATGCCTCTGTGCTTGCAGTCCACACACACATCCAGTAGGTTTCAGGTGGTTCTTTCAAACTGGGTACGAAGAATAATTTATCCTGTGTGGATTCTAGGGCACATAACACACTTGCTAACCAAGAACAGGCAGAAAGGTAATTCTTTGCTTTTTCTCTTTACTTACCCACTCTAAATGTGCCGGGAGCAGGCAGTGCAGTAGATTATCTTCCCTTTGACAGCTTGTGCCATGGAGCAGTTGATGTAATGCAGAATCAGTGATATTAAGGAAGCTGCTGTGTTCAGAGAGGCAGCAATGCTTGCAAGTGCTACAAAAAAGGAAACCCAGTTCTTTATTTTCTGTTTCTGAGGCAAATATTTGGGATTCTGTTCAGCAGTTGGAGTTGAAGCGGGACCTGTGCATCCGTAGGGGTGTCTTTTTCCCTGGGAAGCTAAAAGGAATGTTAAAATGGATAGAATTAGACTCGGATGTTGCAGCTCAGGATGCAGTAGTTGAGTGCCTCACTTTCTATTCAGTGCACTGCTGGTGAGATCACCTCTATTCACAAAATGGATGCAAATTTTCTCTCCTCCTCTGTGCTAAATGGTACTGAAACTAACGTAAGAAGATTCTTGTCATGCTTGAGTGTTTGAAAAAGCTGTAACAGACATCCTGGAACTTCTTCCACTGTCTGTGGAATCACAAAAATGACATTGCAGCTGCTCGTATGTGGAGGTGAACTGAAGTTATAAGAAAGCTATCACCTTTTCTTATGAAAATGTGAACTGTCAAATAGTCCTTGATAGGGTTTTAGGGAAAGCACTCGATTTCTCAGGAAATGACTTGTTGGGACTGTGCTTTTATTTTCAATGGCCCAAATGGTCCTTTGAGTGAAATGTAGCTTCTCCATAACGTTTAATGTAGCGGAGTTTCAGCTGTAACGTGGCGTTATTGCTGTTCATTCCTCAGGCTAAAATTTGAACAGTTCGGTTCTGCCCCTTTGAGCATGTGTGGAGCACAGATAGGTTGGGAGGATGTTCAGAATGTCAGGGCAGGTGGGTTTTGAGGTCTCTTGTCCCCTTGCATGCTGTGAAGTCTAATTTGTCTCAATTTTAAAACTTGCAGCCTTTTCTTGATCTGATGTTCAAGAGCAGATTGTAAATAGTTTCCAGACAAAGCTGTGTGGTTCCTAAGCCTCTGGTGGTGTGGATCAAGAGTCTTCCTCCTTCCCTTCTTTCCTCCTGTGCATTGAAACCCAGCTGTGCGTAGTACTTTGCTTTGAAAGGGATTTTGTGTTTTTTTCTGACTTGTTTTGAGTGCAGAGAAAGCCAGATCTCTCTCTCTGCTGTATTTGTGTATATTTAACCAAATGCCGTATCAAACAATTCCAGTGGCTTTTGGCTAGATTATAGATCCTTCTCAGATGAGTAGCATCTCCTCCGTGCTATGAGAGGTTTGGGGTTGGAAAGAGGATTCTCTAAACATGGTGCTTTGCCCACCTCTAGTACTCTTTTAGCTGGAATAAAAAGCATCCTTTGAAATGAACCTGATTAGTTTATACCCTGTATTCTGCTGTGCACTAACACTGCTGGTTTTATGTAGCAGTGAATGGCTTTAGCTGACAACTTTGGAGATGGGCTTAAAGCACGGAATAAAATTGCCTCCTTGTTAAATGAATGCTGGGGGGAGCAGTAAAATGTTGGAAATAGGGATTGTTAAGGAAATCATTATGTGAAAGAAGAGGTTTCCTTACCCTTTGCTTTCTAAAAGGAAAACCTCTTGCATTCTAATGCTCTGCTGGCATATTACTTCTATTGGAATTGAGATAATAATATCTTAAATGCGGTGGGGGTTTTTTTCCCGTTAAAGTTGCTACCTTTCTTTTTCCCTGCTAATATCACGGTTATGGATGACTTTTGTGTTTTATGTTGTGAGACTCAGGTCACCCCTGCCTAGAGAGTTTTTAGCTATTAAGTTGTTTGGAGCTGTCAGGTTATCTGACTGCTTTAATTGAAGCTTATCCTGATGCTCTAGTAGGCTGCATCAGCATGTTCCTTGGGTTCTTCCAGAAGAGCAGCTTTTAATCAAACTCTTGTGCTGCTTATACAGCTGTCTTTGATTTCACAAAAACAAAAGCAACAAATTATTTTCCAGAAAAATAGTTTGGGACAAGTAACGAGCCACTTGCTAAGAAAAATCAAGGAGGGTAATAAGAAGATTCTGCAGAAAGGTTCTCCCAGCCCAGAAGAAACCTCAGCTCTTTTGTATTCCTGACTGGGTCTCTCTGGTCTTACCTGACAAGTAACTGCAGTAATAAAGCCCTGACTCCTGGGCCCCTCACTTGGGGACTGGTTGCTTCTGCTACTTCTGCATTTTCTTACTCCAGAATTTCCTCCTCTGCCCCTCAGTGAGGAGAAGAGTCTCAAAATAGCGAAGAGTTTTGGGAGTCTTGGAGGAAGCTGGATGCGTGGTGTAAATAAAGCTGATGAAAAGCAGTTCTTACACAATCCATTTGTTATTTGCGAGCCAAGAGCATCCTTCAACTTTTTGTGTAGGGTGCAGTTAATAGAGATCGGGTGCGTGTTTCTTGAAGTGCCTGTGTTACGTAAGCTAAACACGCGTGGGGATCAGTCAGCTGTATTTTCTATAAATATTCTCCCTGAAACAAACTTGATTTTTTTTTTTTATTACTCTTCTGTTACAGCTGTTATAATAGCAGGGTAGTCCTGCTGGTGGTGGAGGGGAATGTGTGGAGTGGAATAATTTAAAAAATGAGTTAACCTGATCTGTAGGGTACCAGATCCTTTCGTCGCTTGGTGGGTGGAGGTGGGGGGAACAGGAGGAGGCCACAGCATCCAGGAATAGCCTTTCCCCCCAAAACCAGAAGAGTGACCGGTCCTGTTCCAGAACACCAGGGAATAATTAAGGTCACCCTGGAGAACCTCAGCTCCTGCACATGTGACTTCTTGTGGTGTTTCCAGTAGATAAGGTTCTACTTAATTTGTATACCTCGTGAAGGAGGAAAGTAGGTTCTAGCTTATCTGATCTGCTGTAGGTGCCTCTGAAAGCTTTGTTTGTTGTTTGTTTCATGGTGTACAGAACCTTTTACTGTGTGCTCAGCTAATCCATACTTGTGATTCTGATCAGAGAGGGGCTGGCTGGAGCATAAAAGCTCTGTGTGTTATAGCAGGAGGCTTTTGGGCCAGCTCGCTGCTGGGTTCCTGATGGGATGAGCAACTTTTGAAAGGTAGCTAAAAAAAGTAATTAAAAATAACTCCTGATCGCGAGCCAGTGATGCAAGTCAGCCTTTTCTCTGAAAAACCTGGGGTCACGGCACAGATCAGGTCAGGCTGCATTGCACTGAATCTCTGCAGCCTCTTTGAAGGCTCGAGGACAGTACAGGTAGCAGTAAACAAGGCAAGGAGTACTAAAATTGGGTGCTGGGGAAGAGGCGGCTTGTGGTGAACAGGGCTAATCACTATGCCGACGAGTGTTCCAAAAGTGCTGGAGAAGAGAATGCTTCCTGAAGTGTTTTATGATAGTAAAATGACTTCACAAATGCAAGTTGTGAGAACAAACACTTGTCTCAGAAGCAAAAAAAAAAACACCCAACCAACCCCAAACTGATTAGAGCCACAATTAATAGCTCCAACATACCTTTCTCAGGGATAATCAAGTTCACAGATGCAAAAACATTGCTCTTAATTGGGTAAAGAGATGAGATTATTTGGGACTTTGGAACTTGTTGGTTTGGATTTTCTTGCTCTGCAGGAAGACTGGCTTTATTAAGCTGTATGACTGGTAGTGATTAAGAAGCATTTATGCCTATGGAGATGTCTTAGCCAGCAGAGTCTGAGGTGGGACTGTGTCTTTCATTCAGGACTTCCTCCAAGGTTGCATAAAGCAGAGGTCTTGGATCAGTGGCTTTTGTTAATCGAAGGATGGAAGCCCCTTGGTTATCCACGAGTTGCTTATTGCTGTAGTCTTTCGACTTAATACTGCTTGAGTTTTGCTATTGTAACTACTTAAAACATTTTCCTTCAGAAAGAAAGAAAAATCTGATGGGAATTAATCTTCTAGCACGTGAGCCTGCTGTGAGAAGGAAGAGAGAACAGGTTGCTTAAGCTCTTTGGTGGATTTGGCAGGAAGTGCAGGAGACTTGCTTGACCTGGATCTCCCTTGCTGTGTGCATGGGGAAGGTTTTAACTCTAAAGATATTGAGACACAGTGGGGAGGCCTGGATCTTCCATTCTAACTGAAACAGAGGTGTCATGGATCGACTGGATCAAGCCTTTGAGTTGGGCATGGAGCAGGTGACTCTGCCAGCTGTGTTTTCTGTCATTCTGTGTCCGGGAAGCAGCTGGACATTTTTCCAGAGGTGATGGGATGCAGTGGGGAAAGGGCACCTTGGGAAGACAGAAGGGAACCTTCTGGTCAGTCAAGGCTTGTTGAGTGCCAGGGGATGAGGGCAACAAGGATAAAACAGCATCCTCCCTCCAGCCTGCAAGAAACTCCAGCATTAAAGGTGTTTGTTGTGATGTGTGAAGCACTGCACCGTTCCAGGAGCAGTCATGTGTTCACTGCCAAAACTCCCGACAGGAACGGGATTAGCAGTGGTATCTCTAGTGGTAGAGGCTGCTGCTGAGCCAGACATTGATGCATGCAATCAGCTGGAGACGAGCTGAGACCTAAATTCGTATTGAGTTAATATCTGTGACACTGATACAGCACCAGAGAACACACTTCAAAGGAGGAAGCGAACCAGGAGCATCCTGGTGGTACAGAAGTGCTCCTTAGCTTTGCTTTTGCTATTTGGAACTCTTACCCACGAGATTAAGTTTGAGAATAACTTCACTGTTCTGTTTGTTTCACTGAAATTCTCAGATCACTGGCAGGCAGCAACTGCTTGTTTTCTGAAGGCTCTGATGCAGAAAAATGTGTTTGAAATAATTCTTGCCTTTTTTTTTAAAAAAGGAAATCCGTAGCCGTTCTTTTGCTGAAATACTGCTAGATACAAAATGAATTGTTGAGGTTGATACAAGGGGAGAGGGTGTAAAGACCATGAAGTACTGGCAGTGATATTATATAAAAGGAGACACAAATACACTTATTTTGTTGTCAACTTTGCGTATGTTGAAGCTTTCTGTTTGTGTTTTGCTAGAAACTATAAACATGTGACTTTTTCCCTTTTAATGTGTGTTCAGGGGAGGGAGCGTTGGATGCTTCAGCAGCAGAGAGTTTTCCAGTTAGCCAGGACTTGAGTGTGGAGCCGTGAAAAGCTCTGGGACTGGGTATTGCAAAGGTGAATAATGGATCTTTAGCCTTCATGTGTTGTGGGTGTCATGATAGCTGTAGACTCGCAGTACTTCCAAGGGAACCTCTCCTGCTCTCTCTGCTGTTTTCCATGTTGCTGATACAAGTGCTTCTGTGGCTTTTGCAGTGGGCTGGAGAGTGAGGAATGTGGTTTAAAAACGAAATTTAAAGCATAAATCTAGTTTTGTTTCCCCTTCGTGTGAACTAAGGAGAGAAGTAGTGGGAACGAATTAAGAAATGAAAGGTGAGACTGCTGCTTTTGGCAGCAGCGTGGGACCACACTGGTTCAGGGATGGTAAAAATACAGAGTAAGCACAAACTGCATTTTGGTATGTGTGGAGAATGTACTGCAGGATTCTACCAAATATGGGTTCAGAATGTACTTACAAGGGAAGATTTACTCAAGTCTGACTTCACTTCTGCAGCTTTATTGTTTAGTGAGCGAAGATGTGCTGTTTGACTCACTAGAGCTATGGAAACAACTGAACTGCAGCATCTCATCTGTTTGTAGCCAAGTCTGTCATTTGGGATGGTTTTCATCCAAAAACGACGAGATGTGCCATAGATCTGTTAATTAGGCAAGGAAAGCAAAGTAAAATTACTCCTTTTTGTCTGGGGGAAATATTACCAGTGAAAATCAGGAGTTGTTCAGTTTTAGTCTTTTGGGAGGTAGTTTGCATAGGTAGGGAGAAATATTTAAGTTTTATGATGGCTTGTAGTTTGATAGCATTGCAAAACAAAAATTGGCTACGTGCAGCACTTTCAATGTCAGCTAGTAGATATCTTAATTTTAAGGATGACTTCCTTGAGTTGAAGTCAAACTTTCCAAGGTGCGGGTCAGGATTTAGAGCTCTTGTGCCAAGTAACAGAGCTGCCATTTACTCTTTGCCACTGTCTAGGCTGGATGTTTTTTAAAAAACAAAACCAAAATAAACATAAACCAAGAAAGCTTGTGTAACAAGCTCTCTGACAAACAGTTCAAAGCTTGTTGCTGATCTCTGAAGTAGACAAGTACTTGTAGTAGTACGAGTAGTACAAGACTTGGAGAAAGTAGGAACTTGCCACAGTGGACTGTGGGAGAGAGCATGTGTGGTCTTGCTCTCCAGACAGCCCTGAATCCAGGCGGAGGAGAGGCTTTCATTACATATCCCAGCCATGGGAAAAGCTTAATTGGAGTTTGCAGTTCATTGTATACCAAACTCTTCAAGTGTTTGATGTAAATCTGTAGGAAACTGGCTTTGATAATTATGGTGCCCATAGCCCATTCCAGCACCACTCCCTTATTTGCAAGGAATAGTGCTATCAACTGAGATAATTATCCCGGGAGGTTTCATAACGCAGCTTGTCCCAGTGCTGCTGTCACTGAGAAGCGTTTGGAAAAAGTGCAGGACTGCTCCTTCCACGTGTGTTGGTCTGATGAACATCTCCAGAACTTCAGAAGTGCCCCACACATCTGCATGTGGGCAGGATGCTCTCAGAAATGAGTGTTCTGTCGCTGTGAAATTTGATTTTTTTTTTTCCTAGTTTGTTTTATTAGTTGAAAACAACATTTGTTCCAGGCTTTTTTGGTGGGATGAAGGAGAATTTCAGCTGCAGGTTTTTCTGGTAGTACTGGCCTTCTTGTGAAGCAGAAGGTTGTGTGCTGGTCCCTAAGCTGATCCTGGAGCTATTGGAAGAGCGTGCAGGGAGAAGGGAAATGGCTCCTGCTTGTGGAGGAGCTCTGTGAGAGGAAGCTTCTCTTGGTTGTGGGGAAGCTTGGAGTCTCCCAGTGTTTGGTGATGGGGAATTTATGGCCTCAATCCTTGTCCCTTCTCCATCTGTGATTCCATCCCGTTGCTGCTCGGAGGGAGGCACTTGTTGCTTGCCCAGGCACTGCTCAGTGGAAGAGCTGAGAGCACTGGAGAGGAGAGGACAGGTTTGTTGTAGTTCCTTGTGCCTGTGCTTACAAAAGCTGGCTCAGCAAGGTGTGGGCAGCTATTCCTCCTCGTGGGTGCTGAATCCTGCTGTGTCCTGTGGGACAGCTCCTGTCGGAAAGGCAGGGACAGGCCAAGGCTGTGGGGCTGCTGCCTCAGGAACAGGGCAGGGAGGGAGGGAGGGAGCAATCCTGCCGTGGCTGGCAGCAGCACTGCCCCATCACTGGGTATGGAGCTTGTTTGGGGGGTGGGAAGGAAAGGGGAGGGTTGATTTCTGGGGAACAAGTTGAGAGGCCTGGCCTAGGAAAAATGAAGACGACTGCTGGCTGTGGAGTGAGGCAACTTCTCACACCCTTTTCTTTTTCCCCTTCTAAAACATGTGTGTATTCCTAGGAATTGTCCAAGCTCTTCTTACCACTGTCGGATCAAAACCAAGCTTGCAGGTCTGTAATTAAAGCATAACAAATCATAAAACTACCACTCAATTCCTCTTGCCCTTTGTGGAAAGGAAATGTAGAAATGGAAGGAAAACAAGGAAAACCTTCATGGAAATTTGTCAGTGCTAATCAGGATGAATGAGTTCAGCTTTCACTTTGCTTGTATTTCCTTCCTATTTGAAGTTTCCAAGAGGTCTTTTAACATTGAGCTTCTTTATTTCTCTCTTTTAAAACTAATTAAATCCCACAGAAACCTGAAATGAATTAGAGTGGCCTTCCCCAGTTAAAATTGTTTTCTGAAAATGAGGAAAAAACCCCAAACAATAAAACTCCACTTGCCTGGTTTTAACTTCCAGTGGAACTGCTTTAATTCAGTATTGTTTAGCAGTTACACAAGTATAAGACAAATTAATAATTACAGGATATAAAGCTAGCAATAGTAATATATAGTAGTTATATATTATTTCTGAGGGAATTGTTACTTTTTTAGGTTTCCAGATAAAAATACTTGTAGAAAGAATGTTGTCTTCAACAAGTTAAAACTTGCTGGCATATTCCTGAGAATAGTGTCTTTGAAAGAAAGCATGTGCATGTATCCGGGGAGATTCAAGTGGAGAATCAAATAACTCCTATTTTAAGTGCTGGTATTTAAGCTGCCTGTGGAACATAGTGATGTGTCTTTCTAGGGATCGCTCTCTTGTGATGAGTGAGGATCTGCTGTGCTGCACTTCTCTGGAATAGAGTTAATAACAAATTTCCGAGGTGCAAGTAGGCCTGGCATGAAATAGTAGTGATTTACTCCTGTTGGTTTTGTGCTGTGTTAGGGAATCTCTTTTAATATTCCAGAAAGATGCAGTAGTCTTCCCTATGAAAATGGGAGTGAGAGGACAAGTTCAGCTGAAAGTCTCTCAACTTTCTGTGTGGCTTTAGCATCACGTATTGAATGTGCATTCTTTAAATGTCTGGGTTTTATGTTCTAGAGTACTGAGATTTGAGATGATTTTGATCTTAAATCTGTTCTTGCTCGTGCTCAGTCATTCAGCAGTCCTGCATTTGGGATTCCTGCTGTTCAGACGTGGTGGCTGTGCAGCTGTGAGCTGTTTCCCTGTGGTACAGCAGGTGATCCTTGCCTGGAGTGAGCAGTGAGCCTTCTCCAGAGCCCCAGCAATGAGCTCTCCAAGTAGGAGGCTCTCCAAGTGCATTCTCCTGTTATACAAATAGTTGCATATACAGGATATAATGATAAGAAAAAAATCATTCTGGGTTACTGCATTGCTGCCTCTTGCTTTTCTTTTTCATATTCTTTATCTGCATGTGATGTTGGCCTTTTATCATAAAGATCGTAGCAGAGGGATATATGAGATCAGTATAGAAAAGACCTCACCAGTAAGACAGAAGCGATTTATCAGTGGAATAACATCTGTAGTTTCTTGGGCAAAAGTCTGAAATCTCAGGATCAGGAATGGAAGATGCAGTAAAGCCCTGAAAGCTCTTCCTAGACCAGCTGAGAGTTGGCAGGAATGGTGGTGAAAAGCCTCTACCTGACCTAAATCTTGGGGGTGAGGTGGCGGTGAATTCCGTGCTTGTGCAGTGCAAAGAAATTTCCAGTTGATCCCTTCCCTGGGGAAGGAGCTCTGTCCCCTTGAGGCTTCAGACTTCTCTGAATAATTAATCCATTGGGTCTGTGTCCTCAGGGAGAGATGAAAGAACTGTCAAGGGCTCCCGTGTTACACCTGATAAAGAAAGTCATTAGTGAGGCTTCAGATAGTCACATAAATTAAAAACACTTGCATCCTCTGTCTTTAATAATAGATAAAGCCTTTAGGATTAAAGTTTTTTTTTAAAAGGGGGGGACACGACTAGAAAAGCATTCTATGTGAGTAATATTCCTTTTCACATAGTTTTACTTGCCCCTAAATTACTTTGGTTTTCCACGTTGCCCCTGTTCTTCCTCCACTCCTGCATGAGATGGGGGAAGAGGGATGGTAGGGTAAAAACATTTTAAACCTCCTCATGTTCTGAAATTAAAGTGAAGATGCAGAGTTTGTTCTTCCAAATTCCTTTGATTCTAGAGGTGAAGAAGCGTTTCTGTGGCTGAAAAACCGAGTATTTAATTTGTAGCTAATTATCTTCTTAATGAGAATAAAATTTCAGCCATTGGTAGGTAAAGAACGTTTGAGTGCTCATAATTCAGGAAGGAAACTTAGCCTGGTTGTTACTTTTGGGTTTTTTTTTGTTTTGCCCCGTGCATTTGATGATACCAGAATATTGTGGCCAAATTACTGCTCTCTCCTTTCCTGTATTCCAGACTGGTGGTGGTTTATGCTAAACTTTGTTTCCTTTCTTTCCAGGTATAATGGCTCCCTCCCTAACGGGGACAGGGGGCGCAGGAAAAGCAGATTTGCCCTTTATAAGCGACCCAAGGCAAACGGAGTTAAGCCCAGCACTGTCCACGTCATCTCTACTCCTCAAGCATCGAAGGTATGTGACACTGGGCAAATCCTGGTTTTGGATGATCCTGAGTGGAGAACAGCTCAGGTATTACTGCTGATTTACCTTGCTGCCACTTTATCCTGTGCTAGTAGGATACATTTGTTTAATGAAGAGGCTGCAGTGGATTTTCTTTCTGGGGTATATAGCTTTAATCCAGTTACCTGTTTAAAATCGTCTGTAAGCTCAGGTATGAGATAATCTGACCTTCCTGCCCCAGTTCAGAAAGCTGACTGTCAGTGCTGGCTGTTTTATCTGAGCCATAGAGCAGTCAGGGGATAAAAACACAAAAAGTATTTTTGTTCTTTCTCACTGGAGTGATATTTCTTTCCTCTTCAGAAGATAACTGACACGCTATAAAAAATGTTCTGATCTCTTTGGTCCTTTCATTTTTGTTGCTAATAACAATATTACACAAATTTTTTGCCTGAAGTTTAGTGTTGGTGAAAGAGGGAAAAGCAGCAAAGTAAAATATATTAACCTAGCAACATATTAGTGTACAGAACTGTCCAGCTCAGAATTCTGGTGGTGGAATATATTTCAGGCTGCAAAATATCTTGCTATCTCTCCTTTCAAAGCCTTTTTCTTGGAAGCAAGAAGTGGGTAGAGTCGGGGCCAAACTGGAGTGGTGGCACTCACACAAGAGGATGGTTTGTTGGAGATGTACCTCACTGAAATATCTCTTGGGAGAGAGAGGGAGAGAACCTACACCATCCTCAGAAACGTGTTGTCTGACTTGGACCAAGAGAAGAATGTTGTTTCATACATAGTATGGGATTGTGTTTTCTAATACACAGTATGTGCCTGAATGTACCAAAATACACAATATCAGAGCTTGTTCTCTTTGAACATTGTATAGGGCTTGCCTGCTGCAGATAAATGTGGATTAAAAGTTACAGTAAATATTTTTCAGTGTTCCTATTACCAAAATGAAAGCTTTTGTGAGTTGAATCTTCCTGATGAAATCAACCTTCAGAACAGACCTGTAGTATATGTTGGTAATTCTAATCTGTTGCTTAAAATGTAACAAATGAGGAAAAAACGTGTTTTACATAGTGGATGGAAATATACCCATGTTCTCACTGGATAATCTTAAGCATTTAGACTGCAGATAGTATTTCAGCATTTGAGTTGCAAAATATTTAAACACCTGGCAGACACCACAAGGAATCTGGTTAATGTTCATCTGTGGTGTTATTGTAGTGCAGATAAAATATTGTGTGCTGCACAAATTAGTGCCCTTATAAAGATAGCAGAGGGTCTGGGGCATTAAAGCCTGTCCTCTGAGCATTTGGATTCAGGGAGATGTGTCAAGCTGAATGCATTTTGCACTTTCTCTGAACCCTTGGAATAGAGCTTTTGTGTATTTGTGCTGCTGTCTGGGGCAGGGCTGGTGGATGTGTGCCAGAACAGTGGTGCAGTGGCTCTCAGTGAGTGCTCTTTCCATGCACAGAAAGGACATTTACATTTTTAAGATGCTGTCATCAGCTTTTCTCACATCTTGGGCACCCCAGAGCCTGAATTGTTTTACTGAAGTGTTTCTGCATGTAACTTGTGTAAATGAAGAAACACAGGCTAATAAAAAGTGAGCTGCTCAGCTCTTAGAAAATAATGTGCAACTTGACCTCGGAAGTTTAGTTGTGCTCTCAGTCTTTCAGTCTAATTCATATTTGAGGAAGATGAAACAGCAGAAACTTGTGCTGCACAGGATATTAACAGGTTTCCTCCCTTTACCTCCTTCATTTGAACTTTTCAGATACCGATTTTCTGGTTTGTTCTGTTTGTCTGTCACTGTAAACCGAATATGTGAGCAAAAAGACGTATGTAATGTTTAGAGTGCTGGTGCTTTTTGGGTGGTGGATGTAGCAGAGGTGGGAGAAGCCCTGACTGCCTCCATTGGTTTTGTCTCTGACAAACGGAGGCTCGAATAAGGTGCGTGGCTGGTTTTGTGCTGATTGCATTAATGCAGCAGCTCAAGAACTGTAGCTGTCACCAATTTCAAGTTCATGTGTCAGCCTGAGCACTGCAATAGATGGTAAGAGGATGCTTGTCATGTTCCATTGTCCCTGCTGTGCAGGTGTCAAGGACAGCTGGAGTAGCAATGGCTTCAGTAGTAAATTTAGCTGAGCTAATTGCATATGAATCACTGCCTTTTGTTTTTTCCACTGAGCACTTGTTTTTTGCCACTCTGCCTTCTGAGGTGCTGAAGAAAATTCAGAAATGTTTGGCCTTCTGAGGGTATATGGATGTATTTGGGGGGAAAGCAGTGCCTAGGGTAGTAAGTCTCAAGTTTTTTCAGACTTGTCGTCATTGCTAAAAGAGAGGTACATCTCTTCAACATCCTGCACTTGACTTTAAAACCTGTTTTATTAACTCTGTGCTTAGGCACCATTCAGTAAATTTTGTGGTGTCCCCTATTTGACAAAAATCAGCCCATTTGAGACAGACTTCTCCCAGCATTGTCAAAATTGGTTTTACTGTAAGAAAGAGCTTAAAACTCCTCTGCTGTCCTGAGCATGTCTGGGGTAGGGGTTTGATGAATGGGGGACTGTGAGTCTTCATTAACTGAGTATGGATCTTTCTCAAGATTTTAATAATCCCCTTTGCTGAATTTGAGTTTCTTTCAAAATCATCACATCCCAGGAGAGGCCATTCCTTGCCTCTTGACGTGAGTCTCATGATGAAGAGGAAGGTTTATCAGTTATGATCACAGAATTTGTGGAAACCTTCCTCTGACTACCAAACTCATAGGTGTAAGTTTGCTGTTGGCTCATCATAACATAGTTAGGGTTGGTGATTTTTATTTTCAGGCTATTGGAGCTGTTTAACAAAGAAGTTAGTTGTAATGTTTATTTCGTTGTGTTGTGTTGTGCTAACTGTTGCTTTCATGCGCAATATTTAATGCTGTGAGACTCCAGTCAGAGTGTGCTGGTGTCTGAAATGATTGCAGGGTTTACTTGGGCAGAAATTGTCCAATAAGTGCTGAACTTCAAGTGAGAGTGGGATAAAAGGGTTTTTTTCAGAATAATCACCTGGGAATGATGAGGTGCTGAACTGGACTTTACTGGGTTTTGGGAGGAATAGGGGAGGCTTTGATAAGGGCTTTTTATATTTTGGGGGTTTGTGACTTTATTTGTTTGGGGGTATTTGAGTTTAAAAGGGAAAGAGGAGTCTGTGACTGAAAACCAAACCAGCTTAATATCACTGTGGAATAATATTTAAGGTCAGTATGTTTTTCTTACAGATCTTCAGCAGGTCAGTAATGTGCTGTCTAAATAAAATGGTATGATCCTGTTTCTGCAAAGCGTGGATGTTCCTGTTGCAGTACACATCCAGTCTTTTCATTCAGTGGGCCATTCGGTTATTAACACTTTGCCCTGCACAAACACAGGTGAACCTTCACTCCTCCTCCTCCTTCATGACCATCCCCTGGCTTCTTGCTCGATGTTGTTGGAGTTCTTTTTGTGGAACAATGGGAGAGAACTCCCCCAGTCCCATGTGGGAGGGGTGCTGGCATTAACGCTGAGCTCACTGGTGTTGCTGGGCACTCTGAGCACAGAATCCCCCATGACTTTGGCTCTGCAAGCATTTAGATTTCTCTATTGGCTTCTGATGCTTCGGAATTACTTCCATGGGCGTGAAGTTTAGGGGCTTCATGCACATCTGAATTCCTTGAAATATGGCATTAGGAAGCAGGAATTGTTGACAGTAGCCCTCCAGGATTCCCTAGGATTACTCTGGCAGCGTGACTGAATTCCCTCGTTACAGCATGGACGGTAATTGAGACTTTCCAGAGTATTAAATCAGTGGGCAAGGGAATGTAACTGCTGAGCACTGGCAGTACTCCTTTCTAACGAGGGAGTGTTGTGCTTTCCTAAGTGATTGCAGGCCTAATAGTGACTCCAGAGAAGATTCCAAATGCCTTTTGAATTGCTGCGGACTTGAAAAACCCCACCTTGAATACCTTTTTGCGGTAGCGTGTCTTGGTATTTATTATGTCTGTCTTTCTTAGGATCAAAGTTTTCCTTTGGTAACCTGTGGTAGATAAAGGCAACCTATTTTCTCCCCTATGAAATTACTATTTCAAGCTGACTGAGGAAGATCTCTCTGACTTCCAAGTCCAATTACCTGCCGAGTTGGCTTCTGCTTTGTGCTATCACAACAGCAGCTTGGATAGTCACTGGCTGGGTTCCTGCAGCTCCAATCAAGTTTCCTGCTGCTGCTGGAGAAGAACAAAACGCAGCCATACGAATAATTATTAGGTCGGGGAGAGAGCTGCAATTTGTGCTTTGAGTGACGAGAGAAAATGAAAGTATAGGATTCTTGTGATTAGTTATCTACTGTAGATATTGCATCTGCTTTGACGTTCTTTGAATTGGGAGTAAAAAGGCCACAAATCCTTTTGGCACTGACAGCTTTTTGGTGTTCATTCAGAGTGAGAGCTGTAGAGCTCAGCTGCTGTCGGGAGGATGCTGTGTCTGTCAGTGGCTTCTCTCTTTCCTGTTGGGCTTATTTATGGTCTAATCAGTTCATGGAGCACTAATTTGTTCTGAAGTAACTTAATCGCATAGGTGTCTCGAGAGCCCTGGGTTGTGCAGAGGCAGCTTTTTCTTGGCTCATCAGACTGAGTCTGCTTGAATAATAGTTTCCTTGGTGTAACGTCCTTTTCTTCTGTTAAATGAGCATCGTCTTAACGTGCTAACTCCCCACCCCCGTGCCCTTGCAAATAGCAGGGAATGGTTAGGCAGGAAAAAACGGTTACACCAATTTCACTGGTAGGTTTTAATAAGTAACAACCCTTACTAGGTTTGAAACCCTCCCTTCTGAGCTTTCGGGTCGTATTGACTGCTCAGTGCATGTCAAAGGTTTTGGAAAATAATTTTATAGCGTTTTCTAACAAAACCCAGATGTTTAGTGAAGGAAGGGGAATTAAAAATTGCTGAAGTCTACAACAATTATTTCTTTATGACTTAACGTTGCTTTTTGTTTTCATGCTCTCCCTTCAGAGCATAAAAAAAAGATCAAAAAATGCTTTCCTTGTAAACTCTCTTTAAACTACATCTGCTCTAAATCAATATTTTAGAGCAGATTCTACTCGAATGCAGTGCCCTTTGAAAGCAGAGGAAGATGCAGTGATCACCGGGGCTGGTGTCAAGAAACTCGGGAACATTTCATTTCCCCATACGCTTCCCCTTGGCTTCCTGCGGGGAGCCAGGCTGTGGAGCCACCGCTGTGCAGGATCTGTCACTTTGCAGCTTCCTTGACCATGTCAGAAATAACCTGGGGGGTTTTGGGCTTGTGACAATGCAGAACCAGGGAAAGGAGAGGCTGCGTCTCAGCTGAGGTTTAAATGCTGTAGCGTAAGGTCAGACACTGCAAATCTTGCTGCCCATCACGGAATGTCCTCGATTCTTTGTGCCACGGGAAAAGCGACGAGCAGGATTCGTGCTGGAGACGACAGAGCCACTTGTTTCACTGGAAGATGAAAATTTCACAGCTTGAGTTTAATGTAGCATGACTCGTTTAAAACTGTCTTGTTCCAGTTTGACTGGTTCCTGCATTCTTCCCCACCGTTCCCCAGAATTTAGAGTGGAAATTTTGGACCACCTGCTGTAGCGGTGAAGCTCTGTCCTGTTTCATATTTATTCTGTTTGGACTCTCAGTTGGCTGGAATGGATCTGGTCTTAGAAGTGCATGTCTCCTGAGAGCTGGGCTGCTCTTTGTTTCCTAAAAGGCAGGAAAACTCCCCAGGCTGGTTTTGGTTCAAATGAAGCCAACATGGCCCAAGTGTGCTGTTCCTACCTGCGTGGTGGTACTGCCTTTGGAGCTTGTCGGGGATAACTCACCCTGCAAGTTGGCATTACTGAGGGAGATTCTCTTCAGAGTGTTAAAGTGATGGGGATTTGCTGTGGGATTCCAGGTGTTTGGGTGGGCTGTGCTGGAGCACAGTCGGGAACAGCTCGATGACTGCAGGGGCTTGTATACAACTATTAGAGCCTGGGATTGTCACCGTTTGTGATACAGGAATTCCTCTTCTCTATATAGGTTGTTTCATACTCAAAAGAAAACGCCATGACAAGGAGAACATGCAGCTGCTGATGGATTTACTTTTCCTGTTACCTCAAACTAATGTCCAAACGAAATTGTCTTGCACGGATGGAACACTGTGTTTTGGAAAAGTCAGGTAGCGTGTGCTCAGTCAGAGCAGTACGGAATTGCTCTCCTGGAACAGGGGAGTTGGAACTGCATCAAAGAGGAGATGAGACTTCTCTGCTCCAAGGCTTTGTTGAGAGGGGCAATTATTTTGAAAACACAGAAAGCAATTCGAACATCGTGGGCCAACAGTAACTTTTCAGAGAAACAAACAGCTGCTACTCCTGTTTTACAAATTAGAAAATATTTGTTTTCCAGAGTGCTTAGAGATTTTGTTGATGGAAAGAGTAAAATCTAAATATTTCTCTTTTTGGGAGTCTCTTATGACTCCATCTGTAAAATGAGTAATGTTATCTGTTTGCCAAGAGAAGAACTAAGAGGGGTGACTCTCTTGTGACATTCGAAGATTCCTCTTTCCACTCTGTAGGTCTCTTGTCTGAGACATGTTTATGCCTTCTTTTGGATGTAGATTTACTTTGTTTTGAGATCCTGCTGCTTTGCTCCTATTCCACACCAAAGACCTCACAAATATTTTAGGAGAAAACATAGAGTACTTTATCCTGATAATCTCTTTGGAAGGGATGTGTCCCCAGCAAAGTGCTTATGGTGATGCTTCATTTGCTGGATGCTTCAAGCTCCTCAGCTCTGCGTGCAGAAATTCTCTGGCACTCATAAAGCAGTTCAGAATTCCTTAGCACTGTGGCTTTGCTTCTACAAGATTTTTTTTTTTTTTTGATCATCCATGAGGTGTCCTTCCATGAAAACGAACGAGTCCAGCCATTGGACCTACATCAGAGCTTGTACTTGGGTGACCTCTGTGTCAGACTGAGTGTGTTATGTACAGACTTGCCTTGAAATCCTGCGTGCCTCTTGTCCATAGTGATTCTGCCGGTACTTCAGGAAGTTCCGGGCTCTGCAGATGCCTGCTGTGAGATAATGCTTGTGGTAATCTATGCTTTGGCCTTCTAATTTCAGGAGCAGCAGATGCCTATCGCTTCGACTTGAGGAAGCTCGTTAAAGGCCCAGCACTGCCAGCTCGCTCGGTCGTTCAGTGCTCTGTATTCCTCCAGCTCTGAGGGATCTCTCTTACACTGAGTTCACCACAGCTAGGGAATGATGGATGCTTTCTTTTCTGCTTTTTGATACCAGCAAGCAGGGAGGGGTATCACTCCCTGTCCACTGGAAAAACTCTGGACTTGGTGCACTGAGCTCAGGATTGCACGCTCCCCAGGAACTCTCACTCTGGGGACTGGCATTTCACTGAGAACAAGGCCAGTGTCTGAGCAGTGATCTGTCTCAGACTGGGATCATCCTGAAGTGTTGCACTGATCTCAGCCTTGGATGTTGACAACAATTGCCACTTTTGTGGTCCCAGAGATTTTCCTGAGAACTTCTCCTGTTTTGTAAGTTTAAGATACTGAGAGACACTTTTCTTTCTCTTTTGCCCTAACCCAGGATAAGAAAAGGGGAAGCAAGTACAGGTTTGATTTCTATGTATTTAGTTTTCTTTCATGAGTCTCATGTGGCCGAAGAAACTCTGGTTCCAGGGCCTGTAGCTGCACAAGTCTGTTTCTCCTCCCAGACTTCACAACTGATTGAAGGCTGAGATGACAAAGCACTCCCAGTTTGCAGCTTGGATAACTCTTGTGTCTAAACCAGTTCTGATCAGCATTGGTTAGGGGTGTTCTTGAGCAGGGGAGTCTGAAAAGAATATGGAACTTCCCTGGTGAGATAAACCACATTTTATACTTGCTCTACAGCAATGCAAATTTCTGGGTTTTATTACTAACCTCAAATCCCAGAGAAGTTTAACTGAAGAGATGCTTTGTTTTGTAGTATCAGACGACCTCTGAAAATCAGGACTCTGTGGGAGCAGAGCATACGGATTTACACCCTGGATGATCAGGGAATTTCTGAACCTGTAGCAGTGTGTTTGTTCTCCAGCTCTTTGGGAAATTCTGTGGAAGCCGTTCTTTGGATAGTGGGTTACAGCCTCTGAGGATGATTAGAGCTTCTGTTCCCTATTTGTGTCAGTGCTCTTCCTAACAGTGCCGTTGCTGAAGCTTGATTTCAGCTGAATGAGGTTATTCCATCTTCTCTCTCCCCTGTTTTTATAAGGTTTGTGCATTCTTGAATGAATTGGGTTATCTTCTCATATTGATACAACTAAATTTGTAGGACCAGCAACTCCCCATCTCTGCCAAAGGTTTGGTGAACTTCTCCCAGCTGTGTAGCTCTGCCACCTGAAAATGTGCCTGGCTGCTCGGGTGGACCTAAGCTGATCACACAGATACCAACCAACCTCTCTCTCTTTGAAGCTCTTGCCTTCACAGTGTTTTGGCTGTGCATCTGGTTAACATATAGCCTTGCTCCTAAGTCCAGAATTCCGGAAGAGGTAATTAAAGAGATCATACGGTTGAGAGAGGGTGAGGGAGAGGTGCTTTTTTGTGCTAGGGGTTTTTAGAGAGCTTGTGAGTGTTATTAAAACAAAACTTCTGTACTGCATGAATGCAAAAAAAAAATTTGTGTGAATGATCAAAAACCCCTTCAGCGGTTACGGGCTGATGTCTGTAGTTTGCACCTTTGAGGCACTGTGCTTTGTATATACAGGCTTTACTGGTTCTGAATTTCCTACAGAGGTTTGGAGGGAATGTTGAATAGGACAGCGAGAGCAAACGCACAAAAGCTGGAAGGGGGCCTGAAAGAAACTTTGGGGAGGCTTTGTGGATTCCTTTTGACTTGTAGCCTTCCTGTAATGACATTTCCCATTATAAACTTCGGACAATAGGCTACTGTGTAAAACATGCAGAAAGTTTTCCTCCTCCCTGTTATCTCTACATTAGCGTTTGGTTTTCCACACCTCTCCCTTCTTCAGCCCACCAAAGAATCTTCCACTGCTGAAGGTCAGCAATGAGGCAGTGCCTTGGTGGTCCTGGTGGGAGGCAGGGAGGGACGAAGCTGACCTTGCTTCAGCATGGGCAGCTGCTCCCGGTTTGTTCCCAAAGAAAAACTGGCCTTGGAAAGCTGGATTGCAAAACTTGTGAAAGCACATAAAGTGTTCTCCCTAAGTCATCCCTCCCCCTCAAAGCTTTCTCAAATCTTTGTTTGGTGTTTTGTCACAAAAATTGACTCTGTTGCTACTTGAGCGTAATAAATAAACTGCGTAAGTCAAAACAAAATGTTTGCAATTTTGTGCAAGAGACAGCCCATGCTGAATGTCTTAAAATATCCCTGTGTTATGATCTTGCCTGTTACTGGGAACTAACTCTCTAACTCTCGTTTCCTTGTTCATAAATATCCTGGTTATTTAATGTTGTCTCTTGGTATCTTTGCACTGTAGTAGCAAATACTGCTGGGGTTGGGAGTCTCACTGTGCCATTACGGGATGCACGTAAACACAGGGCTCTTACTGAGGAACTGTTTTTCCATCTCCAGATGAAGATGTACTTGCTAAATGTGGAGGTAGGGCTCTGCTTTTTCCTCTGACTCCTGAGAAATTCTGTGCAGAAAATCCTCTGAGTAAAATTTAGCCATAATGGTAAATAAAAATCTGTATGTGCACACCAAATACAGCATGACAAGGGGGAACACCGTCATACTGTGTGGCAGTGTGAATGCACTGAGGTTTTTCCAGGCTGAAGTAGTAATTGATTTTTACTTGGTGGCAGTGAGTTACCTCATTTAGCCTTAAAAACGCTAAACCACTTTGAAACAGGAGTGTGGAGGCACCTTCCTCAGTCAAAGGCTTCGATGGCTTCAGACACATCTGTGAAAAGGAGAAGATTTTGAAATTTATCAACTGATACTTCTGCCTCAGGTTGGATTGGAGGCTATGCAGATGCTGAGAGGTGACAGCTGCCTCAACAAATGGATGCTACAGCTTCCATGGAGCTGTGGTCCCTTCTGTTCCAGTGTTTGCCAGGTAATGCTTGGCTGCAGCATTGGTGGTGGAGCAATAACGTGAATTGGATGATCTCTGATACCCAAAGAGTCTTGCTGCAAAGGTGTGACAGTCCTGCCTAGATTTGTTCTGAATAAGACACTTTGCACTGGGTAAAACCCCACAGCAGTGCTCAAGGTGGGTGCAGTGGGGACAATCCTTCCCTCGGGCAGCCCAGCTGTGCCAGCAGCCCCTTCTTGGGGAGGAAGGAGAGTCAGGGTCATGGAGGCTGAGACTGGAGCCTGTGTTGGAACATTTGCTCTGCGTGGGAAGATGCTGAAGGCCTGGCTGTGCAGGTTTGGGCTGTGCAGGGTCAGTGGACTCTCGGGGGTGGCTCAGCTGAGCAGCACGTGCTGGTTTAGAGCACGTGGATTTGGTCAAGGCTCCACTGACTCAGATGTGTCCAGAAGGTCGTACCAATTTTGGTATCTCAGTTGCTGATACAACCCTGGCCGAAGGTCGCTCCAGAAGGAACTCGAGCCAGTTTGTGTACATGGGATGTCTGACATTTTGGGAGCCTCGTGTAATCCATTGTCCTTCAGTCATTTTTCTGCCAAAACCTTGAGTGTCTGCAGAGTCATTATCTGTACTCCTGCCAAGATTCGGATACTCTTTGTTTTGAAGTCAAGGAAGTTGTCTTCAAGGAAATGTCATACCCAGAATCGTTTGTTAATTGTGCATGAATGGTGCATAGGCTGTCTTTTAGCAGTACTTTCCCAGCTCTCACTTGTGAAATGTGTTGTTAGCACCAGTAAAAGTTCATAAATCACAGATACACAGATTATATCTAATCAGCCTGTCCAGTGTTCCAGGATTATCTCAGTCTTGTGTTTCTCAGGCTTGATGAACAGGAAGGAGAGAGCTCTTAGGACACTTGTTACAGGTACATAATGTCTCTTTTGCTATCTCTTATGTAACTTTTTTTCCTGTTGTGTATCAATGTGTATTTGAAGAACAGTGAAGATAAAAGTAGATTTCTTTAAAACACAGATCCTTCTCAGTCAAATATTATGTACTCACAATCTCATCAGACTGGCCAAAGCCTGCACATTAATTTGCCATGAGGGTTTGCTGCTGATGTGCTTTCTTTATTTTTGTTTTTCTCTTTTTTTGTTTGTTTATGCATTGATCTAGATACCTTGTTCTGTTATTAGTGAAATGGATGAGTAGTGTTAAAGAAGACATACAAACTGTTGGGGAGGGGGAATGTAATTTACAGTTATAATCCTTTCTCACGAAGCATCCACTGCTTTTAAATCTATTTATTTAGTGCCTGCTGACTATAGCCAGTACGATGATGATTGAATGCTCTTCCATGCAGGCTCGTGGAGACTTGAAGTGGAATAAGATTCACCTTTGGAATTCACTGAGATAACTTTGTCAACAGCAAGAAATTGCATGCAAAGTGGAAAGGCCAAGAATGTGCTGAATGTTTTGGCATCATCAGTGCTGTATTAATCCAATTTCTGATTGTGCCTTGCTGTACTAGTTCTCTATTAATAGTTTCTTGTGCTGCGTTTTGCTTCACATTGGGGGAAAACACCTTGCCTTGAAAATAGGAGTTGTGGTTACATTAAAGTGCTTTTGGCAGAAACTGAAGTTGATACCTGTCTGGGGCAGGCTGTGTCTCCTTGTCAGGTGGCAGATGGGTTGGTTGTCTGTGTAAACAGTGAGGCTCGCTCTCTGATGTGGTGTTCTCACTGCAAAGTTGTTGGGCTGGGACTTAGTTCCAATTTTGCCAGGAGTTTAAAGCGTCAAAAATTGGGGCTGAAGGGGTTGGATTGAACTGTTTGATAATTGACATACAGAATCTGGCTGTGATATAGCTGTGGACAGATGTATAGTATGAATTTCTTATGAGAGGACGACATTTTAATGAGAGGAGGTGGAAATAAACTGATCCAGAAGCTTGTGCTTTGTCTTCTTCCCCTTATGCATCACCTGCTGTGCATCTTATAACTGCAGACATAATACAGAGTGTAAAGAAGTGGGCATTTCATGGATTGGTTTGAAAGACTGGGTTAAAGCCCTGCTGTTACTTTCCTTCCTATCAAACCTCCCCTCTCCCATCTCCTGCCACTGACCTGTCTTGTGCTGCTCCTCTCCTTTGCTGTTCTGTCCCTGGGAAGTGAGGGACACCAGGAGTCTAGACGTTGGTTTTTGCTTTTTCTGGTTGGCCTATCAGTGAGATGCCTTTGAGCTTTTTAGGAAAACATTGCTGAACATTTTCTTTTTGGAAAGAAAAATGTTAAAACTGTACTCATGGGGCTTTAAAAGAGAATTTTCCTTCTCATTTTGCATTTAATATATAAAACATGTATGCACTGTGCTTAGCACTCACTACTGGTGTAGAGCCTTGTTCCTACTGGAATACACATAAAGTAAAAATAGTCCAGTGTGCTCAGGAATTGTGAGATTTGATGTGTCCCAGTTTTCATTCGTAACAATCACACTTGCACTGTGTTGATCTGTCGCACCATGTTGGTAACATTTGATTTTTATTTCTTCTCTCTTGAGCTGGCAGAATGAGAACCTTGTTTTTGCCGTGGCGAGTTTCTTCGCTGCTCTCTGAACACAAATTGTGGCAGTGCAGCGACAGAATGGTGGGGATGTATTGACAGGATATTCCATGTAACATTGGATCTGGAAAATACCTTTAATAATCTAAAATGTAGAACTATGAATTCATCTCTTCATCGTTTGTTTTGAGTGCCTGTGTTCATGAAAGTAGTTCAGAGCCCTGATGGTTCTGGCTTAAATCCTAAAATCTTCGCTGACTCCTAGGTTTGAATCTTCATGAATAAACAGATCTTAACTTTGTGAAGCAGGAAATGGTAGGATTTTCTGCATTGCTGTTTGTTCATGTTTCTGTGAAGGGGAATCCTGGCCTAAGAGACATGATTCTGTAATTACAATATTAGTTACACTAGATCACCTCTTTCAGCTTTACTGAAAATCAGTACTTTTCCTGCTTTGCTAAGTGAAATGCACAGAGACAGGCACTAAAAATTACATGTTACACTTCAAACTCTTCTGCTGTCCTGATATTTTCCTTGGTACTGGAAGCCTTTTGCCACTGAAGGGAAAAATGTAGGATACATGCTGTTCTTTCATAGCTCTCGTTTCCTCCAAACTATTATTATTTTCCTCGGAAGCCGGTCTGAGCAGAAAGTGTCAGTCACGGATCTGCGTGTCTGGTGGCACAACACTGATGTGTCATCTGCCGGTGTCACAGATCAAATGAATCTTTCCAGGTCGGGACAGAATTGCAGCTCATTTCTCCTGGAGTGTTTGCATTGGAGAAGCCTCATAGTAACAACTCGGCTTTTTCCCTCCAGGAGGAATGTCTGCCTTTTGTTCTTGCAGCTCCGGCGCATTGTTCTTTTCTGAATGCCTTCCCCATAAAGCGCCGTGTGGGTTTTTTTGTTTGTTTTTTTTTCACTAAAAATAAAAATCTTGAATTAATTTGTGAAATGGTGTTTGAACTTCCTAACAGAAGTTAGTCAGGCTGATGTGCAGTGAGACAAAGCTGCAATTACCTCTATCTTTGTACTCCCGTGGGGCTTCATTACCGCAGCTCCTCTCTCCCTGCTGCCGTGTCCCGGCAAGGTGAAGTTCAGGATTCAACAGACACAACAAATTCTTATTTTCTCTGTCTGTGTAGCATTTCATCCCTGCTGATGGAACATTTAACTGGGGGTTTGGTTTTTTTAGGGTTTTTTTTTTGCTGTTGTTGTAGTAACAGGAGGATCTGTGCGAGTTCAGACAGTATCATTGAAACCGACTTGTGTGATAGTGATGTGGCAAAAGTATCGACAGTTCTGCTGCATCAGCTCCTCCACTGCTATCAGCCAAAGACAGGGACACTTCCAGCCCCAAAACGGCTTTAAACTGCTCTATTTCTAATATTGCTTAATGTAATTTGACAGGCACGTAATGCTCTCGCTCTTAAAGCCTCACGCTCTAACAACAATTTCATGATGGACTAGTGTGGGTTTAAGCAGGCTTTCCTCAAGTTTTAGGTTTGCTGATCCGACCCCGAGGGCAAGTACTCAATACTTCAGACCCTCCAGACTGTTAGTTACACTTCATAGTAACATTCCCTTCTTCAGGTCGTGCTTTGTCTTTTCATAACACTTAAACCTCCTTTAATTTGGCAATTTTAGCTTTCAAAGCTGAGGCTTGAGTGGCAGCACGAGACTGTAATGAAGATACATTTGGTTACAGACACAAAACCTGTTATATTTATACTTTCCACTGCATAAGGTTGTCTCGCTTGGGCACCTGGTATTTCAAGACACTTTAAATAATGGTTTTTAACAAATAAATGCTCTATTTTTTTTGCTTATGTGTTTTAGTAGGACATAGTTCTTTTTTCATAGTGATATCTTTGTCAGCATTTAAGTACTGAGTGTAAGGCAGGGGAAGTGAATAGTTTATTCATGCATTTATAACTCCTTGTTAAGGGAATGTCTATAATATTTTGAAAATAATGTACTTAAGTAGCTACCTGCAATTCACAGTGCTCTGTGCCTGGAAAGTGAGCGTTAGCTATTGTTCAATATTTATTTTTAGAAGTAGTGGTGAATGTGGAGAGGTCTATTCAAAATATTTTACTTAAAAGAGAGTATGTCAATATATGGATTTGGCAGGATGCAAATCCTGGCTTTCTCAGATGCTCTCAGCAAGGAGATGAAGGGGAAAAAATGTACCGAGGCCAGCGAGAATGAAATGCTCTGGTTTTGTGCATTATTTTGTTGCGTTTCAGTGGAAGACGGATTATATGAAGGATGACCCCAACGTTCTGCAGGTGGGATTTGTCGTTGGGGTTGAAGACAAGGTGGAGCACCCAGGTGAACGGTCTGTGGTGAGTGTGGTGAGCAGCAAACGTGAGAAACTCATTTAGCAGGTTCTAGTCCCAAGAATTCCTTGCTTGCCTACATAATAATGTAAGGAATCTGACATTGCTGTGACTCGCTGAGTATAAATGAGATGTTGGTACAATAAAAGACACTTTGAGAAAGTGCATGAGGAAGCAGGAAGGAGGAATTGGCGTTCTAAACTATTCACCCTCGTGTTCATGAAGGAAGGGTCAGAAATGGCACGATCAGTTCCTCATTTGGGTGAGATCGGATCCCTTTTCTGTAATGAGGCATTCTCTGAGTTTGCTGGGAGCAGGAGAGAGCCTGGCTGGGCCTTTCCCAAAGGAGGTGGGCATGGCAAAGCTTGCACGGCACCTCTGCCTTTTCATCCCTCTGCACATATCTTTTCCCTGTGTTTGGGGAAAGCAGCAGAACAGCAGGTGTCTGTTCGCTGCAGGGTTATGAGGTGACTCCTGGTTTATTGAGGACTTCCTAGAAATACCATTTTCTAAATGAGTGTGTTCCCGAGGATCCTAAGAGGCTAAAGAGAGAGAGGGCGAGAGCACCCGCAGGCTCGGTAATTGATTGCTGGAGTGAGAACAGTGGGGAATTCCTGAAGAGCTCTAATGGTCCGCTAAGAGCTGGGAAGGGATAACGAGGGACCGGATCCCTGTGCAGGATGGGAATAGTGCTACTGAGCACTGGTATGGAAAGTCAGAAGGAGAGAAATGGAAAGGAGCTTTAGGTGATGCTATCGTCACCGTTATCAGCTGGCTATTAATTAATTTAAATCCCGGTAAATTATTTGTGAAATTTAAATTCCTGAGCTGGTTACTAATGAGATTCCATAGGAGTAAGCAATTTTCCAGCATTAAATGCATCACATGAAAGAAAACTTTGAAAAATAACGAAGAAAACCCCAAAAAACAAACCCCATAAATTTAATTTGACAAAATTGGTAGCAGTTCAAGGGTCAGAAGGGTAAATAAAATGAAACAGCTGCATGGAGTTATCTGGATGGCTCGGTGATACGGGTTTTTTTAAAAAAACCACATTAGTTATAATTAACTATAACCAAAATACGAGCAAAGTGAACTATTTGGAGAGTTTCAGTAGGGCCCTATAGCTATTGCAACAGGGACGGTGCCCTGTAAACCAGAATTGTCTCCAGTTGGTAAAAATGTAATGGATTTCTGGGCTGGGATGAGCAGGGAATTGCGGAATTGAACAGTCTGCATTGACGAGGCCGCATTATCCAATACTGTGCAGATCTGCCTGTCAAGTGTTCAGGAGGATTCTGAAATACTGGAGAGGATTCAAACAGGAGTAGCAAAACTGATTTGAAGGAGGGAGTGGAGAGACTCTGCCTGGTAGAGCAGCAAATGAAAACTGGCAGCTTAAATGAGCTATTCCACAAGTTACTCACCACAGCTACCCAAGAAACCCTGGCAGAAGTGCCTCACAAATTTGCTTCTGAGCCCCAGCAACTGCTGGAGAAATTTTCACTCGCTACTGTATGAAAACTGATTTCTTTGAAGAAGTCTGGTTTGCTTTTAATTTAGTATATTTACACTTCATTGATGAAATCAAATTAGCATGAAGCAGATTGATGTTTTAGCCAAATGTGATGCACTTAAACCAATATGGGGGACAGCAGGATGACTCTGGAAAAGAGCTGGTATGGGGAAAATTTACCCTGATTAAGTAATTCAGAGTTTAAAAATCTAAATTATAATTTCCTTGTGCTCTTTTGGAGAAAATGTCAAGTGTGCGAAAGTATTTGGTTATTCTGAATCAGGTGTTCACTGTTTCCTTTAGGGTCTGGGTGGAGGGTGAGGTGAGTTGTATCCCAGTAACTGCAGGGTTTTGGAAATGGTGGAAAATGTTGCTGTGTGTTGTAGCAGTCACTGTGTGCAGTGTGTGGAATGGGAGGGTAATGGCTGTTGTAAAAACAAATTAGGGCTGTTGGTGAGTAAATGCCAAAATGGAGCCTTTTTTTTTCTTTCTTTTAGGTGTAGAAAATGATGGTGCTTCTAGTGAGAGGAGAGTGTTTGTGTACCTAATGTGGGAAAAAAACCAAACCTGGGAAGCATTAGTCTGGGAAGATTAAAGGAAGATACCATCTTTCGAGCCCATATGTGATTTGTAGCTCCAGCTCTGTCTGCAGAGACATCGGGTTGCAGGGAAGGGGCTGAGAGCCCTGAGCCTTGACGGATGCAGGGAAACCCTCGCAGCTCTTGGGGCCTTTTATTCCCGGTGCTTCATTAGGCAAAGCAGATGTGAGATTTAAGGGATCAGTTGCTACTCTTACAGAGGCTCAACAACAAAATCCAATACCCAAAAAGCCTCAAACTCGAGTTTATGCATTTTTATCTGGGGAATTGTAAATTCGGAATGATACTGTATGAAGTGTAAAATGTAGTTTATAATCAAGCACAAATTTCGGTTTACAGCTTCCGTGCCATCGTTTAAAATCCCCGTTATCCACTCTCCCTGACCTGACTTAACAGTCAGAGGGCAAATCTCTTGAGTGGAAATAATTTTACATCGGTTGCCACGTACAGAAACGAAAAGGTCAAAATGAGATACTGTGATAAAAGGTGTTCTGAATTACCTATTACATGTAATAGCTGTATTAATAATAATAGCAGAGGTTGAGAGAGCAGGTTGGGTTAATGTAGCTGAATAAAACACCTTTTAGGTGTGAAATATTTCCTACGTATTACCTTGCTTGTTAAAGAATACGTGTCATTATCCCAGAGATTGAATAAAACATTGGAGGGTCAATGCAAAAATGAATGTTTTGGTAGGACAGGATTTACTGAGAACAGAGGTGGGTGGAAGTCACAGTGGGGAGTGCATTCAGTTATTGAGACTGAAACCTTTCCTTCCGTGTTTCTAGAACTCAAGAGAGGTTCTGCTGCAGTTTTCTGAAAATAATCCTTTAAGTAAAGCCAACTATTTGGGTACAATTTGTACGTAAAAAGAATTTTTGTGTTGGCATTGCGCTCCGTGCTCTGCATTTCTTCATCGTTGCTGTGCTATGAAGTTCTTGTTTTTAAGGATCAGTGAATCTGTACCAGCTTGTTGGGTGGTGGTTAGAATAAATGGGTAAGGTTTTTTCCAGTTATAATTATATTAAGTGTGAATTTGAATATACTCTTCATTTATATTGACTTTGAAGAAATTATCTTTTTGGATTTCCATTTATTATATTTACTCTAAAAATATGTAAGCTCTTAATTATTTTTTTTTAATCTGGCATTTGATCTGGATTGCCATTTTCATCTGTTGTCTTTAATTAGGCTTCCTGCTGGGTTTTGCAGCTTTACAGTTCATACCTTGTGAAAGAATCAATTGATTTCAGTGCCGATTCCCACATTTACTATTCTTAAATTACTTTCTTAGCTCAGCAGAGTGGTGGCAGAGTTCTTGCAATTTGATCTTCACAGCCACTGCTGTTTATTTAAAAAAAAAGACTACTCATGATTTTTCTACTGCCTGCATTAGACGATTCGATAATTTATTTGTAGGCAGTGTTTGCTCCGAGGATTCACTGGAGCTGCTTCCTTAATTCCCTCTCCCACAGCTGACTTCACTGAAGCCAGTGTCTTGGGGTTTCCTCTGGGATACCATCCAGGTGTTCCAAAAGTGCTCAGGAATTTGACTAACATTCCACCCGATGCCATGTGATTTCAGTGTTTTTAATTTTATTTATATAAAATAGATGTTTTCCAAATCGTGTAACAACCGTCATTAGATATTTGGCCAAGAGAATGTAAAAGGCAGGTGAGTTTGGAGAGGAAGGTGGCTGCAGAGGAAAGGGACAGTGGAAATGGTTTAGATGATTCTGGGATTTATGGGGCAGCTCTCTGGAAAGTCAAAACGGGGTTTTTGGCAGAGGGTTGCAGAAGGGGAACTTTTTGCTGCTTATCTCCAGCATAAAAATGGTGGGTGAGCGAGCAGTGATCTCTGGAGCTGTGCGTGAGACGTGTGATGGCTGTTCCAAGTCCTGCCCTCAGTAAACCTGTAAAATTGTGGATAGTGAAGTGGTTCAAAACATGTCAAATACAGCTATTAAAGCTCTCAGAAACATGTGTGTAAATTCATGAATCTTTCTGAAATTAAGCAGTTCTATTGAACACATTTATCATCTTTATTATGGGCAGCCTGATAGTGCTGTGTGCTAAATACCCTTCACTGTTTGAGGCTGAGATTCAAAGCTCTGCCAGGAGAAGAATCAACATAGCAAAGATTTTCCTGCTTGTTAAAAACCTGGCTTAAACAACTGATTTAAGAAATCAAATAGTTTAAGACACCAAATTTAAAACATGGTTTAAATCAGTTAATACTGGGAAACACAATTAACTTTTATGTGAAGAACTTCTACCCAGGCATGCTGTGGGGGAAAAAAAAGGTCCTTGAAGTGCTTTTTGCTGTGTGTAATTTCATAAGCCTGTTCTCCACATAAATGTGGGCTGCTTTATCCTAGGAAGCACTGGATATTCTATAACCCTAATTAAAACTGTGCTTTATTTACACTGTGGGCCTGCTTTGTGTAATTATTTAATACCGGTTCTCGGTGTTTGTTTCATTCAATATAAAGCCCCAAATCCCACCCACCACTGGCACTAGTCTGTATTTTTCATAGAAATAGTGACATATCCCCATAATTTTGCTCCTGCAACTCTAGTCTTGTGCTCTACCTTTTTATTTTTAAAATAATCTTTTTGTCTGTGTCTGTGTGTGTGTGTTCAGATAATTTGGGTCTTACTACTAAAGGTACATCTGGAAAAAACGTGTCAATGTGGGATGGAGTTCTGCCTGGCTTCTGTGTGAGACAGCCTGTTTTGGAGAGGGGCAAAGCAGGTCATATCAGTGGTAAAATCATGTTGTGTGAAGTGCAGAGCTTCTGATGAGCTGTTCTCTTATCTGACATTACATATGAATAGAAAGCAAGTTGCCTGTAAAGCTTGCTTTAAATTTTAATAAACTGCAGAAAAGATAAGTGGTAATTTCCTGATGTGGATGCATCTAGTACAGCCTGCTAAACCCAAATTCCAGGATCATAAATTTTAAAACGAGTCTTTGTGGCTTGAATTTTTAAGCTGGCATGATAGATTTAAATTTTAGGGAAATAAATTTCCCTTCCTCTCCTCTGTCTGTATCAATCGTACTGAAAAACGACAGAAGATTCGAATTTGAGAACACAATGAAAATAACAGGAATGGAGAGCAATAGAGGCGACTAATCCTCTAATTACTTTCTCTGAACACTGGGAATTGGGCTGCAGAATATCCTTCAGTACAATCTAGAGTAAGCTAAATTTATTCCATTCCAAAGCTATAAAGGGAGGGATTTTGCTACCAACTCAGAATAGTAATGGGCTGTGGTGGTCTTTATCTGATGGGAGCGAAGCAGATGTGGCTGCTCTGTCAAACGCCTGTCTACAGACTCGAATTTTCCTGGCTGTTAATTGCCCTGTGCTCGCCCTTTCACACCCTGGGGTTTGAAATATAACTAAACAATTCCATGATTTTATAAACCGTGAGGTAGAGCCCTCTGCTCTGGGCACGGGGGTTGAGGATGTGGCACATTTACAACGGCGACTGTTTGTGTTGGACTGTCCTGTAAAAGTTCTCTTTGGCTCCACACTGATATCAAAGGTATTTAGTGGCAGACATGACCTGTATTTTGGCTCAAGTGCTCTCAGACACTTGCTGTGTGCTTGCTTTGCTCAGGAGTGTGCTGTCGATATTGAAATTTCCCCCAATCCCTTATTCCACACTGAAGTCAGTAAATACCCAAAGATGCTGCAGTTAAATGTGTGGCTTTCGGCTGAACCTCCCTGTGCTGGTGTTGCCTGTGTTTTGTGAACCTGCCTGGTAGCTTGGACAGTAAAAGTTCTGGAGTAACACCCAGGGACAAAACATTCTGAGACAAATGAATCCTAAATTTGGTTGTAAGCACTTTGTTGTGGTTGTGGCGAGTGACTGAGAGTGGGACTTGTACCTGTTGCTTTCTCACCATCATTTTCAATTTGCAAGATGGAGAGGCAGTGCTGGGTCCCACGTGCTCCCCCAGCACGACACCTCCTGGCTGCAGGGATGGTCTTTTTTTGCCCCTTGGATAATTTAGAAAGGTTTGGGAATCGGGGCCAGCCTTGTTTTCGGTTCTGCACAGATTCAGAGACAGCACCAGAGGGGTTTACAGTCACTTATGTTTTCAAATGAGCTTGGCACATGTGGTGAGGAAAGCTCCTGGCTTCCCACTTGTTAGCAAGTTGATTTTTTTAACTCCCGTACGCACGTAAATCAGGATTTAATTCTGACTGCTGTTTAATGTATTATCTTGTTGACTTAAATAACTTAAGTAGCTCGGTGAAACACAGTTCAGAGCGTGCGTGTGCGTTTTTAAATACGCTAAGTTGCGTATAAGGAATGTGAGGAAGCTCTGAACTTTGCACAGGAAGATGCTTGGTAATGTGTTTAAATGAGCGCTGGAAAGGGCAGAAATGCTGTTGTTTACTGTGTGCTTGTAGGGCTAAAGAAACTCAAAGTGATATTTTTCCACGTGCAAGCTGTGGGCTATTAGCTTGTGTTAGTGTACTGAGAGGTCAGGTCATCCCTTTCATCCCTGCAGGAGACAAATCCTACAGATTGACCTGTCTTGTGCCTTCTGTCCCCCAAAATCTCTTGCAGGAAGGATGCTCTGTTCGAAAGGTGGGCCTAACATACTTTTCCCGAGAGCTACTGTCAAGTTTGCCCAACTCAGTTCAAGCACCAGTTGAACTATTGTACAGGATTTTTTTTTTAATTGAAAGTCTCCACAGAGGAAATTGCCACAAAGTCCATTTTGCAATGACTTGTTGCAGTTCCTGTAGCAATCCCAGACCAGTAAAAAAGAACCTGATTGCTTTTGGGTTTGTTTTGTCAAAGAGTGCCTTCTATCAGGACAATATTCTATTGTGTGATTTCTAGAAAGCAGCTTCTGTCCCTTGATGGGCTCTATAAAACAGAACTGCTTTCTAGAAGCACTGAATGGCTTTTTGGCAAGAGGAATTTGCTTTTTTTCCCCCTCTTGAGAGAGTTTTGTGCAGCTGCTTAACAGGTCTGTTAAGGTAACTGTCTGGAGAGTCTTTGGCTGTCTTAATGTAAAACTGACTCGTGTCAGATGCAGTTTATGGTTTCTGGGAGCTGTGGAATGATCTGCAGCTTCTCCTGGTGTTATTATGTGCTCTCCTTTGGCAGGCAGGCACAGCTTGGTGCTCAGGGGTGCTTTGATTCACAGAAGCATTCACTGCTGATGAGCCGAGTGTACAAATCTTTCAGTCTGTGTATTGATAGAAGCCCTTGAGGGGACTTTATCACTATTTTTTTTTTTTTTGTCTGGCTTTTAGTTAAGGATTCTAATTTGTGGCTATTTTGTGTGCTTGGCATACCCAAATACACGAGTGTAGCCAGGCATCTGCTGCTTTTGTTCCTGATGTGTATAAATGAATTGTAGACTCTTGGCACCAGAATGTTCAGTTACAAACACTGTTGCATCCTTCTCTAATTACTGATATTTTGGTGGGTGTGTCAAGAGTTTTGGGGATGTGACCCAGCTGCAGTGACAAAATCATGTTTATGCCTTCATGTTTAAATCTATAGGCTTGTAGTCTTCCCAGAGAAATCCTGCTCTTAGGGAATTAATGCCAGGAGTTTCGGGGTCAGAAGTTTTGCTTTCCAGAAAGTCACACCACATGAGGGAAGGTCTCACTGGTGTCCAAAAAATTATCTTAATAATTTGGTTGTGATCTGTATTGACAGGAATATGGAACTCTAACCTGTAACACAGTGGGGCATCCCCGTATACTCTGTAGTGATCAGTTAAGACAATGAAAAGAGAATCCCTGCTGGAGTAAATGAGAAGTAGTGGGACATTTTCAGTATGGATAAGTTATTGTTGACTACCTGTATAAAAAAAATGCAAAACTTCCAGAAATAGGCACATGACAGTCTGATACAACAACACTTAAGGTCTCCTATCAAACAGATGAAACTCAGCATGGAACAGTGACAAACAGAGGTGTCTCCTGAGTCTCCAGAGCAGGTGAAATGTGTCCTCAACACAGGACTCCAGCAGGCAGCTCCAGAGCAGCTGTGGTACAAAGTGTCACAGCAATGTGCGTGCACCAATGTGTCCAGAGGAGCATTCTGGATGCTGGGAAGGATGATTTGTGCTTTGGGTAGTTGATGTATCTGACACTGCTGCAGCTCTGTATGATGCCTCTGGGCTGGCTCTGGCTCTGGTCTGCTTGGGGGAGGAAATTCAGGAAGCTGACTAAAGGAGGAAAAATACAGATGATTTCAAAGATGGATGAAAGATCACTCGTAATATAATGTTACTGAACATGGACAGAAAAAAAATGGAAGGAGAGAAGAAAGATTTTTAAGGGCTAGAAAGGTGAAAAGGTGAGATTGAGAGGAAAATGATTCATAGGTTGGTTCTGTAAAGTGTGGGTTCACAACCACCAAGAGCTGGTGATTTACAAAGCAGCTCCTGAGCTACTGCATCATAAAGTTGGTGCCTGTTGGTATAAACTGGAGTCTGCTTTGAGCTGCTTATACTTGTTAAAGGGAACAACTGGGCTTGCAGAGCTGGTCAGGAGTCCTAGGAATGAGGTGGGACTCTGCTCTGGTCAGTGGCTGCAGAAATGATGGTTTGGACCCCTAACTTCAATCTGTGCAATTTCACCAGCGCCCACTGTGCGTTTTGAAGATGTTTTGAATACTCACTTTTGTTTGAGGAGTAGCCCACTCTACATTCTTCTCTGGAAAAGCAGAGTGCAGCCAAGTGTCTTATCAGCCCCGACGTAGCTTTACAGTAGCTTACCTAGGACAGCTTTTACCTTTCTGCCTCCTTCCTTGCTGCAGTACCCACCCAGAGAATCGGGGAATGGCACGTTTCGATGCTGCCTCTCTAGAGAGGGTGCTGTGTGTGGTATTGGCTGGTTGTCTAAAACAACACAGATCCAGCAAATGGAGAAAATGGTTTAACATCTGCCTGTTGAGTTGATAAATGGCGAATTGCTCGAGTGGCAGCACACAACCCCACATGTGCACTTGGAGCAGATGGCTTTGATGTGTGCTCGAGACAAATGTGCTGTCCCTTCTGCCCCCTCCAACCTCAGCAGGAAAGGGTGCACAGAACAAACCCGGCAGTGCTTCAAAAGCCGTAAAAATGTGAAATGTAAATAAACCACACTGTGCTGACTTTGTGTAGTCACTGAGCCCGTGTGCCTTGAGTTTTGGGGGGTGATCTGCATTCAGTAAATTGAAGTGGGGTGGGTGACCTGCCATTTGCATGCTTCAGCTCGTTCAGTGTGACAGGGATTGCAGACAGTGCCACACGCAGGTCGTTTCAAAGTGACAACATTTAATTTCTTTACGGTGGCACTTTTCTTTCCCTACATGCAGTTACTGGCTCTTGGTCTTTTTTTGGCCGTTTCCTAACACTCATTTAGTTGTCAAGAGAATATTGGCAGCTGAGGTATTAGAGACAGACAAGGTGTTAACACTGGTGTTTCAAAAATGACTGCATAGGTGTTGTTGCAGTTGTAATGTTTATAAGGAAAGGGAAGAACCTGGAAGAACGGGCTTGTGTGGCGCTGTGCAGGAAGCAGATGCAGAGTTAAAAGAGCTGGGCCAGTGATTCTGGTTGGTGCAGATATTTCAGTCTCTCCTGCAGGCACACGAAACCCATAAGGTTTCCATACTTTTCTTTGCAGAAGGCTATAGGAAGATTACAGTACATATATAATAGCTGTATCAGTAGGCAGAGGTCAGTGTGAATTTATTGAAATGCAGTGTTAGAGAAGCAGTAATTCTGGGCAATTACTGTTAGGTTTGAGACAGAGTAAAATTGCAAACATAGCTAATTTTAGCTAATGTTATATGAACTGGCATCTGTCTTAATTTGCTGGGAAACTGCCCAAGTGGACACACTTTTCTGATGTGGGTGAAATATCAGTGGCTCATGCTCGTGAGCTTTCGTTGTGTTTTCTCATGATAACTCAGAGTCTGCTGGCCCTGGCAGTCAGTCTCTCCAGAAATCCAGTGGAAATGGGATGTGTTCTTTGCTTTTGAAGGCTTCCTTCCTTGCTGGCTAAAGCTTCCTTTTAAGTTGCAAGATCTTTTGTCTGACATCCCTGAGTGTTTCTTGTGTTCTCCTTTTATAAAAGCAATGGAAGGCCGGCAGCCAAGTCCGAAAGCATTTAACTCGTGAAGGCGCTGCTGTCATTAATTTTAAACACGTCACTGTGGTGTCGGTCAGCGTGACTACCAACAAAGAAAACTGAAGTGTTCCCATAAATCATTTTATTGTCCTAATCCAACCTAATTAACTAAACTAAAACTCCTATTCTGATGAAGCAGCCCTTCCTGTGAGACATCTGCCTCTTTCTTAATGGATTTTAGCTTTTATTTCTGCTGTAGTGCACAAGAGTTGGTGACCGTAATAACGTTGAGTCCCTCTTGTCATCTTTGGGGAGCTCACCTGGCACAAGGGAATGGTTAATTTTAAATTTCCAAATGCAGAGATTTTTTTCTTTTTTTTTCATTCCTTGGAAACATGGTTTGCAAGCCAGGAGGAAGCAATAAAATCTCTATTTCTGGAAGTGGATTAGACTTGTTCCCTGCAAGCTTTGCAAGCAGCAGCCTAAAGGCTCTGAGAATTTTGGGATCTGCTTCTGTAGTTCATTGACACGCTCCTGACACGGAAGGTTTGACTTAATAGTGTTAAGTTGATGTAATCGTGCCCTGAGCTCCTGACCTGTTCTTGAACTCTGGGGCCGGAGGTGCCCGAGGGGAGTGAGCAGCACTGTCAGTGTGCAGGGGTTTGCTGTGGCACACCGGGAATGATCCTGGATAGGGAACATCTGGCCGAGGACAGATGTGAATTCAGTGTAGGAGAAAAAGGTGGAAATTCTGACTAAGGAGCCATTTCTGCTCTTGGGGATAATCTGTTGAAGATTTGTTAAGTTTTAGTTTTGTTCCCTCCTTTTTCTGTATCTTTGCTAGAAAAGCAGAGCACTAAGAAACACTGGTTTTAAATATAACCCTTATATAGTCTTACTCCCTTTATCTACAAGGCGATTTTATGTGGGGTGAGGGAGTTCTATTTTCTCACTTCTTGAAATGATGATAAAACTGATAGCATCCACCTTTCCAGGGGAGTGAGTAGAGAGCAAAGAATTCAGCTGGACTGAGATATTCCAGGGGCTGGCAGAGTTGCAGTGTTGCTGCTGGGAAAGCAGACTCTGTTTGATCTCTATTTGATCTTGGCTCCTCTGAGACCTGACAGATTTGTAAGTCGTAGCCTTTAGCTGCTGCTTTGATTGTGAGGGCAAAGTGCTGGAACGAGGTTTTGTTCTCAAAACGGAGAGAAAGGAGCAAGAATGAAAAAGTGTGTGTAAGGAGGCAGGGGAAGAACCGAGGCCAAGTGTAATTCCAGCCAGCAGGAAGGTTATTACTGCAAACTTGAGCTACTGGCAAAGTTGAGAAGTGAAAAATAATTAAAAAAAAGAATATTTGCTTGGGCTATGTTATTGTGGGGGTGAGGTCATGGGCCTTCTCCTTTCAGTCTCTGTTAAAATCAGGCAGTTTTGACCCCAAATCACCAGAATCCAAATCTCAAGGTAGTGGGGGGAGCTGTGGGGTTTGCCTTGGGCAATGGGGAGGAATCTTCTTGCTCACCTTAAGAGCAGGCTCAACATAGGGTGAGGCTTGGAGCCTCCATTGGGAAAAACCCTGTGGAGATGGATGGATTGCTGTGCAAACGTGAGCCCTGCCTTGGAAAGGTGCTGGGGCAATCTGTCCCTTCGTGCCACGTAGAATATGGCACCTCAGGCTTCCCTTACTGCTTTTGTTTGGCATTTGGACTTTTAAAAATCCCTCAGCCCACTGTGGACACTCATTAGCATTGGAATTACTCTGGAAAAAAATCTCTTGCTGCTATTTGTTCCCCCTATTCCTCCACAGGGTTGTTGTCAGTTTATCTGCACTTTGCTCTCTTTCCTCCAAAGGGAGTTACTTGAACTCAGAAGCTCGAGACAGTCGAGTGTATAAAACCAACTTCTGTGTAGGCAGCTGGATTCACCCAGCCTCCATCTCCCCACCACGATTCCTCCTGGACAGGAGGTGGGATGTGCTATGGCCAGCCTGGAGCCACATGGTTTGGATTGGCGTGGTGAGCTCAGGCTATGGATGTTAGTGAAGTTTTTCCAGCATTTGAATCTGTTGGAAACTAATTCAGAGTGGTTTTTGGTTTTTTTTCCTGTTCAATTGATAATTTTCATGAAACTTTAAAGAACCTGAAAAATAAGAACTAACTGCTCAATCTCAGGGAAGAGTAAAGGAGCCCAGAATGCTGGAAGTGCCTGAAGGAAGATTTCTCTTCCATGATCACTCAGGTGAAACCACAACCCTGGGATTTATGGTTGGATTTGATGATCTTAAGATACTGTAAAACCAAAACGATTCTAGAATTCCACTCACTCAAAAGCTTAGGAGATTCCAAGAAAGGGCTTTGAAAATACCCAGTATTGCTGTGGTGGATCTTGGCAGCCTTGGGGTGGAGGTGAAGAGACAGAGGTAAAGTTTAGTGCCAGGTTCTTGTTCTTCCTTGTCCTGTTTCCTGCCTGGAATGTGGGCATGGTGTTGTCCAGCCTGAAACTCTGAATTTATCTGCTAGAACGTGTGAAGCTGCTGTAATTCCTGTGGGAGTCAGGGCTTTTCTCACAACTTCAGTTGCTACACCAGGGCAATTATGTGACAGCATCAAGGGGTTTTGAGGGGGGAATCCTGCTGACAGAAAAAACAGTCAGGAAATCTGAATGCTAAAAGCAGTAAAAAGGCAAACTCACTGTTTTGGTTGCTACACACCAGATTTGTGCAGTCTCCAGACTCTTTTGGGACTTGGAGTAGTGTGGTTCTTTGGTTCCTCAGGCAGTCAAAGTTCTTCATGATTTTGCCTGTGTCTCCATTCCATTCACAATAGTGTTTTATTAGGAGTTTTAACTTCCACTGTTCTGTGTAGTTCCTAAAATACTGTTACTTGTCACTTTTTTTTTTTAAATTTATTTTTTTTTAACTTGGAAGTGGCCAATTGCTTTGAGACCAGCACTTAAAATGCCTGTGAAGTGTCTTTGAGTTGGAGCAACTGTTGGTGCTGAGCGGGCTGTGAAAGCACACAAGTTGAAACATTTCTCATCGTGTTCTTGGCTTTTTCCAAAAATGATTACACAATTCCAGGAAATTAAATGTAGCGTTTCTTCACTGAAAATAACTGGGTATAAATAATGGAAAACAAAGAGGAGGTGGGGGAAGTAAATGGGGAAGAAAAGTTGAGAGGGGAAAGGAGCACACACAGCAAAGAAGATTATGTCCTGCCCTGGAATTTCAGAGGACGCTCTGACCCTGGTCAGTATTATTAATATATCTAAGCCCTGAGCTCTGTAGGCGTAGGGCACGACCTTACTCAGTAATTCAGGAAGTCCTCGTGTTTCCCTCCGTGTTTCTTCTGTCAGACCTTAAAACTTTCAGCTCGGGCTCTCACCAAAGCTTCCGTGTGATGCAGAAGCTGGTCTTGACAAGGGCACGAGCTTGGGGCAAACGTCCCTGCCTGGGAATTGTGCCTGGGTGCTGGTGGCCAGCACTGCACAGGGTGGCTGGAGCTGCAGCCAGGACTGTCACGTTAACAGTCTGTCCTCTGTTGTGCTCCAGCTGCAACAGAGCTTTGTGGAAATGAGTGAAATCTTGTGTGTGAAAGCTGTTGCTTTCTGATGTTGGAAATGATGATATCTGGTAATATGAAAATGAACTGATTATTGCTATATTAAATTTAAAACTTAAGGTGTTAGAGTCTCTTGATTATCATTTTATTTCTTTTATATCCCAGGAAAACCTGAGACCTGCCCAGGGTTTGAGATCCCTTTCTTAGTTGTCAAACAGGCACAGAGGACAAACTTTTCAGACTCGTTGTCCTGGCAGGTCACAGAGTGTTTGTGACTTCATCCAAACTTCATCTCGGTGCCATTTGTTCTTGCAACATCTTGTGTGCCACTGTAGTGGTTACTGCAAAACACTGTAAACAATCTGGGAAATTCAGAATCTGCCTGTCTCTGATTACCAAGTGTGTTTTTATCACTTTTCAGCTGTTACAACTCCTAGACTTTGTCTTCAAGTTTAGTTAAAGGCTTTATTGCAGAAAAGAAGAGCTGGGAAAGGTCCTCTTGCCTAATCATAGAATGGTTTGGTGGGAAGGGACCTTAAAGATGCTCCAGTTCCACCCCTCTGCCATTGACAAGGACATTTTCCACTAGACCAGGTGCTAGAGCTTCCAGTAAGAGGCATCTTGTAAAAGCAATCTCTGGTGGTGTAAATGCATGAGGTTTGCAAAAAACAATTCTTCCATTATGTGTTTTCAATAATTCTGTGTCAAATACTCTTGCTAACCCTTAGTAGGATTTTAGTATGCACATAGATGTTTTTAATACCTCCAGCATTCAGAAGGATTTTTAATGATTTGTTCAATAATTGATGTAGCTTTGGCATAATTTAGGCTTTTGTGAGAGATGGCAGGCAGATGAGTAGAATATATTTAGTCGTTGAGTTTAATCATCCCTATCTGTGAATTCTTTAGGTGAAAAGCAGAATGAAGGAATGGAGCAAGGGAGAGAACCTGTTGGAGAAAATTATCCCCTTAGCTGAAAACTGAAGAAAGCCTTAATTAACCTATTAATTCATTGCTTAAGTGTCTGCAAAGTGTTTTCTGAGCAGTAACAGTCATTACCTTCCAGAATTGTGTGTGGTTATATGGACCTTTGTATTTACATCTATTTCCCTGTTAGCCAATAGATTCGGTTTCTCAGCTCATTTCCCTCAGTCTTGGTAAGATAAAGCAGAAAACAGGAGCTGTCCTCTTCTTGTCTTGTTTTAAATACTGAAATACCATTTAGTCTTTGATGCTAAATCCGTATCTGTAGACACCAGTCTACTTTGACAGGTAGTAAAAAGTACCCTTTAATGAGGAAAACCACACTGAAAGTGTTTAGGTTTTGTCACCAGTTATATAAAATTGCTGGGCTCTTTCTGATATAACCAGAAATTTACCTGACAGTGATGGGATCCCTGAAATCCTGGCTTTTAACTGGAAATCAGTTCTATTGCTCACTTGTTTTAAAAAAAAAACCAAGCCAAAACTCCCTCAACTCCAAGTCTTTGCTGGGGTACAGGTTGGTACAAGGGTTAGGAGCTAAATATCATTTCAGAGAAGAAAGGTGTTTGGAGTCTGAACTGTGAAAATGATAAGTATTGGGTACTTCTGAACGAGAAACAAACAAGTGCAGCTTGGGGGTTTCCATAAAAAACAAACAAGAACAATCCTATTGTATGTGTTTAGCCAACCTTGTAATAACATGTTACGATACACTGCTTTTCCTGATCATAGCAAAGGTGTTTATGTAGCAAAATGAATTTGATTACAATATTTTTGTGTGTAATAGACATCTTTTTTTTTTCATTCACCAGGCAATCAGCTCGAAAGGTCACCACAGTATCTCTTTCACGTTGTCCAGAAGCCAGACGGTTATAGTGGAATATATCCATGACAAAGATACAGACATGTTTCAGGTAAGGCTCTAAAATACTTGGATCGTTTTTTGGAAGCAACATATGGAACCTCAGTTCTTCATTGTCCTCTGGGTATTCTCTGTGACCTGTGGGATTTCCACGGTCTAACCCAGCTGCATTTAGATGGGAGCACTTGGAAATTTTGCATTTTGCTCCTCTTCTCAAACCTACACGTTCATCTGTTAATATTCTTACTGGCTGACTCCTTTAATTGTGCCCTGCCTTTTCTCCAAAGACAAACAGTACTGGAGAGAAATGTGTGCTCTGTTTGGATTCATGAATGAGCACAGAATTACACCCACCACCCTCCAGTTAATCAAGGTGCTGGAGTAAAAAGGAAGTGGAAGGAGTAGGGCATGGGATGGGAAGGAGGAAGGTAAAATTGAAGGTAGGGAGGGGAATGTGGGAGCTGTGCACCAGGGGAGGCAAACCAGTGATAAATGATAAACTGTTCCTGAGGGGTGTGCAATTCTCTCAGGTGGTGTAAGGGACTGGGCTGAGTTCCTCTAAGCTCCCATCTCTTGTTCAGCACGTGCTCACTGTCCCCTGTATGCATTTGTGGTTTTCTGCATCATTTAACATTCTGCTGACCTGAGTGATTTTCTTGTGCCATGGTTATTTTTATGTATAGTAAGAGAGAGCAGAAATCCTGTGCAAACTTAGACTTCAAACTTGGGGAACCCAAGCATGCCAAGCAGCCTTTTTCATTCTAGACTGATCAGGTCTGTGTTATCTTTGACCTCTAATTAGAGCATCTCGCCAGGAATTGTTATCCCTCCTCATTCAGCCTTTCATATTTAGAAGGGTCAGCAGTTGAGTGCTGTTGACAGAGGAGGAAATAGCTCTTTGGAGATGTCGTTGCTTCTCTTGACTTCTATGTTTTGCTCTATATTAAATTTTCCCAGTGTGACTGAAACTATTAGGTCCGAATAGGAATTGATTAAAACCCAGTGCTGTTCATTTGCTGGAGAATGAAGGATTGAGCAGCCAGGGTGAACTGAAATAGGTTTTTCTGTGTTGACTAGTGAAAGAAAAATGTAACCCATCCATCGGGGTTACTGTGTGATACTTGTTTAGCTCTTGAGTAGCTCCAGTGAAATTTTTTCCTGTATATAAATTTTGAAAAGCCATTTCTGGAAGCTGGATTTTTCCCCCCTTCTTTAGTACAGTAAAAAACGAATGAAGAGTTGCAGAACAGCTGCTTTTCTGTGCATATTGCATAGACAGCTACTGCATAATGTGCTAGTGGTGGGTGCAGCTTTTATTGGGAGGGATAAGACACCATTTCAGTCTCGGGATGTTTTGGGGATCCTGCTGTGGCTCGATCTCAGTGTGACCTCCAGGTGCTGTGTCCTGGTTCAGGTTTCTGCTCTCTGGCTGGCTCCTGAGGGTTGCATTGGCCTGCAGGGGAGAATGGAAACAGGACTGGTCTGGTAGACTGTGGCAGTAATTCCCCACTGTAGCAATGCCAGAGAGCAGTTGAAGAGGTTTCCATTATTTATATGAGCCATTAGATTTTAACTGTTCTCTTGAATCTGTTGGAGAAAAGTTACTTGAGGGTGTTTAGTGCAGCCCTGTGGTACAAATGATGACAAATTTCATGTCTGTGGATCTGCAGAGCAGAGTTTCATTGATGGTCAAGCATCACTTGGACAGGCAAGCCTTGGAGTTTGTTGTTTTCTTTTGAAATGTGTGTTCCTGGCTCGTGTAGGATGTGGAAGTTGAAAAGGGAAGGATAATTCCTGGACCACAGGATCATCCTGAGCCTTGAGGCCCCGCTTTGACTGCTGTTATTATCTGTTATCCTGGGCAAATCACTTGGCTTTTTGTTCTTTATTCCCACTGTGCTTCCTGAGCTGTTGTTCCGCTGTGTTGTTTGTAGTTTTGCTTTTTGGGGTTTTTAAATGTAATTCTAGAATGAAATCTGTGTGCAAGTGCTACTATGCACCTTTGTCTCAGTGACATCCAGGTCAGATTTCCTCATTTAATTACAAAAAGAATGTACAAATGTGCTCCTCTGGCATCTCCCATACTCTGTGTGCTCCAGCATCCATGAGCTGCTATAAATCAAGGTTTTCTTCAGAGTTTAACCATTCTGTTGCTGATGCATTAGCTGAAATTGAACCTGTTCCTTCATGGTTTGATGGGGCGAGAATGGGTTGATTATATCTGTTCATGCCACTACAAAGAACCAAAATGTGTAGCTCCTACCCTGAATAACTACAGGTTTTTACAAGAAGCAAGTACATTCAATATGAAGCATTGATTTTTTTTCTGAAGAACGGCCCTTCAGAAGATGCAGAGTTCAATTCTCGCTCTCATCAGACCGAAATTCTCTTGAAGCCCAGGAATGTGCAGCTGTTAAATTCTGTGCTGGCAGGTTTTGCCTCGTGTCAGGAGCAGTGTTTTACCAGCACTGCTGTGACTGACAGCAGACACCAGCAAACCCAGGGCCTCTCGTGCAGCCTTTAACCATCACTTGCAGAGGAGACAACCCTTGCTGCCTCCGCAGCACCTGGGAGATTTATGGGTTCTTGTTGGAAGCAACTGAGGGAAATCTCATGATGCAGTTAACAAGAGAAGTCCCAAAATACAGCCTGAAATGGCTGGAAAGAAGAAAGTCGTCTGTGCTGTGGAGGAAAACAGGAGAAAAATGAGTGATGAGGTGTGTGAAGAGCAGCTCTGAATGATGGAACTCGGTCTGTAGTGACTGTAGTCTGACTGCAACAGCAGATGAGTTAAAAGTTTTGAAGGGTGGATGTTGATAGCGTCAAGTTTTTCATTTATTCCTTAGGCACTTGCTTTTCAGGTAATCTCAAACCCAAATTCTTGATTTAATACAGAGTTGAGAAATTGACAGATTTTGAAGGCCACTTCCTCAAATAAATTCTAATAATGCTGAAAACTAGCACAGTACACGAGACTGATCCTCTAGAAGGCTTTCTCAACAGGAAAAGGGAGGAAAACCATGTATTTTAAATACTTGATTTTGCATAGACGTACTTGTGACACAAATGAGATAAGTACTTAAATGTTTATATAAAGTATTACTTATCATTCCATAGATTAAAAAAAAAACCAACACATGGAAGCATTGTTTATAGATCTTAATGGTTATATCCAAACATATTTGGATTTCATGGTGAGTGATTAGTGTGCTTTGTCATCCTTTAAGGAAAAATGAGGCAGGTTTTTCTCTAATTGCATCTAAAAGCTTTGAGAGAATGATCTATTCCAGAGACTGCAAGAGGCAGAAACTTGTTACGACCAAATTCATTTCATATTTGTTATTGATTATCCTTTAAGAGACTCCACATACAGATAGAGAAGAGTCGAAAGTTATTCATGAGGTTCCTGCTGCTGCTTGGTTCTGACTCTTAGCAGGAATTGCTTTGGATGGGAAATAGAAGCCTGTTAGAAATAATACTGTAAAAAGAAGAAGAATATTGCTTTGTAAGATTTAGCTTCAAGTTGTCAAGTTCCATAAATCAGAAATATCCCATATTAAATAGTTTCTAAACTCTGTCTCCTGAGTATTCTAGTAGACACTTCCTGTGAGAAATTGAAATGCACACTTTTGATTAGGCCTTGTTGAGTGTTTCCTGTGCAGAGAGCTCATCCCATTTTGCTGAGCCCTGCGATAGGGAGACAGTCACTGGATGTGTCATTGAAGACATGAATTTTGACGTGTGTTAGAGTATAACCCTGCAAAGCAGAGCTTGAAGCACGAGAGAGAGATCCCTGTACTGTTTCTGTCAATTCCGTTGTGACGAGGGTTAGGTGTTGATAATATTGATTTCCTCGACTCTCGAACAGTGTTTCTGTAAAGCAGCTGTAGTTTGCAGAGATGTTTGTTAATGATGGAACCATCCATGGCTCCCCATAGCTGGCTTTCAAGAGCAAGATCTGAGCAGAACGGAGCTTCTTGGAGGACAATCAGATCACGTTTAGTGAGGAGGTGATTTTAGATAAATGTAGATACCTGATGCTGAAGGTAGTTTCATGTGAGGAGCATTCCTAATTCTGTTTGATCACAGGGTGTCTGTAAAATTAATATTCTGTTCCACTTCTCGTTCCTCAGCTCCACTCTCCCAGTTCTGCTCCAAGTTGGTGTAACACTAATTTGCCTGTAGAAATCTTGATAAAGCCTCACTGGCTGTTTGTTTGGCAGTCAGATCCCTCCGTCCATGAAGTTTTCTGTTCCAGATGTTTCCAGATTTAGAATTAAAACTTACACATGGCAAGATAGAAAAATATTCCCATTTGCTGATCAAGTGGGTTTCATTTCTGCTGAAGAGAGTTTTTTAGTTCTGTTAGTCATGCCATGTGCATGATTAGGAATGACTTTAATCATATGGTGGGTTTTGCCTGAAAACTCTTCTTTCTGGGACTACAGATCCTGAAAACATGAAGGTGGGTAGCTCTTTGTTATGACATATCAAAATAACCGAGTTCTGGGTCTAAAAAAAAGTTCTTTATTTTCATGGCGAGTTAATTTGGGACTGGAAAATGTGAATAAAACTTGTCAATCCAAGGTAGTGTTTTCTGAACTGACAGAATGTAGTGGCAAGTAATTTGCTGTGGTTGGATGAGGAAATAGCAAGGTGATAATACTTCTTATGGTGACAATACTCTTACCAAACAAATCAACTGTGTTGATTTATTTCAAGCAAGCATGAGCATCACTTGTGATAAGTGAAAATTTGTCATTCCATGTCCGTGATGTATTTCTGTCTAGGACAAATGTGGAAATACGGGTTAGTCTCCGGTTGGATCTCGCCGTCCAAAAATTCAGCAGGCGGTAGTTTACTGATGTCATCAATATTAACCTGGCAAAACCGTGTCCTTAATGCTTCATGTTTCTGTGGGTATTTCTAGTTATACCATTACCTTAATTTTCTTGCAGGTTGGGAGGTCAACAGAAAGCCCCATAGACTTTGTAGTGACAGATACTATTTCAGGAAGTCAAAATAATGATGAAACCCAGATTACCCAGAGCACCATCTCCCGATTTGCCTGCAGGATTGTTTGTGACAGGAGCCCACCGTACACAGCAAGGATCTTTGCAGCTGGCTTTGACTCGTCTAAAAATATATTTCTTGGTGTAAGTACTGCTAATAATGACGTTACGAGCAAGCCCTGGTTTATATTCTGTTCTTTTCAAGCCCCCAAATCTCCTTGTACTGGTTGATAACTTGTACTGTCATTAGACTTTTATTACTCCAATGCACCAGCTGCAGTGTTAAGCAGAAACTGCAGTTTTATGTGCCTGAGTTATCGCCGGCAGAGACTCGTGGTCATAATTGTCTTTAACAACGGAGCTGCGCTTTAGTAACTGCTAGTGGATTTTCTTGAGGTTGGTTTGATGTATTTCTGATAGTCATTGTGACTGTCACACCTAGGAAAAAGCAGCCAAGTGGAAAAACCCCGATGGCCACATGGATGGATTGACAACCAACGGGGTGCTGGTCATGCATCCCAAAGGAGGCTTCACGGAGGAGTCCAAGCCTGGAGTGTGGCGGGAGATCTCCGTCTGTGGGGACGTGTACACGCTCCGGGAGACCAGGTCTGCTCAGCAGAGGGGCAAACTGGTAAGTGGGAAGTAACTACAATTATTCAAGGGATTCTTGTTCTCCTGGCTTTGGATGGAGGCAGTTACAGGGTGACTGTCCCTCAGTAGTGGGCACTGCGAGCATCCACATCCGTGTGTGACAGCAGGTTTTGCCCTGCTCTTCTGTTACTGATCGTGTGGGAGAACACTCAAAACTTTCTGCTAATGCCACCTGTCCAACTGAAATAGCAGAGAGTGTAAAAGCTAAATAAGCTCTGCTCTGGAATCTCCGCCTCTGAAATGTTCTCCTGGGACGTGGGGATGTCTGGAAGTTGCTGCATGGGGAGCTGTCTTTTGCAGTACTGCCAGAGGAGTCCCACTTTTGTGCAAAAGCAGTTTGGGTAAGGCAGCTTCTGTTTGATTCACCTGCCACTGGGAAGATAAGAGAAGCCCTGGGAGTATATTCCTGTTTTCTCCTGTGAGGCAGGACGGGGCTTTGCCTTTCCCAGAAGTGAGAGATTTCAGCTGCCAGAGACCTGTGACACATAAAACCAGGAGAGAAGTTCCATGAACTGACTTTTCAACTCTGCCATTGGCTCTGCAGAAAACTGACTGCTTGAGGAGTTAGGGGAATAGAGTTGGGCTGTTCTGCTTTCAGCAGACACCCTGCAGGACATAAATTGCTTTGTCACACTGATGGTGGCAGGCAGACGTCGCCTGGGGACCTGGACAGATGATGTGGCAATTGCAGCCTTTGTACGTGGTTAGTAAAACACCTTTTTAGTGCTGCTGAAGAGAGGCACAGCAAAACAATCCCCCCTCCCTGCATCCAAAATGAGTTGAATTCTCATTTAAATAAAATTGCATGGCACACTGGTATTGATGTGATCAGTATTCGTTGATTGGGTTCATAAAACCAAATGCAGGCTGTATAATGAATTGAACACGTTGCATACGAGGGAGCTTTTTGCTTTGCTCTTTGGGAAGGAATTATCTGAAAAGAGCATCAAATCAAGGCTTCTCTCATCTCTACTTGAACCACTAAATTTTTCTGCTGGAATTACTTTGCACTGGTGACCTCTTATCTGTAGTCTGTGTTGTACCGCTGAGGTGTTTTGTGCAAGGATGATCCACAGTTAATCTGTGAATTTAAACTGGATTAAAATGTAGATGCCAAATTGGTTGTCATTCATAGTAGTCTTAGGCAGATGTGATGATTTCATGTGACCTACTTAATGTATTTGTTTGTATTTGACTATTTGTTCTGCATTAGTGGCATTTTCTGCGTGCTTTCTGTGTATAAAGGCAGGCAGTAGGTCTGGTTTTCTCTTTAATTTTATAAAGAGCCTTTAAAATATATATTCATCATTAATGAACTGATAGCAAAAGCACGGGTTACTTATGTGTTTGTGACATTAAAATAAAGAATGTTTCAGCCAAGTCCAATGTGTGTTTGGCATAATCCCTTGAAAATGTTTTAAGTACCTGCTTTTAATCAGAGAGAAGCCTTTAGGCAGTGCACACTGGGGCTGTGTTTGCTTGGAATACCTCATTAAATAAGAGGCCTAATGAGCGGGGTGGGTAATTGTTCACAAGCTGAGCCTCTGCGTGGCTTCAGTTGCAGAATTTGTCACCTGAGAAATTCAGCTGGTAATTCAGTCTGCTGCAGTGATAAACCAGGCAGGTACCTGTGCTGCTGAGGCACGCTCTGGGAGCTCGTGCTTCTGCAAAATGCTTGACCTTTGCCACAACGCCAGAGAAAATGGTGTCTGAGAGGCAGGACAGCTGGCCTGTCCTGGGTAGCACTTTTTAGTCCAAAAAGGATTTATTTTTTACTGTGTGAGCAGCTTCTGTCAGTCTGTGTGGGCAAAGAATTCCAGGAGAGGATCTGCTAATGCAGCCCTTAGGGAATGGCACGTCTTTCCTTGAGTCTATCAGGACTTGCTGAAACACGACAAAGGCACACAGAGAATCAGTGCTGGAGAAAGGAGTGCATGCTCAGGGGCCCGAAGAGTGCGTGTAATAATTTGTATTGCAACTGGAAATGCAAATCCCCTGGACAAGCGCAGAATAAGAGAGCAGCGCTCGTTGTAATCCCAGATGTAGGTTAGGAGGTGGGGTGGATTCAGGACAACAACAAGACAAAATGAAGTAGCGTCTAAGAACGGTAATGCTGAGAAAGATGATGAGATTGCAGAACTGACCCGGTTGTCTGTGAAAGTTCTCAGGCTAAACAACTAAACAACCTCCCCTTGTGTCCTGCCACCAGGTGGAAAACGAGACCAACGTGCTGCAGGACGGCTCCCTGATCGACCTGTGCGGGGCCACCCTCCTGTGGAGAACGGCGGACGGACTCTTGCACACCCCGACGCAGAAACACATCGAGGCCCTGCGGCAGGAGATCAACGCCGCCAGGCCCCAGTGCCCCGTGGGCTTGAACACCTTGGCCTTCCCCAGCATCAACCGCAAGGATGTGGTGGAGGAGAAGCAGCCTTGGGCCTACCTCAGCTGCGGCCACGTGCACGGCTACCACAACTGGGGCCACCGCAGCGACACGGAAGCCAACGAGCGCGAGTGCCCCATGTGCAGAACCGTTGGCCCCTACGTGCCTCTGTGGCTGGGCTGCGAGGCCGGCTTTTACGTGGATGCCGGGCCCCCCACGCACGCTTTCACCCCCTGTGGGCACGTGTGCTCCGAGAAATCTGCCAAATACTGGTCCCAGATCCCGCTGCCTCACGGGACTCACGCGTTCCACGCCGCCTGCCCGTTCTGCGCCACGCAGCTCTCCGGGGAGCACAACTGCGTCAAGCTCATCTTTCAGGGCCCCATCGACTGAGAAATCACTTTGCAACGACCACAATAAAAGTTTTCTTTAATGGTTTACTGTGAAGATTTTTGCCACTAACTCTAGATTTTACGTTTTTTTTTATAATGTTATTAATAGGGGTGGTTAGGGGTGGGGATGGGGGAGCGACATGGAAATGGAGGGACTGTGGTGGAATTGGGATACATTGATACCTGGAACTTGACAGATATCAGTGGTGTTGCATGCTCAAAAGCAGCATATTCATGGAGTCTTCTTGGTCAAATTGTAGTATATTTGTAATCTTTTTATTAGTACCCTGGATCAGAAAAAGGTGTCTTAAATGATTTTTTTAAGCTGAGATTTTTTAATGGAAAGGTTTTTCTTCTAAACTTTGACAAGCCTTTAAAACCTATTTTTCAAATCTAGAAGGAACATACAGAATGTAACTGTCTTTAATTTGCAATATAATTTAACTTGAATAGTTTCTCAAGGAGCAAATACAGAATGTGTGGACAACCATAGGTGAATGTTCACTAGAGATAATTGGATATGTAAGAGAAAAATTAGCTGCCTAAAGTGTACAGGATAAAAGCTATTAAAATATCTATTATGGTATAACACAGCTGGCCAAAAAGGCATCAAAGATTACTTGAAACTGAGGAAATCCTGTTTGCACTGATTTCCTGTCAGTGTAATAGATATCCACTGGCTATTAGGTATGGGAGATGGCTGATTATTTTCTGTCTTTGTTTTTTTTTTTTTTCAATTTAACCTGCATCTGGTGAAACCACTTTACTCTTTTCCATCCTTAGCTCTGGGGTTTAAGCCGATGTTCTGTGTATGTGTAGTCTGGCCTTTTGATTTCTGCTTTGCTCACCCTCACTGCTCCTTACCCAGGACCTTTGGGTGAGCGGAGACCACGGAATCCCAGAATGGTTTGGGTTGGAAGGGACCTTAAAGCTCAACCAGTTCCAACCCCCTGCCATGGGCAGGGACACCTTCCACTATCCCAGGCTGCTCCAAGCCCCGTCCAGCCTGGCCTTGGACACTTCCAGGGATCCAGGGGCAGCCACAGCCTCTCTGGGCACCCTGATGGAGCCAGAGATGTGTCCAGGCTTTATTGCTGTGATGAAGGGGTGGTGCCACAGCACGACACCAGGTTTAGGTACAGCTGATCTGGGATTTATTCACATAAACCTGAATTCAGGAAAGCACTTAGTCTGTGTTTAAATATAAGCCCACGGCTGGGACTGTTTAGATTCTCAAGAGCTTCAGTGCATTGCGGTTATTTGCTGTTACGTTTTGAAATAAAAAAAGCAATTTAAAATAAGTTATTTTTTAAGCTCACTTTAAAGCATTTTCACTAGAAGGGAGAGCATCATTTCCAGTTCAGCTGAGCATTTTTGTTCACTTTTCAACTTGCTGCCATCTGTCACCTTTTCTTTTGCAGATTGAGTTGTGTTTGTATCTCTTTTTTTTCCCCCAAATGTTTGCAAATCAAACAACATTCAAATGTAATCAAATATATGCACCAGGGTGGTACATCTGAAGTGGATCACTTGAAATTCGTGACTTTTTAAGAGAGCTGATAAATGTTTACTATGGAAATAATTAAATCAGAATTTCATATGAGGTGTACCCTGCCCACTGTTAGGCTCATTTCATGCAGAATGATAACTCTTTGATTTGTGGGGTCTTTTTTTCCTTATGCTTTCTGTACTCTTGGTATCTGAGGTATCAATCTATCCAGGTTTTTAAAAAAAAAAAAAAAAGAAGAATTTGGGAGAAATCGATAACATCTCTAGGTGAAATTGATCATTCAAGCTCAGTTCTGTTTAATCAGCTATAGCTTTTTGCTATATTTGTGCCCTTTGTATAAATATATAATTTATATGATTTTAATATATTCTGTATATATATATACTTGAATTGGCCTGTTCATATTTTGGTTGTAAAATTGTTTTATAGTTAACCTTATAAACATTTTACATGTCCCTTGCCAATGGTGATGGGATGGACTTTGTCTGCTGCTGTTTTTAATATAATTTTACTGTATACATGTTCAGCATTTTAATAATTTGAAAATAGCTTTACTTTTCTTTTTATGCTTTCGCTGTTAAAAAAAAAATATAACTCTGCAGCATTTTTTTTCTAAAAGCCCCAAACTGTACAGTTTTTGTCCCACTCAGCGATTGGAAACAGGATAAAACCTTGTTAACCTAAAACTATATGCTTCTTCCTAGTGCCTTTTCAAAGAGATCCTCTTGTGATTCCATATTCCGAGCCCTTACTCCCACAAGGCAACCTTGTGGCTCGTCCCCACGGAGAGTGGCAGCCCAGCCAGATGGGGAAGAAACGCCTTCGGTTCCTTGTTGTCGTGGCTCCGTCCCGCACACGGAGGTGCCTCTTCCTCGCTCCTCACCCCGTGCAGGTTCCTCAGGTCCCACGCTGCAGCGTCATTCCTGGTTAGCAGATACCTCATCGGGGAGAGGCAGCCTCAGTGCCCCCCTCCCTGCCGGACTCCGGAACGCTTCACCCGCTCCTCGAGAGACGCTCTGGACACGCCGCCGGGAGCTGCTCCCGGGTGGATTCGGGCCCGGAGCCCTGGAGCTCCGTGTGCGGCATTCCCGGCTCGGGCTGCAGCCTGCGGCCGAGCTGAGCGGGGTGTGCACGTGGTGCTGTCTCCTCTGAGCCCCAATGGATGGAAACGCCCCGGCTCCCAGGCACCCAGCTCCCTTCCCCAGCTGCTTTGCTCCTTCCCTTCGCCGGTGCAGTTTAATTGCTGCTTCAGGGCTTCATCTCCCTTCCTGTTCCCTGTTGGAAAGTGAATGTACGGTGTTGGAAGAATCCTCGCTGGAAACGCCAGCACACCATGAGGCTCGGTGTGTTTGGCTTGTGTGAAGCAGAACACTGGATAATGGTTTGTATCCGAGGGAAGTGTCTGTTTGAAGCTGTTTAAACAAGATTTTTTTTTTTTTCTTTTGCTGTTGGCAGTTCTGTATAACACAAGGAATACTGCAGGAAGGAAAACTCTCCGAATCCCAGAATGGGCAAGGCTGGAAGCGACCACGGGGGCTCATCTGGTCCCACCTCCCTGCTCAAGAGGGGCCATCCTGGAGCACGTGGCACAGGATTGTGTCCAGACAGCTCTGGAATATCCCCAGTGATGGAAAATCCACAGCCTCTCTGGGCAGTCTGTTCAGGGCTCGGTCACTGCGCAGAGAAGTTCTTCCTCGTGTTCAGGTGGAACTTGTGGGCATCAATTCCTGCTCGTTCCTCTTCTCCCGTGGAGCAGAGCCTGGTCTCTCCCCTTGGCACCCCCCTCTAGGTATTTATACACATTGATGGGGTCCCCTCTGTCGTCGCTTCTCGAGGCTGACCGTGCCCAGCTCCTTCGGCCTTTCCTCCTAAGAAAGAGGCTTCACTCCCTTAATCCCCTTGGGGGGATTTGCCCTTTGCTGTTCCTGCTCCAGCATCTTCGTGTCCCTCCTGTCCTGAGGAGCCCAGAACTGGACACAGCGCTCTGGATGTGCCTCAGCAGGGCTGAGCAGAGGGCCAGGATGCTTTTCTGGGAAGCAATCTTCCACAGTTTGCATGGAATCCAGGGACTTTGCTGTTCCAATCCAGGGTGAGTCCCGCAGAGTCGGATTTGCTGGGGAGGCAGAAGAGTTTGTAACAAGATTTTTCTCAAGCCCTGCTCTGGTGTTCCGCTTTGGTGAAAGGATGGAGCATTCAGCTCTTAGCCCTCGCCTTCCCTCAGCTCCATAAACACCTCCTCTGCTCTGGTACCTCAACAGGGAAAAGGAGTTTGTGGTTAAATAAAACTGGAGTCAGTAAACTTGAGAACCACCCTCAAGTTTATTCATTATTTCAGTGTTACGATGCTCCTTGCATACCATTCCCAATGCTGGCAATGTGTTCATAAGGATTTTTTTATCACCTGTTACTGTTGATTCTATTTGAATGCTTCAAAACCAGCTTTGACTGCATAACTTAGAGCTGAAAGTATTTTTCTAGTCTGATCTTTTTTTTGTAAAAAAATATATCTGTCATATCCATGACTGGAGCTGGAACACTTCCCTTTTTCCTGGCAGCTTTTTGGGAGAGCGCTGAAGTCTAAATAAAGTGAGTGGTGAATGCTGTTCTTCCTGGGAGTTGTTGTCCAGTTGTGCAGGGGAGTTCACGTGAGACCGTGTTTTACTCATGGATTTTTTTCAAGCGTGGTCATTTTCTGCACCCAGGTACAGTCACAGCACTGTACAGGCTGAGTAATTAAAGGAGGATTTTATTTTTTTTTCCATTGTGAGGGTGGGAATGGGGATCAGAAGAGATGGAAGCCGTGGTTGGCCTGGTTCCAACAGGGACAGATCCACCTTGAAGCAAAGGCATGCCAGGAACCAGTCAGAAATGAGACTGGAGCTGTTCCTGCTTTCAGCCCTCATCCGTGCTCTGAGAAGGATTCTCCTCAGTTTGTCAGGGAGTTCTGGGGTGCCGTGGGACGCCTGTGATCTTCCCAGCGAGACACTCCTCGGTGTTCTGCTGGCAGCTCTGGAATGTGAGGGTTTGGCTTCAGAGCCCGAATGGGGAGCCAGAGATGCTGAGTGTGTCGTGGTGGGGAGCTGCAGTGGAACTGAACAGACCCACAGCCCTCAAAGGACATCTGGGTCAGCTGTGGGCACTCTCCCTTTAGTGCTCTTGCAGTAGCTGGTCACTTCTGCACCATTTTTTCATTCTTCTGGAAGTGGAAGGAAACTTCTCCAAGCCCATCCTTTTTCTGTTCGTTCATCCCACGGGCTTGACACTTTCCTGGAGTTGGAGAACTGTTGGTACAGACCTGGCCGTGTCTGGTGAGTGCAGGCATTTAAATCCATTTTTAGCCCGGTAGGAAAGCTGCCCTGACTCTTCCTCCTCGTTTCCTCAGTTTTTCACAGTCTTGTGAGCCCTTGGCTCCTCATTTTCTATTTATCCGTGCAGTTGCAGGTACCTAAGTAAATACAGCTTGGAAAGAAAACAAGGAAAACACAACTCGGGGTTGCAAGTGTCTTTTTGCAGGTTTTTCTCATTAATTCTGAGTTTTCTAAGCACTCGTCACAAGTCTGCACACTCGGTGTTGTGAGGTTAAAGGACAGATGTAGAAGGTAAGGCTGGTTTTGGGGGGTGGGGGGTGGAGAGGGGGTAGTTTCTAGGATGGAGCTCTGCAAACTGTGTCCCACTGAGTGCAGCAGACCCTTGGATCTTGGAAAAGCAGTGGAGTCACCCTGGACAGGCAGCAAAGATGGAGCTTTGCTTTCTGTGCTGCTCAGTTTTTGTTTCTTGGCAGCGGAACAAAAATAGGAGCTGCTTGGACACCCAAACTCCAGAAAAAACCAATGTCTGTCAAAATTCCCTTGTTGGGGGCATATTTATACCTTCCTGGTGGGCAAGCCAGTCTCCAAGTCACCTGAAGTCCCTGCTGCTGGTGTCCTGGGGGTTAGGGATGGGTGTGGCTCTGCTCTTGGGTTGGATCCACGATGGAGAGCCCTTGGAAGGCTCCAGGCAGCTGTAGGAAAAGCCTCTCCCACAGCGAGCCCTGTGCGCCGGAGGAGCGATGTTTACCTTAAAACAGTGTTAGCAGCTGTTCAACTTCTGGGTATATTTGTAAAATTGGTCTTTTTATACGCCGTGTGAAATGGACTGGAATAATTTCTTTTGCTGTTGTACCTGTGGAAGTACAAGCCATTTTACAGGAAAAAAAAAATTATAAAGCAAATTAAAATATTATCTCAGTATTGTCTCTGACTCCTTCGGTTTATTTTCGCTGCTGGTGGGTTGTCAGAGCTTGACTTTGATTTGCAGAAAACCATATAAACAACTTCAGAAATAAACAGTTTCTTTTACTCTTTTATCCCCTTTCTACTCAGCAAACAAAACCCGAAGCCTTTGATTGAGGATTCTTAAACATTGGAGGTAGTGGAGCGTATTCAGGTGTGAGTGCCCTGGAATTCCAGTTAATTCCCTTCCCTGGTTTTTCAATTGAACTGTTTGTTTTCAATGCCAGCTGCCTTCTTGCAGTGTTAACGTAATTGCTAAATAAAAGCAATTTCCAGGGAATAATATGCTTTGTGACTCTTAAAATTAATTTCCACAATGGGAATTCAGTGGTTTTGTTTTCCATCTGTGTACTCTGTGTCCCTTTTTTGTAGGCGGCCTCCGTGAGTACAGGAGCTTCGTTTTTTGAAAGGAGCTGAAATGAATCGTCAGCTTTCTTTGGGACTTGGGGAAAAAAAAGTGTTGGCATGAGCACAGGGGAAGGGAAATAAGGATATCTGAAGTGTTTTCTAGATGTGGTCACCTGCCAGCTGGCTCTTGTGCTTCCGTGGAAGTCAAGAGTGCTAAATCCTTTCCAGGGAAGATGCTTTCTGGTGAGTGGGAAGCTTTGGGGTGTTTGTGTGTGACTGTGCCCACCTCCCAACAGAAGAGTAAACCCTTTTCCTGTGGGATTGCAGTCTGTGTAGGGACCAGCTTCACCCCAGGACACCACAAATGCACGCCTGGTGCCATGGGTGTGGTCCTGGAGTCCTGGACAGGCTGGGACGAGGGCTCATGGAATCACTGAGTAGGGTGAGTAGGAAGGGATGTTAAAGCCCATCTCATTCCCCTCCCTGCCAAGGGCAGGGACACCTTCCACTGTCCCAGGTTGCTCCAAGCCCTGTCCAACCTGGCCTGGGACACTTCCAGGGATGGGGCAGCCACAGCTTCTCTGGGCCCCCTGTGCCAGGGCCTCCCCACCCTCACAGGGAAGGATTTTTTCCCAATATCCCATCTGACCCTGCCCTCTGGCAGTGGGAAGCCATTCCCTGTGTCCTGTCATACCAGGCCCTTGTCCCAAGTCCCTCTGCAGCTCTCCTGGAGCCCCTTCAGGCCCTGGAAGGGGCTCTGAGGTTTCCCTGGATCCTTCTCTGCTCCAGGTGAACACCCCCAGCTGTCCCAGCCTGGCTCCAGAGCAGCAGAAGTGTCCCAGCTCATACCCTAAAGCACCCCTCAGGACTGACCTCCTGTGAGCTTGTCATGCAGACTGTGTGGGTTTTGTGCCAATTCTGTCACAAGTTTGTTTTTTAACTGAAACCTTCAGCTTTTGGCCTATTCTCCATTCATTTTATGCAAGACAACAGGACCACACATCCTCCTAATGATCCCATTCCCTTCCTGCTTTTCTCCTCATCCCTCCAGCTCCCTGATTAAAGATTCTGTGGGCTTTTTTTTTCACTCCCCTCTGAAGGGAGCATCGATTCCTGTCTGTGTTACCTGGCTGTGAAATTTCACTACTTACTCACTGCAGCTTGTGCTGCTGGGAAATCATCTTTGTGAGAGGTTTCCAGGGCATCTGTGACTCCTGCTTTCCTTTGCCTTTCAAGGCATGGCTGCATGGATGCATATTTTTAGGAGGAACTTAAGAAATCTCTTTCATGTAAAAGTAAGGCAGACAGAAGTTTGACAGAGGAGTCTGAGCCTGATAGTTCTTTTCTTTTCCTCTCGCTGAGAACTCCTGTCTGAAGACAGGCTTGAGATGAGAAAAGACTTCACAGCAGAAGGGAATTGAGTAGAACCCTGGTTACATCGGGGCTTAAAATCATGGGCGTGCCTGTAAATAATTAAATAATCATATGAGCAAAAAAATACTCTCTGGGGAGTATTGGCCTTAAATGCTGGGTTTTTAAAGGAGGCTGCAAGGCCTGGCCTTTGAACTGAGCCAAAATCTGCTAATTCTGGTGGGAATTGTCCTCTGCAAGGACAGAAGGGGACCAGAAAGGGGCCCAGGGAGCAGAAAGGGGCCCAGGGAGCAGAAATGGGATGTGCTGCCGCCCGTGCAGGTGGGATTCTCAAGGATGGGCGCTCTGTGTCCCTCCTGGGCTGCTGGGATCCAGCTGTGGCTCTGCACAGCCAGCTGTGTTAGCAAGGACAGGAGTCACGGCCTGGCCCCAGCCCCAGGGGGGACAGGATTTGGGCCAAGGTGCCTGTTGAGCAAAGGCCACAAATCCAGCTCAGCTGGGCTCCAGGGAGCAACATCTGGCACGTCTCGGGTCTGTGGAGCATCCCCTCCCCTCTTTGTTTCTCCCTGATGAAATGGAAGTGAGGAGCCAGGGAAGGGGTGGCGGAAGGGAGAATGGGCCAGAGTAATTCCCCTGATGAGAGGGTCCAGAGGAGGATTCAGCTGAGCTTTGTCCAAACTGTGTCTGTACAAAGAGGAGTCTGTTCTGCCTTCAGGTGTGGTTTAGCAAACCTTACCTGTGAGTGGGCCTGGAGGAACCATGGAGGGGTTTGGGTTGGAAGGGACACCTCAAGGATGATCTCATTCCACCCCCTGCCATGGGCAGGGACACCTTCCCCTATCCCAGGTTGCTCCAAGCCCCGTCCAGCCTGGCCTGAAACTCTTCCAGGGTTAGGGCAGCCACAGCTTCTCTGGGCACCCTGTGCCAGGGCCTCACCACCCTCACAGCCAGGAATTCCTTCCCAATAGCCCATCTATCCCTGCCCTCTGGAAGCCATTCCCCCTTGTCCTGTCCCTCCATCCTTTATCCAAAGTCCCTCTCCAGCTTTTAGTGTCAGAAAGGCACCAAGAGGTGCTGCCACAGCCACCCCGTGTCATAGGAGCTGCTTGGGCACCTAAAGCCAAACATTTTCCCATTTCCCAGAGGAAGGCACGAGCTGACAGGAGGCCAGGTTTGCCTTCTGGCTTTTCCCTGCTCAGCCCTTGGGTTGGCTGGTTTTCATTCCCTCTTTGCTCTGCAGAGAACAGGAACTGCGGGGCTCCCTGGCCCTGCCTGAAATGATTTGAGATTTTTCTTTAAAAAATCTGACTTTTGACTGAATGGTTTTATCCCCTCCTTGCAAGCAGATCATGAACACGTCCCTTTTTTTCAGGGGGAATGTTCTCTGCAGAATCCAGTGTCTTCCTTCAGGTGTCTGTCCTTCCTTCACCCTCTGGGTGCTCCCAGGAGTTGTCCCTTTGGCAGGATCTGTTTTCTCCCTTCCCTCCCTTCCCATCAGGATACACCACCCCAGCCCTGGAGTTCTCTGGCTGGGCCCTCGGTATCAAGATCCTCCTGCCTTTTCCTTGGCTGGGGAGAGCAGTGCTGGCAGGGAGAGCCGGCCCCTCCTCGGGAGCAGAGCCAGGAGGGTCACTCTGAGCCAGATCAGGAGCGTTTGGGGATTTGAGTGCTCGTAACCGAGTGTGTCTAGACAGCCAGGAGCCTCCAGTGCAGGGAACAGCGAGTTTTCCAGGCATTCCCTGGAGCACCAGGCAGGAGAAACCTTTCCTCCCCAGCACACGAGCGGGACAGATGTTGGAGCTCACCGTGGCTGGTGGACAGTGAGTGGTGACAGCGAACTCCTCTCCTTCCCACGGTGACATTCCCCAGGCAAGGACGTTCCCGTGTCCAGTGAGTGCAGAAGGGACTTGGACACGTGTGGAGCAGCGAGAACCTGAACCTGAGAGACCCCAGCTTTGATCTGTCCATGCAGAGCCAGCTCAGCCACTCCGTTGTGTCCCACCTAAGGACTCATTGCAAGCCTGAGATTTCCAGCACATGGAAGCACACAAATATCCCAACCTCTGTTTTCTTCACTTGGATAGGATTTTCAGGCAGAGGAAGAGGAGGTTCATTTACATTTACATTTAAATAATTCGAAGCCCCCAGTGAAGAAGCAGCGTCTACAGCATCAGTGTCAGGGTGTTGTATTTGAAGGAGCAACTTGTTGTCTTCATCCTAAAAATGATCCCATCCAGCTCCCAGGGAAGGTAATTTTTATTGGTCTTTGCTCAAAAATGCAAAGCTCCACTGCTGCAGATTGCTTTAAATAGAAAAACTTCAGGTCTGGATAAAGTTTTCCCAACTCAGAAAATTCCCACCACTTTGGTGTGAGTAAATTCCACAATGAGCATCATCCCTCATCCATCAGGTTCCAAACACAGGTGCTGGGGGTGGTTTGTTCTGCAGCAGCTCACAACATTTCCAACTTTATTTTGAACAACAAAATCAATCAAAATACCCAAAACATCCTTATGGTGGCATTTACAGGAAAATTCAGGGGTTCAGTGACTCCCCAGGGGTTCTGGTTACTGGAGACATCACAAGTGCCAACAAACACACCAGAAATTCCCTCGAAAGCCCAAAGTCTTTTCAAGTGACTCAGGGTGCCAGACTGGCTGGGAGCAGAATCCAGACCCTGCTTGCAGATAGGGAGGATTTGGCATATTCTGTACTCAGGGTCTGCAATTAAAGAACAGGAGCCTGGGAGGAGAGAGAGCCCCGGCCCCAGCTCAGCCCACGGAGCCCCTGCCCTGCTGCAGGGGTGGGTGGAGCTGCTGCACTTCCCTGCTCTGGGCCTGCCTTGTTTTGAGGGACGTTTTTGGGAACTGGGCCTTTGGCAGTTCTGTGAAGCTCAGCTGTGTTTAGCCTGGGGGGAAAAAGCACCATCAGTGTCCTCATGAGCAAGGATCAAAGCAGCCAGGTCCTGCCCTTCTGAACTGGTGACACCCTCACACCGATGGATTTCTCTGAAAGAACCCAAACATCTTGGGTTTGAAGCAAATAAATGGGGGAGCAAAGCATCTGGGGGGAGCTGCAGCCCAGGGTTCACGCTGCAGCCCTGCCCTGAGCACGGGTTCCCTGTGGGACCCTGACCTGCAGAGCATCCAGCAGCCCTAAATAACAGCCCCCAGCCCTGGGGCTTGTTTCAACTCTTCTTTCAGGAGGGATGGGGTGAGGGCTGAGCTCTCACATCGTCACTGCTTGTGAAGCTGTGACAGGGGCAGCTCGTGCCCCCCAGAAGTTGAGGTGTCAGTATGGGGTTTTTTCCCCACTGGAATCAGCAGTTTCTGCTGTGTTTTTGTTCCTGTTGGTAGGGAATCACTGGAGGATTATGCACAGGTTTGAGCTGCCTCCTGCTTCTCACTGCTGAGGAGTGTGTTGCTGGTGTGTCTCATTAGCTACCCTGGGTAAATGAGAGCGTTAATTAGTGCTGGCAGGTGAAGGAAAACGAGGGATCAGAAGTTCATAGAATGGTTTGGGTTGGAAGGAATGTTAACCCCCCTCTCCTCCCCCCCCCCTGCCATGAGCAGGGACACCTTCCACTGTCCCAGGCTGCTCCAAGCCCCTCCAACCTGGCCTTGGACACTGCCAGGGATGGGGCAGCCTGGGTCATTCGTTTTGCCTTATTTGATCCTGGATCCACACTAAACCATCTTTCTACTTTTCCATAACTTCCCTACTATCCACAATTAATGAGATGTCATTAACAGCACTGTGTTGCCTCTCCTCTCCTCTCCTCTCCTCTCCTCTCCTC
>VZTA01018969.1:5312-173039 GCA_013398855.1 Mohoua ochrocephala
AGCAGACCCGTGATGAGCGGCCCAGGGCTCTACGATCCTACGACCATCATGAATGCAGATATTTTAGCCTATTGCCAGAAAGAAGGATGGTGCAAATTAGCATTCTACCTTCTATCTTTTTTTTACTACCTATATGGGTAAGTTTTCCTCTTCAGTCTGAACCTTTGGCTCAGTGCAGCAGAGAAATACTGTCCATTGGAATATGTTCCTTCCAGTGCCGGAAGGGAGCCTAGGGGAGCTGGAGAGGGACATTGGACAAGGATGTATAGCGATAGGACACGTGGGAATGGCTTCCCACTGCCAGAGGGCAGGGATGGATGGGATATTGGGAAGGAATTCTTCCCTGTGAGGAGGGTGAGGCCCTGGCACAGGGTGCCCAGAGAAGCTGTGGCTGCCCCTGGATCCCTGGAAGTGTTCCAGGCCAGGTTGGAGGGGGCTTGGAGCAACCTGGCCCAGCCAAAGGTCTCCCAGCCCATGGCAGGGGTTGGAATGAGATGATCTATAAGGTCCTTCCAACCCCAAGCATGCTGGGAATCTATATTATCATCTGCAGAGCCAACTTTCCTGAAAAAGAATCCACATTCACCACTGATTCTGCTTTAAAACACAAATCCTAATTTGGTCAGAATTACTGTTTTGAATCTCTGTTCCATGACTGTAGACAGAAAAGCTCCAATCTTTTCTTCTGTTAAGCATAATACAGTAAAATAAAAAAAATTCTTACTTTCATTCAGAAGCTGAAACGTTGTTTTCAGAGAAAAGTATTTGATGTAAATGTGATTTTGTTGAAGTCAAAAGTGGAAGGAAGAGTCATTGTGTCAAATCTTCAGTTACAATCCACAAACCTCAAATGGACTTGTTCCTTATAATATATCACTGTTATAATTAAATGGGTAACACTAATCAAAGTGATGCATCTTAATATTTTTATTTTCTTTTGCAGCATGATTTATGTTCTGGTGAGCTCTTAAGAAGACATTCAGCAAGCTTTGTTCCAGTTAAGTGCATGCAAAAGCCACAAAAAACACGGATTCTTTACAACAAGAACCTCTGACCAAGATTAAATCCGGAACCTGATGTTTGCAATTGAGTTAGAAAACAATGACTCCCCTATTTTTAAAATATTTCCACATTTTATACTTGTGGAAAGACTGTTTTCTTATATTTTACTGGGACGCTGAAATTAATGAATTATGTGTAAATTAATATAAAGATGACTGGGGTTTGAAAAGTTTTGACTTTGCACTCCATAAGGAACAGCCATAACCTTCGAGTAGGTGTTGGTTACTACTAGCCTTAGTACACTAGGGATTCGCTGTAGGATGGGCTTTGTAGGGGCTCACTTGGACTTGTGTATCCCACTCTTTACTCTGAAGCAGCCCTAGCTCCAAGTGCTTGGGAAGGACTGGAATGCTGTGTGTTTTGCCCGTAGGTTGGTCTTAGGATATTCATTCATGGACACAAATGCAAAAATAGTTCTATTTTGGTTTAATTTTTTTTTTTTCTATCTGGTTAATCTTTCCCTGTATGTGCATGGTCCGGAGCCTTCTGTATCTTCTCCAAACATTAACCCTGCTTTAATCTCGAGCCTGTGTCATTGTGGTAGGAGAAGCTGAATTGTCCATGAAGGAATGAATTTAAATGAATTTTTTTTTTAAATGTCTGTGCTGTCTGATTAACAAATGGACAAACCTCCAATGTTTATCAAGTCCAATGATGAAAACACTCTTGGGTTTAAGAATAGTAAATACTACAGATTTTTCAAAGCAGAAAGTGAGATTGTGAAACTGCCCCGCTGTTCCTTAGTGCAATAAATGATAATAAAAAACAAATCTCAAATTCAGCAACACTTCTTTTTATCTGGTGCCTTTTGTTTTGTTTTTAAATTCAGCAGATCCTCACTGTGTTCATCAGTCGTTTTACAGTGGATAATTGCATTCCCTTTAAAAATAGAACATGGAATTGAGTTACCTCTAGAAAAGGGAAGCTCTGATTTCCTGCTTTTTTTTTTTCATGAAGTTAAATAGCAGACGGGGCAGGGGAAGATGTTTCAGATAAATATTGCATTGTAAATTGTGACTGTGAACAGCTGCTTAATTTACGAGTAATAATTAGGAATCTTTTTCATTTACCTGTGCTGGAGAACAATGCAGAGTTTCCCCGTTCTAGTAAAACTTTTTTGTTTTGCATAAACTGTGTATTTGTTCACTTTGGTTCTCTTGGGTGTTAGAGGCAATAAAAGTTGTATGAATGTTCCACCAGAAATCCAGATTTTCCAACACTGGTGTGGTGGGCAGTGGCAACGACTGAGGAAAGGAATATGAAACAGGGCAGGTGTTGAGTATCTGCCTGAAGAGTGAGAAACTGGGAAATTTGTGTGTTACAGATGTCCTGAGTGGGCTTTGGCTTTTTAAAAAGCTCTGAATGGCTTTTCTGTCATCAATTCAGGTCAGTTTTGAGCACTTTTATAGCCTGGTCTGGAAGATCACAGCATCCCAGCATGGTTTGGGTTGGAAGGGACATTAAAGCCCATCTCATTCCAACACCTTCCACTGTCCCAGGCTGCTCCAAGCCCCATCCAACCTGGCCTTGGCCACTTCCAGGGATGGGGCAGCCACAGCTTCACTGGGCAGCCCTGAGACAATGAGTTCTGCAATGGAATTGCTGTGTGTAAAAAATAGGTATTTAACAGTTCTGCCAGACTTCACTTAGTGACCCTCAACTCTCATTTTTTAGGACATGGTGAAAATGTCCCCCTTTCCACCTTATTTGTGCTGGCTATGAATGAACAGACTTTACTCAAGTCATCTGGCAAAGTGGATGTCTGTTTGATCTCTGGGTGGAAGTCCTTCTGTAGCTTTGGGACTGCCCTTTCTCCTCCACAGCTTTTCCCTTTTCTAGGCTATTAGGATAGAAAGTTTGGGTTCCCAGGGGATGAAGAGTGGCAGTTTCTAGTTTTTTAAATATACTGGGTGTAAGAGAATTCAGGCTGTGATAGCTTCAAATTCTCTTTCCTAAGTAATAATAGTCCTGACAGCTTATGGCTTCGTCCATACATTTTTTTTCTCACATTTCCTTGCATTTATTGAGCATTTCCCATGCCCTTACTGCTCAAGCCTTCAGCATTCCATGATTGTTTTTTTCCTCATGCAATCATAAGTTTTAGCTTTTCACAGAAGAATTTTTGAAAGGCTTTTTTGGAAACTCATGAATATTCTTCCTATTGGATCATTTTTATTTTTCTGCTGCTTGGCTCCTCCAGAGATGTAAGAGATGACTTCAGCCTGTGGAAGCAAAGCTCATTAAACCTTTCTTATGTTTGTATATTTATTAATCCATTGTGGAAACGAGACCGGCTGCTTGTAGCCCCTGGCTCTCCTCAGCCTTCTAAAGAAATCTCTCATTCCCTTGGCATTTGGGCTGGTTTGAGCCAAATTCCACACCGGAATAAACAACGTAGGCCTGACTGAGCCCAACTGACAGCTGCTCCTGCAGCCCCTCCAGCTGCAGGGGCTTTGCCCAGGAATATTTACCAAAGTGTTTGCACTGTCCTGCTGATGGCCAGCTCTAGCTGAACGTGGGGTGCAGATGAGTATTCCCAGCTGCCCAGTGGTGTGGATAACATCATCCATGTCCAGCAGCGCCAGCCTCGTGTCCCAGTAGTGTTGGAGTGACCCTTGTGTGATGCCTTGCTGGAGTACCAGGCCTTTGGCATTCAAAATGCGGACCTGATCGTTGTTTTTGGAGTTCCAGGAGGCAAAAGATTGTGGAGAAAATAAAGAACATTTTGCCCTCAGCAAGCTTCCTGCTGAGTCATGTGATAAATATTTAATATCTGAAAACCATTAGTTGCAAGGATTAAGTACTGAAGCACATTTGGAGCAGGGTATTTGCTGTAAATGATTCTATGCTGTGGAAACTGGAAAAGTCCCTGTTGTCTGCCAAAGGGCAGGGAAGGGAATGGCAGTAAGCACTAATTAATCTGCAGAAATCACCTTGTGCTCAAGTGTCTGGGTTCAAACATGCTAAAAGATAAATTCTGAAGTTCACAAAGCAGGGGCTTGTTCAACTCCGCCCCCCTGGTGCTGTGTGGAGTTTCATATCCCAACTTTTGACTTGAGAAGGTCCCGAACTTTATCAAAATCCTGAACTTTCATCAAAAACCAGGAGCTGCTTTATCTTCCTTTTATGGATGGATATAGTGGAAGAGGAGGGCTGGGGACTGGTAGAGGACTGTTCCTGTGAGATCCTCCCAGCCCCCAGCTGCTTGTTTGTTTACTCTCAGTGGTGGCAGCAGGCAGAAGGGCTGTGCCAGCTCACCCACGCGGCTGCAGCAGTGTCTTCCTGCCACAGTCACCTACAACCCCCCTGCTGGGTTTGTCACAGATTCTTGGTACAACACCTCCTGCTTTTGCAATGAGACTCCTTCCTAAATATCCCTCAACACATGGAGCAGAACCGTGACATTTTAGAATGAGTTGTTACGAGCTCGTACGGGGCGAGCGTTCCAGCTTGACTTGACTTTGCTTTACAGCAGAGCTGAAGGTGTGAGACAGCTCCAGGGATGTAATTTTTTCTCCAGCTCCATTATCCCAGCAGGACTCTACGTGTTATTACATGGAAAACCAGCCCATCAGGCGTGCGGGCCACCATCAGAACAGCAATGGACACAAACACACTTGTACACATATTTTTCAGGCAGTGAGTATTAAAGTCACCAAAGAGAGGAAGATGCCACATGTCCTCTAGGATTTCCTTCCCCATCCCAATACTTTACATGTGGATTTGGAAGGCAGCAGCTGTGTCTCACAGGCAGTAGCACTGAGGAAAGGTCAGAAGAGAGGTGCCTTGTCCAGGAGTTTTCCACAGACACAAAGACGCCATAGCAGGACCAGCTACCGCGATGCCGATCTCAGCACTGGCTCCTTTGTTGCCAGGTGTGCAGCCAGGTTCTCCCGGAAGTCATGGAGGAAATTGTACTGCTGGAAAAGCACAACCAGGTCTGCAGTGAGTGCTCTGTACTCTCAGAAGAGGCACCACCTGTCTTAAAAAGCTGTTTGATACCCCAGGATGTAAACTGCACCCTCTGGTCCATTTGTTCTTCGTGTGCTTACTACACATCCTCGGGGATTTTTCACTGTCACACAGAATCCATGGATCTTGACTTGGCTCCTGTGGTTCCTTGTAATGCTCACAGGTGATGTATTACCCCAAGGCAATGCAAAACATGGTCCTCAGAGGTGGGAGTTGTCAGAATTCAAAGCTGCTTTATTTTGAATCATGGAATCATTTAGGTTGGAAAATCCCTCTAGGATCTTCGAGTCCAACCGTTCCCCCAGCATTCCAAGGCCACCATTACCCCGTGTCCCCAAGTGCATCCATATGGCTTTTAAATCCCTCCAGGGATGGGGACTCCACCGCTGCCCTGGACGGCTGTGCCAGGGCTAGACAACACTTTCAGTAAAAAAATTTTCTCTATTATCCAACTTAAACCTTTTCTGGTGCAACTTGAGGCCTTTTCCTCTCGTTCTGTCACCAGTTCCCTGGGAGGAGCTGTTCCTGAAAGCAGGAAACGGCTCAAACCCCAGAGAGCAGCTGTTGGGAAGACAGAGGGATCTCTCTGGGAAGTGAAGGAGGGAACTGGTCGAGCTCTCACTGGTGTTTGGACCTGTGTATTACCTGCTGCAGCCCCATTACCTTGATGGTCTGTATGGCCCCCGATCCTCTCAGGTTCCTGAGGCTCTCTATCACCTGCTGAGGTGCCAGGGTGTCCGAAAGCTGGAGCAGGAGACAGGCAGCCACTGTAAGGGAAAGTATTTACACCTGGCTGCTGATGAGCACCTCTGACTGCGCACAGCCACAGGCTTGTCCCATGAAAGCCACCCTGGCAAAACTATCTGGGTCCCAGATCTATTGGATCTCTTGCAGAATCCTATGGGCTTTGGAAATAGGTGAAAACCCTCCCACTGTTTTCCCCCTGCCTTCCCAGCAGCATCTGGGAAGCAATTCCTAGGCTTTTCAGGAATGAGTGCCAGTACACCCAGTTAATTCCCCTTTGTGTCTTCTGGCAATATCACCACCCCTTCCTTCTGGGCACACACAGTAACTAATGCTCCTGAAAGCTTTAATGGGGAGCACTGGGATGAAGACAGATACAGAGGAACTGGGGATGCTCCTGGTAGTGGCAGTTGGTATTGCATCCACAGTGAACCTTGCAGCAGAATGTGGCTCCATGGGTTTGTGGGATGGGTTAGTCAGGCAGGGAGACAAGTGCTTACCGAGACACGAGCGTCCGAGGCCACCATAACAGCTGGGAGAGAAGAAAACATCTGGTTGTAACGAGCTGTAGCAAACTGCAGCACCCAGGGACCCCCCAACACGTAAATATATGGACACAGTTCTTGCCTTAATATAATCAAGAGGAGCAGTGGTACAAGAAAGTCGGAACAAGAATTTCTCCACATTTTCTATATTCTATTTCGATACCTACAGGGATATCTCCTATTTATTCTTCAGACTTTCTTTGTATTTCCATGAAAACTTCAATTTGAAAGTTCCCCTTCGTTCCTGGTAATAGTCCCAAAGGCACAGGAGGACAGGAAACAGCACAAGGATGGACAATCTCAAATTTCTTTACATCCTACTCCAGATTAAGGGTTTGAGGATAGTTGTGAGGAGAGCAGCAGGGTTTTGTGTCAGCAGGAAGACCAAGGACTCAGTGGATGTCTGTACAGAAAGCTGTCAGTGGGATCATGCAGGGAACATGGAATTTGGAAAGCTCTTCCCCTTTATTCTGAGCTCAGCTAAATAAATTCCTTTAAACCCGTTAATGGAATTTAGCAGAGAATTTTGCGCTGCTGGAACCCACTGAGTCCCTGATAAATAGTCCAGGGGCATGTTACAGAATCACAGAGTGGTTTGGGTTGGAAGGGACCTTAGAGTCACTTCATTCCACCCCCTTCTGTGGGCAGGGACACCTTCCATTGGATCAGGTTGTTCCAAGCCCCGTCCAGCCTGGCCTGGAACACTTCCAGGGATGGGGCAGCCACAGCCTCTGACGACAGGCTCACAACTCATTCTGTACGCCTGACACCCAGGTAGGCTGGGGGCAAGGAGCCCTGTGGTGCCACTAAAAACACACTTTGAAACTCTTGCTGGACAGAGCAAGGAGAAATGGGACATTCTGTTCTTGAAACAGGACATTCTGGTCTTTCAAAGGAAGAATTCTCTCTAAATAGGTGCAGGAGGAAGAACAAGCAGACTTCACAGCATGAACTAACCCTAAAGAACGCAACCGCCATTTCACACCGTCCCGTTTCCCCTGTTCATAGATCTGGAGAGAAGCTGGCATCCTTTACAGGAATGTGGGGGGATGGGGAGGCAGCCAGAACCTACTGGATCATTGTTTTCCGCTTATTTTCCAGGCAGCTTCTGAGCTCTTCCAGGATCTTGCAGCAGGTGGCAATGTCAGGAGCGTTCCCGTCAGGAATGGGATGGTGGTGCACACAGATCCCGTGCTGCTGGTAGGCGTCGATCAGGTTTGGTACTCGGTATTTGAAGAGCTCTCCTCTGGTACAAAGCACAAAGATATCCTGGATCCCACAGTTGTTTAGTTCTCCTGCCAACAGATTAAGACTCTTGCAAATAAACAAAAGCTTATCAAGCTTAAGGATAAACAGATAAGCACTTTGGTACTGAGTCTCTTGTTTAATCTTTGGGGCTAAGACAATAGGAGTGAGCAATTTTGGTTTGAGCATTATTTCCTTCCACTGAGTCTCTCCCACATTTCCATTCAGGTAATCCAGGAGAGGAATTTTCTCGGTTCAGAGGGAATCCTGAGAGAAGTCTCACTGGAGAACACGCCAGCAGTCAGGCCAGCCTGCTAAGTGTGTATCTGTCCCATCTCCAGTTAAAGTCACAGAATCCCAGGATGGTTTGGGTTGGAAGGGTCCTTAAAGCCCATCTTGTTCCATGGGCAGGGACACCTTCCACTGTCCCAGGTTGCTCCAAGCCCTGTCCAGCCTGGCCTTGGGCACTTTCAGGGATGGGGCAGCCACAGCTTCTCTGTGCCAGGGCCTCCTCACCCTCACAGCCAGGAATTCCTTCCTAAGCTTGACTTATCCAAACAGTGTGGGGATTTACTCTTAGTCTCTGCTCTTTAGCACTTACAGCTGAATACTCAGCACAAATCTTTACATAATTCCATCTTTCCTATCCCAATTTCACTTTTCTCTGGGAAGAAGGAAGATTACAAGTCTGTAATTCATCTTGATCCCAGCTGCTCTGAAGATGCCTCGTGGGTACTGTGCAGCTCCAGCCTGGAAGTATCCTGACTATTTATTCCATGTTCCTAGAGAAGCTGCAGAGGAAGTGGCACTGCACATCTAAAAGGGATCTCCAGCCACGATGGTGACTCTGATAAAATGTTTGCTGCAGCTGCACATTGTTCCTGCCCTTGACACAAAGAAGACTCACCTATATCTTTCTGAAGATTTCTTCTGACGTCTTTAAACCTGCAACCTGAAACAAGTTATAAACAACCATCACCACTCCAGGTAAAGTGACAATTGTGGGATGGCTGCTGCAGGTGAAGAACAGAGCACAGGCAGCCTCCCCCCAAAACCAAAGCAAGCAACAAAGCCACACCCCCAATAAAACACAGTTCTTCTTTTTGCAAGTAGATCCCTGGTGCAGAAGACAGTTTAAACACCATTATCTGCTTAATACTGTAATGTAATAGGATTAAAGAAAGAAATCTGCCCAAGGTTTTAAGATGCTTTGTGTTTTCCAGATGAAAAGTTATGGCTGTTTTAAATCAGGATACAGCATAAACCGCCCCCTCCCCAACCCACAAAAATCATCCAACAAAAAAAAGGGATGGATAAAGATCATTTAAGAGTTGAGTGGAGATTCACCATGGCTACAGTTTTGGTAGTTAAAAAGGCAGTCAAAGCTTATATGTTTACTTTTATAACTTTAAAAAATGTGATCTTGCATTAAGATATTCTCTAGATTAGCTTTGGTGTTTCCAAACCACTTATTTCAGTGGTAGATTACAAAAGAAGTCACCCACAACACAGAATTTTGGGGTACAAGGTATTACTCCTCTTCAGCTTTCAAATATGCCTGCAAATTTCAGTGAATGCTTCTTACCTGGAAGGGAACATAATCCCAGGAACTCTGAAGAGTAGAGAGGAGACAAAGGCAACCTATCACAAAATGAAAAGTAAAATAAATAAAAATCATAAGGGAAGATTTCGATTATTTAAATATATAAATATCTTTAGAGGGGGTGTCAAGAGGGTGGGGCCAGACCCTTTCAAGAGTGGCTAGTGGGACGATGAGGAGCAACAAGCACAAACTGAAACATGGGAAGTGAATATGAGAAAAAATGTGACTTTGAGGGTGACAAAATCACAGAATGGTTTGGGTTGGAGGGGACCTTACAGATCATCTCATTCCAATCCCCTGCCACGGGCAGGGACACCTTCCACTATCCCAGGCTGCTCGCAGCCCCATCCAACCTGGCCTTGGACACTTCCAGGGATCCAGGGGCGGCCACAGCTTCTCTGGGCACCCTGTGCCAGGGCCTCCCCACCCTGTGAGTAAAGAAGAGAGGCCTGGAACGGGCTGCCCAGGGAGGCCGTGGAGTCTCCTTCTCCGGAAACATTCAAAACCCACCTGGATGTGATCCTTGGCGTTCTGCTGTGGGTGAGCCTGCTCAGGTATGGGGGTTGGACTCGCTGGTCTCCAGAGGCCCCTTCCAACCGCAACCACATCCACTGACAATTCCCCAGCACCACTTTAACCCCTTTTCATGGGCACCACCGGGCCACCCCCACCCTGGAAGACCACCAGAGCCCGGCTCGGGTTTCCTTCGCGAAGAGAAAACCCTCTCGTTCCTCAGGAGAGGGATTTAATACAGTTCCCTGAGGGAAAGGTCCCCGCGGGCGTCGCCTCACCAGGAGATGTGGAGCGGGCTCGCTTCCTCCTCGGCGGCCTCATCGTCTGAGGAGGCGAAGCCGTCGGCTGGCGCGGCGGCGGGCTGCGGGGAGAGCGGGGGGCTGACCGCGGGGCCGGGACCCTCGGCAGGATCAGGATCGCGGTCGCGCTCCCTCAGCGGTTTCACCATGGCGCCGCTCCCCGCCGCCGCCCGTTCAAACGGGCCCGGCCCATCTGCCCCTCGCCCAATGGGAAGCCGCGGCTCAGCGGGCGCGTGGAAAGCCCAGCGGGCCTTCCCCACGGCTTCATGAGAGGAGCGCTCTGATTGGTCAGCAGCGAGGGGGGCGGGATTGAAAACGCAAACAGCCGCCGCGGCTGCGGCGATCTCTGCGCTGATTGGCTGAGGCGGGGAGGCGGGAAAGGGGAGGTCTCGCGCGCCGGGGGCGGGGCTCCGTGAGGGCTCCGGGGAGGGGCGCGGGCGGATCCCCCTCCCCTCATTCCCTTTTAAATCCCTTTGGGGGTGTGGTCACAACTGTGCTGTTCCTGACAGTCCCACTGGTTCCTAAAAGTGACAGGGCAAGGGGGAATGAATTCACAAAGATAGAGGGCAGGGTTAGATGGGATATAGGCAAGAAAACTCTTTTTTGTGAGAGTGGTGAGGCCCTGGCACAGGTTGCCCAGAGAAGCTTTGGCTGCCCCATCCCTGGCAATGTTCCAAGATCAGCTTGGATGGGCCTTAGAGCAACCTGGTCTAGTGGAAGGTGCCTGCTGATGGCATAGGGTGGAACTAGATGGGCTTTAAATTCCCTTTCAACCCAAAGCATTCCGTAATTCCATGATAAAACACGGAGATGGATGTGAGCCTTCACTCACAGCACATGCAAGAGCAGGGATGATCTTGAGTCGGTGCCTTGTGGAGGTTTTGGGTGGTCAATTCTATGTGCAGAGAACATGTGACTTCCTAACAGTAGAAAATGAGCAGTTTCTGCTCTTTTAAACCATGAACTCAATGTCAAATATTCTTGTCGTAGTACTGCTTTCAATCGTGCTGTAAAAATCGTTTTTTAAGGCTCTTGCGTGGAGTTTTTATCTGAACTTAACTAGCATGAAGGATGGCCCCAGGGAGGAAAAAATGTTTTTGGCTCCCTCTTTTTAAGAGCTGGGCTATTGCCTATGCTTAGGGCATTCCAATAGATCTCTTTTTGCAGAATTCCTGGTCTATTCTGTGAGTAACCCTGGCCATTAATTAAGAGGAAGAAATAAATAAATTAACAGTGTGGGATTTTGTTTTTTAAAGTTATATTAAGGCATTTCTACAGCCTGTGTTTAGATATAGAGCTACGTTGTGAAGGAGCTGGGCACAAACAGTGAGTTTTGGCATCAATCTGGAGGATAATGCCATGGAGACTTCCAAAGATATTCCAAGTCAAAGGAATATCTTGCACACACACAAAAAATTGGGCACAAGTGGCTTGAGTTTGGTGGGATTCCCAGTAGGACCAGTGCGAGATCTCCAGGTGTGGAGATTTTAAATTTTAGTCCTACATTAGTAACTTTGGTTCCGCAGCTGGAAGTTTTATTGAAACCTGCCTGAGAAGGATTGTAGGAGCAAATTGCTTGGAATGGCAGGATTTAGGATGGGTTCAGGGAATGAAGAAACAGATGATGAGAGGATCAAGGAGAAGACGAGTTTATTAAAATGCAGAATATTGTAGCAGAGGTACGAAAATTACATTACTGAGCATAATGGGGAATTAAAACAATCCAGATGTTGCACACTACGATGAACTATGGGAAGAAATACATCCTAAGGATTGAGGCAACGTGAGGACAGCCAGTCACCAAACATGATTTTAATAACTCAGGGAAGGCACAAAGGAGCAGGTATGTTGTCTTTCCTTTTGTTTTTAGCTGTGCTCCCATTAGATATTATGTGCAACACTTGTACTCCGATAAAAATCTGAAATTTGCTGTATTTTTTTCCCCCCGTGATTGATTTTTACCTATTCGAGAGAAAGTTACTGCACCTTTATGGAAGCAGCGGCATGAGGCTGATAAATAAATATAAAAAGAGCAATAGTGGTAATGCTCTTGGTTGTTCTTTGAAAAGATCAAAAGAATTCTCAGGAATTTGGGTGCCTTCATGTAGTGGAAATCATAATGGTATTGCACAGAATGTAAAACGGTGATAACAGCTGTGGCAGAAATAAATAGGGATAGTAAATGTGAAATTTGAACTAGCTGTAGGAAAAAAATTGAGAAAAAGCCCCCCAAATCCAAAATCGAGGAAGTCCTGTGAGTTTCCTTATTACCGTTGGCATTTTCCAGAATTAAATGACAAATGTCATATTTATTGGCTGATTACCTGTCAGGGTGTTCTGTTTATTTCTTAAATTGAGCTGTCGCCCAGCACATTAAATTGGGATGTGCTAAAGCTCGTTTGTGGTGTATTTTGTAGGAAAGACTAACAACAGTTAGTTTTCTGCCAAAAAGTGTCCTTTTGGCAAATAAAAAGGAGAGCATCAACATCAAGGCTTTACATTCTGGTTCTATTTGTCAATTTATAGACTGGGGGCCTGTGCAAAGTGAATAAAAACAGGCACAGGCATAGGTTGAAATATGTAATTTGGAAAATTTAATTGGTGAAAGGTATGATTTAATCAGAATTTTAATTGGGCTTTTAGATAATTGGCTGGGCCAGGAACTGCTGTTGGATGTTCCTCTGGGTACATCTGGCTCTTGTGTCTGCCTGCACCAACCAAAGACAAAAGCAAAGAGCTTTATATCCCAAGTTCAGAACTTTTCAGACCAGTAAAGTGTTAAAATTCCAGTTGCCAGACAAGCACAGCTAAGCCTAACCTGGTTTTGCTGTCCCTGGGTCATGGGAAGAGCCCTCATCCCCAGGGACAGCGGTGAGCTGCAGAGATGTCACATCTTCTGTCTGCTATTCCTCGCTCAGGTTGCATGGACAAAATAAATAATTGATTTACGTCAGGTAAAAGCTCCAAATGAACGTGGATGTGTGAGGCAGAGACAGCCAGGAGTGGTGTGAAACAAGGAGTGAAAGAGCTTGGTGACACATCTTCTTAGGTGAAGATAAACCTTCAACAAACAAGCTCTGTAGATAAATTCTTTCCCTGCAAGGAGATCAAATCAGATCTGAAATGTCCAGATCATCAAAACAATTTGAAGAACACTGGTAACTGATAACTCCAGACAATCATCTGTGATGCCAAAGACTTGTCACTTCTCATTTCATATCTCAGTTTCTGGAACTTTTAGGAAGACTAATTAATTCATGTGGTGTCCCAGGTCTCTTTGGGAGCACTCCACCACTCATACCACCAGAATCCCACAAAGAATCATTTTACTTTTCCAGGTTGTTGTTTATGGAGGGGAAAAAAATAAACAGAGTTTCAAGATTTTCAAGCATCTTCTCTTTTTTTTCCTCCCCTTCCCTTTCAATTATATGTTTGTTGAAAATGGAATCCCTACATTATCACTACTTGATAATGAGGATATGAATGGAAAGTTCTTGTTATGCAAAATAAAATTGTGTAATGTTTGGAGAAACAGTTGTAACTTGAGACAGTGTCCCGGTTTGAGACAAAATTTCAGAGGAAACGCTCTGGGAGGAACATCTCCTCTACAGAAGGTGGGTTACAGCCACCCCTCCCCCACCAGGTTTGGGAAAAAATTCCTCGAAGGAAAGTGAAAGAAGAAAAAACCTACTTATTTAACAAACACACCGGAAAAGAATAATGCTAAATAATAAAACCTCTCGCTGTGGAGAGAAAACCTGGGAAGATTTTAGAGTCCTTTCTGTGGATGTGGGCTCTCTCTCTCTCTCTCTCCTCTTTGGAGCTGGGTGGGCTCGGGCCCCTCCGGGCCGAGGTGTGAGGGCTCCCAGTGAGGTTCTGATGTTCTGGTGCTCTGAACAGTCCAGAAGAGAAGAAGAAAAAAACCAAAGTCCCAGAGAAACAAAGGAGCTGAACTCTCCGTCTCTCTCTTCTGAGAAAAGGAGCCAAGAGGCAGGGAAAGCAGGAAGGTGCTTCCCTCTGCTCTGCAGCAGCAGCAGCAGCAGCTCTCTCCCCGTGTCCTTGAAGCACAAAACTGTTTTGAAAAGTTCCTCTGGCTTTTTTTTCTTTTCTCTCGCACCCCATTTTAAAGACACAGAAAGGCACAGGAATCATGTCTGGGCATAGAGTGGCGATAGGGGATACACAGCATAAAGTCAGCCCAAGACAGACAGAAAAGAAACTTCTAGAATGGCAAGCATGATTTTGGGAGTTTCTGTAGATTTTCCTCATTGTTGGTTCTTCAGCCAAACTTGAGTTTGTTTTGTTTGGGGTTCTTAAAACTGTGCCGAAAAACCACTGATAGAAAACATTGTGAATAGTGATTGCTCTGAGCCAAAACATTTGCTGAAGGCAGGTTCTTTGCAAGGTTTGTTATTTCAGAATAACAAGCAATTGCCCTCCTAGTCCAAATTGTTTGAGGAAACTTTTTATTCTTCATATGCACATGGGTTTCCATCACAACCCAAATACACTGGTGGCAGTTACAGGCACTGGATTTATGGATTGTTTTGCCAGGAGAGCACCATGGAGTTGGAGTTGCAAGACAGACAGAAGGATGGAAGCTCTGTCCAGCCCTATAAATCCTCCTTGTCTCTTGAATTAAAACCAGAACTGAGTTTTGGCCCTAAAGCTGCTGCTGAAAAACAGTGTTGTATGTAAATGAAGTATTTTTAATTGACCAGTTTATAATGGTCACAGGCAATTTTTAGGGGAGATGCACTTCTACATTTCTAGGCAGGGTGCAGCACTGCTGGCATTGAGACTGATGATATATTAGGATGCTTTGACTTGTAGTGTTCAATTAATCCCTGCTTATTTTGAATCAAAATGAAGCTTTTTATAGCTACAAAAGAAGCTCTGGTGCTTTCTGGAGTCAAAATTGTACCATCCTGTGCCGCTGATATGAGATGGTTGTTTCTTGTCTGCTCTCTTTTTATCACAGTTTTCATATATATAATTTTTTTCCTGTCTGTGTTAAATACAAAAAAGTGTTTTAAGAAAGTCTCTGTAATGGTACTTTTTGTTCTGTTTCCATGACTTGTTCTTTCTACTGTGGTCTGTATGTGACCTTGAAGAATCTATTTTAATAAAATAATTCTTTAAAGACAAGATTTTCTCTATGGTACAATTCCTTTTGTATTTCAGGCTGAAATTGCCTATTAGGAAAAAAAAAAGCCCTGAAAATATTTGTAACTTAGTTTTTAGTACATTTTAGTTTGATTTTTAACTTGCCTATGTGAGCCCTACCAGAATAGAAGTAATAATCAGTAATTCCAGTACCTGAAGAGAACCTGCAAGAAATATGAGGATGGACTTTTTATAGAAGCCTGGAGGGACAGGACACAGGGAATGGCTTCCCACTGCCAGAGGGCAGGGATGGATGGGATACCGGAGGAAATTCTTGGCTGTGAGGGTGGTGAGGCCCTGGCACAGGGTGCCCAGAGAAGCTGTGGCTGCCCCTGGATCCCTGGCAGTGTCCAAGGCCAGGCTGGACAGGGCTTGGAGCAATCTGGGACAGTGGAAGGTGTCCCTGCCCATGGCAGAGACAAAGAGATGGGCTTTAAGGACCCTTCCAACCCAAACCGCTCTCTGCGATCCTCACTAGTTTTCCTCTCTCCTAAACAGTAGAGGGCGATCTTGTATTAAAAATTTAGGCTTTACCCCCATCGAAGCCTTTCCCTTACGAATTGTTGTCAAAAGAATGAAGGTTTTTATCTCTAGAAACATACAGGATCAGATGTCTGTATTATTCTGTGTAAATGTTATCTTTGTTAGAGATACTCGCAGTAACTATCAGGTTTTACACCACACAGCAACGTTGCTGTATAGTGAGTGAGAATTACTGAAGTAAAACCAATATGATACTTAATGAAGCAAATAATAGAACTCACTGTGCAAGAACACTGCAAAAGTCTGCTGTGTTGAGTAATGTTCAAGGAGACTTTTGAAATTAATGTTTTTTTTTGACTTAGGAAAAAAGTTATTATTTGGTTTAGTATGTTACATGAAGGTTGGGGAAACAACATTCTAAATGTATTTTGTGTTTATTTCAGTATGGGAAGTGTCAGCCTTTCATCTGTGTACAAGGAGATGCCTGACTGCAAATCGAGGTGCTACACCAGCCTCCGGTGCTCAGGTGGGGAGCCCTATTTACACAGACCGTTCTTATGACTGTGGACAGTCTGCCTGAGCTAAAGCTCAAACATTATTGCTTCAGTTACTCAGACACAAAAGATATGAAGCACATGACTGGGTAGAGAGTTGATATTATATCCTTTGGTGGTAGAATTTTTAAGCTGTTTTTTTAGCACTTTTGTTTTGTGTAACAGTTTGTCTCCCTGACATGTCACCTGGAGTGCTAAAGCATTTGGTCCTTGTGAAGGAGAATGACTGAACTATTGCAGATGGCCTGGCTTGATAAACTTCTTTGTCAATTAATCTGTTGCAAATGCCCTCAGTCTTCTGAATGGGTTTTCCTCTCGCAGCCCTGTGATAGTTCCCTATGGCTCCAGGATGGAACAATCCTGGGCAGTAAAGAGATTGAGATAATGACAGCCCATGGTGACAGCAGGGCTGGCAGAGCCAGCCTGGGGGAAGAAAGACACATACTTGCCAATAGAAATACCTCCATCCTTTGGGAATTGTAGCTTGGGAATCAAAGCTGACCTCATAGACAAGAATGATGGAGAACAAGCTTTTGATTTATGACTGGATGAAGCTCAAAGTCTGCCCTTCTGATCCTTCTTTACAACACACCTTTTGTATTTTATATGAGCTCTTTCACTTTATTCTCAGAATGTTATCTCCTGGGGTATCGTTTTTAAGTCTTTCAGTGTTGTAATAGTTCACTCATCTCCTTCATAGTAGTTAGTTTTTGTTTTTTAATGAAGCTAAAATCCCCTTTTAGTATCACAAGTAAACTGTCATTTATATTTAGCATCACTGATCAGCTGCTTTGCTTTCTTTATTCTTTTTTTTTTGTTCTGAGTTTCATGAAAGCTGAATCCATATTTACCTTCTAGACTGCAGCTAGGGAATGCCATTTGCATTCACTGGTGCCTCGGTCGCCTCAAGTACTTACTTGCACTTGAATATGAAAGAAAAATTGCATTTTTGGTACTGGAATTTATGGGTCAGATCCTTGGTAAATGCTGAGCTCTGCTGAGTTTGATGAAGCTGTGCTGCTTTTCACCACCGATCTCTAATTGAGGCATCCACGACAATGACTGTAACACTATGTCGCTCTCCTGGGAATTCTGCTCTCTGCTACCTGCTCACTTTGCCTTAGAGGCTTTAAGCAAAACTGTGAATTCTCTGAAAGTTTTAAAAATATGAATCTGGGTCTAAATCTTCTGAGCTCGTTCTTGTGCAAGTCATCCATTGTCCATATTGTCCAAATCTTTGCCGTGCCCTCTGTGACAAGCCATAGAAAGGCATAAAAAGCATTTATGTGCCAGTTATAGAGGGGAAGGATTGTGACAGCACAAGATCAAGTGCAGCTCTCTGCAAAGGAACGTTCCGTGCATCAGCTCTGTGGTATCTGCATTTGGGGTGTTTGTATTTCCATATATCTGTCAGTCTGTCTGTCATCTGCCTCCCTGTCCCCCTGACTTATGTGGCTGTTGATAAATACCCTCCGTTGGTGATTAAAAGGAAGTGACCTCATCAGTTTGTCTTTTCAACCACAAAGGTTTGGTTGTAACGTGACATTCCATCCTATTACTCTGGTTTACACCAAATTCAACAGCTTGTGGCCTGCAGATACTCAGGATAAAGAGCAGAAAGAGACTGACCTTGACAACCTCATTTCTCATTCCTTTCTTGTTATAGGTAATATAGCTGAAAATGTGGTTTTAATTATAGTACTAATGAAAACTGAAAATCCAGACAGACACTTGACAAACTCTGGTACGCTTTATATTACATTTGTGCTAACTACAAAGTATCCAGCTGGGTGTAACATTATATCTCTTTTCCTTGAGCATCCGCCTGACTTAAGCTGTATAATTAATGTGTACTTTGGCTGCAGGTCAGCTTACAGTTGGTTTTTTAGAATTTTTACATTTTTTAAGATGTTGTAATGAAACGAATATGTTTATTACCTCTGTGCCTGCGTTCCCCAGAGGGATTTAATACCTGTGGAGGAGCACCGGCTGGGAGAACTTGAATAAAATACCTCTGCCAGCTGAGCCTGATGCATCAGAAGCCTGTTTTCAAAAGTGGGTGTAAGAAACAGAATCAAAGAATGTCATGTCCACAGATGTGTTTAACTTTGATTCACCTCCTTTGTATGGTTTGTTGATTTTAAGTTATGACACCAATAGACAATTGCCCAAAGTAGAATTTGTGAAGGGATTTATTTCTTTTCTTTTTTCTTTGGAAAGAATTTTGTTTTCAGAACTCACCAACGAGAAACTGATGTTCTCAGCTAGAGCCAAAAACACTAAAAGCAGGTTCCCTGCCAAGCTCCACCAGTGCACCTTCATCCTGACCTGTCTTAACTCTGCTGTTCCAGTCAGGCATCTGACTGCACCAGCATGTGCATGTAATCGTGTTAAATAAAATCCCGGTTTTCACGATACGGACAAATGCTCTCTTGGGACAGGACTGAAATTAGCTTTGAAGGAATTTTATTCTGATGCAAGGCAAAGCCGAAATCGGGTTACAAATTATAAAAGTCTGAAGACTTGCATTACACTGCTGTTCTCAAGGACCTGCTGCGGAACCTGAAATTTTTCTTAACAAAAGTGTTAGTGTGTTTCTCATGCCAAACTTCCAAAAAACATTTCTGACATAAAAGGAAATAGCACAACCACACTCACAGCAGGGACCACAAGGTGTTACTCATAGAAACGAATGCATAATGATTTTCAAATGAACTTTTCTGGCATGTTCCTGTGGCCAGTAATGTGGTTTGATGTTTGTGTGAGTGCACAAAGCTCATATCTCCATAACCCATCTGCAGCTGTGCTCTAAACTTGTTTGGGGATACAGATCATCTGAGGCAAGTTTGATTTTTCTCTAACAGCCTCAAATTGTTTCTGCTTTCTGCCAAACATGGATTTAAAAAAAAAAAAGTTTCTTATGAAAAATTATTCATGAGCAGCTTTGCTAATGTTTAACTGAGTTTTGAAAGACAAACTGAGTCCAACTGGTCAAAAGGTCTCCCCAAAAGACTCTAGCAACAGGTGATTGTTTTTAAAAACTGCCTTTCTAAAAAGGCTTGCTGGGTAGAGTTCCTTAAAGGCTGTAACTTGTTCTGGAAGGAATTTTGGAAGACATAATGCTGAAGAGGTACATTTCCTTTGTTCAAAGGAGGGTAGCGATTTTGGAATTAGCCATCCTCTCCTACGTTTCTGTTCCAAAAACACTGCGAAGCCTTGCACGAGCTCAAGCTCTGTCAAACTAAGAGCACGGTCTGACACAGCTCCTGTTCCAAGGGCCTGTGGTCTGCAGGGGCACCATGGGCAAATCCCAGCCCCAGCTTCTCTCACAGCTCCTTCACTGGTTTTCACAGTGTCTGCTGAGTGCCCATTTGTCACGAGGGAGATACACTGGCATCAATTAAAGGCATTTCCCATCTCGAAGAGGAAATAACACCTGGTCTCCAGTTAGTAAACAGCTAAAAAATGAATTGAGCCAGATGTTGCTGAGCCCTTGCTATTGACACACATGGCAGTGTAGCCTTTAAAGTGTCCCTCCTGTGGCCTCTAGTTATACTGAGATCTTATTTCCCTCCTATAAACATCATGAAGAATGATTAAGCAACAGTACCCCGTTTATATCCCATGGTTATGCCAAGAAAAGTTCATGGCTGCGTTGTTTGTCAAGTGACAGTGTAATGGGTGGGTAATGTTATAACACTTCTTTGTTATTCCATTAACTGTGCTAAACAGACTTATAGGACAGAAGGACCTGCAAGAGTTTTGTGTTTAATATTGGGCTTTATTATTCTTTGGCTTATTTTCTCCCTGTGTTAATTCGGAGTCTATTTCTCCCTCACCTTAACCATTCTACTGATTAGTCCCATTAACCTTGGTGGAATTACTACCACGAGTAATGCTCTGTTAGGGAACACTGGCTAAGGATGGAGGTACTGCTTTCTTAGCCTTTCCCCCAAGAAGTCAGTGCCTGTAAGTGATAAATCCTCATCAGTGGGCGTGTTAAATGTTTCTGGTGTGAAAAGAAGCAGGAGCTGAATTTCCTGGAGATGGAAATATTGTCCATTGCTCCAATGAAGTCTTCAGTCACAAGTGTTCCACATTTGTGTATTAACATCCCGGGATAAAGCTGTTCTGGAAACACGGGAAAAAGTGTTAAATGTTCTGATTTGCTCACTCATACATAACCATATTGTGGTACTATGCTTGTCACATGTTATGTGTGGTTTGGATTAATTGTGCTTTCTTAAAAGCAGCAAATAGAAGAAGGAGGGTCAGCATGACAATACCTTTCAGCTTAAATGTTGGTTTGTTGACACTGATGAGGTGTTTGTGCATGGAATTTTCTGGGGTAGATTTCTCAGATGGAGCAATGTTTACTATTTAACATTTCTGAGGAAGGGCTGGGGGAAAGTTGAGAGAGTTTTCTTTGATGGGAACAATACTGGAAAACAGTTAGATCTGTCTGGAGTAAAACCAAAAATCTACATTCTGTACTTGTGCCATAGTTGTCTAGGAAAAAATGAGATGTATCTATGCATGTTCCTGGGTGTTTTGTATTTAGATCTCTGACTTATCTGAGCTCGCAGATCTGTGGAAGTAGATTTTTAAAGTGCTGTTTGTTGTTTGATGGGTTTCCTGTCCATATGGGGCACTGTCTGTGTGAATGCACTGACGTGTGCCTGTCTACACGTGTGTGTGCTCAGCTGAAGTGGGGATGGTGGGGCTGCTGACTGGCAGATGCACTCGGTTGCTCCATCCTCTGACAGCAGTTTCACTCTCCAATAACTCCCTGCAAAGCTTCATCTGCAGATATCATCAGCTACTCACGAATGGACTCACGAGTGGAGGCAGGATGCAGTTCCAGTTAAATTGGAAAGCACGGTTTGGGCAGCCGGACAGCTCCCTTTTGACCACACAACTGAAAGGGATTAAAAATTGGAATTACCCCAAAGTTCCTAGCACTGGCTGCATGCTCCATGGTACAGAGAGAAAAACATCAGAGGGAAAATCCCTGAGGAGTTTACAGGCTAGATTACCAAGTGTAGTACTTTATACCAAATGCTATATTAGCTTGAGCCTAGAATTTTCTCTTGATCCAATTTGCGCAGATTGTTCTCTCCTAATTTACATTAATTAATAATCATACAGTACTTGAGAAAGAGTCATGTGAAAAAGGGCACCAAGCACATTCAGTTCTAGAGCTGTAACTTCAGGGGACAGAAACATAATGTTCCTTAACGTATATATACATACATTATATATGTGTGTACACACACACACACACACACATACACACACACACACACACATATACACATATATATACACACACACTTTGTTTCCTAAACTGGCCCTTTTATGTTTTGGAGCTGGAAGATAACAAGGTCCTCAAAACAATAATCCTGGAAGTATAGTCATGAATAATGGATCTAAGGACAGGATTTGGCACTAAACACTAACCACGGTTCTAGTGAGTTTATAGAAAGCTATAGAACTGATTCGACCTTTTTAAAATTAAGGAAAAGAGGTACTTTAAAGTAATAATCTTCTGTCTGCAAGACCTAGATCACATAAATTGTGAGATCCATTTTTCCAGCTGTGAGGTGCAGTGTACATTCAGCATGGCAGCAATATATTTCTGATATATTTCTGATACTTGGAATTATGCTACACGTGGTGGCCCTGAGTTGTGTATGGAATAGTTGTGGTGCAGCCCGTGGGCTGGTTTGTACCTTGGATGCAGAGTTTTTATGATGGCCAATACTCTGAAACTCGTTCAGGCAATAAATTTACTTGCCTTTGAGTTTACAAGGCAATAAACAGTTGAGGCCTTTGACCTCAACATTTACCAAATACATTTGCAGCAGTTGTGTTTATTGACAACTATTTATAGGGAAGTATTTTATATGGAATTTCACATTGTGAAATTGTGAAAGAGAACAGCTTAATTTTGCAGCTTTTATTCTTTCTTTCTGATTTCCATCTTCACTTCCTGTCTCCTTGACTTACTTTAATAGCTGAAGTTGCAGGTTAGTGCTGCAAAATACTCAGCTATTGACAAAACAGTTAATTTAAAGCTTTGTGACAGATTTTTAGATTTTCCTCTATTTGTATTTTGGATGGCTGAGATGAAGGTATACGTATGCTACATTTTGCAAGGCTTTATATGAGTTTATTTTAAATTCTCTCAGTTATCTTAGTAACCCTTTACTAACTCGAAAACATTGACCACGATTAAATGGGAGACTGTCAGACCTGAAATAACTGGAAAGCAGAAAGGTAACAGCAACTTTCATCCCTCCCTGATACTGTCAGCTGAGCTCAGACCAGGTACACCTGAGTAACTGTTCCCAAAACAATCCTTGCTTTTGGAGTTGGCACTTTTAAAATTTCATTGGCGCTGGCCCAGCCAAATCCTTGAGTTAATGTTTAATTTCAGGCCCGAAGCATGGGACTTCAGTGTGACTGCTCGTAAGCTTAAAGATAAGGACACGCTCAAGTTCCTTGCTGGAAAGCAGCCAGCATACTTTTTATCTCACAGCATCATGCCTCTAAGATACTCATTTCAATCTGGTGAACTCTGATTGCCTGCGTTCTTCTAGAAAAAGAATTTCAGATCCTGTGGAATTACAGCCATTCATGTCTAAATAGCCCACCAGATTCCTGCCCCATGTAAGTTGTTTCATGCCAATTTGCAGCAGTTGAGGATTTGCTGCAGAGTTTTGATCAGGAATTCTTTATGCCTTTGTGTAATTGGGCTTTTTTCCTTACTGCTGAGGTTTTAACATTAGTATCTGCAGGCCAAGTGCAGCAACATTTTGAAATCTATTAGAAAAATCCTATTTAACCAGATGGTCAGACTCTCAGGTGGGTTGCACAAAATATGTTTAGAAAGTAGTGTCTTAAGCTTCAATAAATCACCATAAATGGGTCCACAGTAGATTGTCATCCAATGTTGATTTTCATTCATGTGACATGAAAAAAATGGGCTGATTCTCTGGAGTGGGTCTGTCCACACAGGAAAAGGTTCATAAACAAGATGTTTTATGTATTTGGTGTGTTGAGTGTTTAAAGGGGTAAGAAATACAATTTATCAGTGCAGCCTCGGCTTGCTTTGTGAATTATGCTTACAGCCCATATCCCAGATTCACACCCTGGAGATCTGTGGATATAATAGGAAATGTCACTGGCTCACATTGAGGTGGTGACAAGTTGGAGTTCTGGGGCGGGACACCACTTTCTTGGCACCTCCGTGTCTGCTTGATGAGGTGGCAGTGACACTGGGCTGGAGCTGAAGTCCTCTGATAGGACGGTGTGGGGGAAAGCCCATTGCTCTCTTGGGTTGGGTTTTGGATGAGCACCAGAACCCTCTCAAGGAAATCCCGAATGGGAATGCCTGGGAAGCCGCCTCAGTGTGGATGTTTGGCCGAGCTCGCTGTGAAGCGTAGAGAGGGAATAGAGGCCCTCAGTCCTTAGGGATGGATGTGCGAAGCTTTGTTAGCACTAAATATGAGTCAAAGAAGTAAAATGACGTGGAGGGGACAAGGGGGGAGGGACATGGCACGAGCAGCCTGACTGTGACAGTGTGAAGGGCAGCTCCAGACCTGCCAGCACAACCGTGTGTGGAGCAAGCCAAGAGCCTGGGTGCTGTTCCTGCCGCTCAAAGACTCTTGCACAGATCGCTGCTGGGGCCTTTGATGTAAATCCTGTCCCACATGTGGCCAGGAGTGACCTGAGGAATCTTATGCTTACTTATAAATTAAAATCAAAATAATTTGATTTAATTTTAGTCAATTTAAAAGTGGGGAGGCACTTTGTATAACTTAGTGGTTTACATGTTTAGATAGCAGCATCTGCCTTCACTGTCAGTGTGTGTCTCAGCCATTGTCCTCCCCAGAAATGCTCATTTCTAAAAAGCTCATTTCTATTTTATTTATAAGAAAGAAATATATTAATTTTAAAATGAATTGTACACTTCTCATTAGCTTAACTTAAAATCACTCATTTATCTATTTTGTCTTCCTTTGCATTTAAAACAGATTTCCTATCTTCCTTTGCATACATCTGTCCTAAAGCATTAGGCTTTCACATCCTGGGTGGAGGAGTTATACTCGAGAAGAGCTTTTGGAGGCCAGTGGAAAGAAATCTCCAAAAATAAAGCCACAGAGCCTGAAGGAATTACAACATCATTCCTAGATCCCACTGGCTGCCCTCTGGGATCACTCCGTGTTTCTGTGAAAGAAATCACGAAGGTGCTGTTCTTTGTGGCCCCCGAGGATTTACTCAGAAAAACAACAATAAGGAAACTTTAAATGCATCAAAGAGTTCTCATGATCCTAATTTGCTGTTGACTCTTTTCTGATAAAACATGTAGATTTTTGGGTTTTATGTTGGGAATATCTACTTTCTTGGAAATTTTTGACTAAATCACAAAAGACATTTTATGCTGAAATTTTTTTTATATTCTTATGATTTTATTGATTGAAATTCATTATTTTCGAATGGAAATTTGTCAGAAATGTCTACCTTTCCTTGATGTTTCCACAAGGGGAAAAGCACTATTTTGTCATCTTTCATAAGCTTCTAATATTTTCCTGCTATTCAGTACTTTTCAGCTTTTATATTTTCATTGCAACCCAAAAATCTGGGAGATGAGGGAAGAACTAGGTACTCAAATAGCTGGAAGAGAACAATGAAAGAAACATTTTTGAGATTTCCTTCGGGAAGCTTCCCTGGCTGCTAGGAAGTGGTTGCTGGATGTTTTTGGTGCTCCAGAGGAACTGCAGCCCTGGAAGGTGCCCAGAGGGAAGAACATTTATGGGCAGTGCCTGCAGCTCACAGGGTCCTGCCAGCTTGTGAACAGCACCCTTGTGTTACGGGCTTTACATTGATATTCCCTTTCTTTTCCAGGACAACTGGCCACCAGGAGTCACTGCAAGGTTTAACATACCTTTGCCTGCTAATCCATATTACTTCTTGAAATCAAGGAACCTTATTCCTAAATGTTTATTTTAAATCTCAATTGGCATCCCAAGAAGAACCCAGATGCTTTAAGTGCGTATTGCACTAATCTCTGTTATGGCTTTTTAACTGTTTTTGATTAGTAACACTCCTCTCACTCTACTAGAAAGGCTTTAATAAAAAAGACACTGTGTAAGTCAAACAAACAAATAACCCACAAGCAAACCAAAGGTTTGTCCATTCTCATTGTGAGCCCAAGCAGGCTTTGGTCAAACACCTGAAATCTGACGTGGAAGTTGTTTTGATATCAAATTGAGATCTTTTGGCATCCCCATAAAATTTTTCCCAAATCTGGCCAAGCTGTATGGCTCTCAAAAGATTTTAGTTCGCAGATGTTTAGTAGAGGCTTGTTTGGGTTTGGCAGCCAAATTCTCCAAAGTTTTCATCTCCTAATTCTTTTCCTTTGCTTTTAGTGCTGTCTCTGAAGTACATGGTCAGGATAAATAATAGGAAGAAGCACTTGATGGGAATTCCAATGGAGAAAATGGGAGGGAAGTAGGAAGTAGAGGTATCAGGAAATAGCAAATGATCTGTGTGGAAGGTATTAATTCTGTTCTCACATATCTGTTGTGAAGACAAACTTTTTACCCGATGTGACGTACTTGGATGCTATGCCAATAGGACCATAGGAATGCCTGTGAGGAAATGGATAATTCCTTATTAAATGTGGAGTTTAAGGCCATGTACAGGATAAAGCCTGGGGCTGCATGTAGAATGGAAGAATAGAAAGAAGTTGAATAACTGCTTGGTTTTGAAACCAGTGAGCATCTCTACAGACAGCACTCTCCTGGATAACCCTCATTCTTTCCTCACAACGAATAAGGTGGTGGGTTGGTGGAAAAGAATTGTGCATGATCACGTAATTGACACCTGACTCAAGAAAGGGCTGAATGAAGTTTGTGGCATTTCCTAACTTTTGAATTCTTGGCATTGCATTGTCAATGTTATTTTTATTTTAAGGCAATGTTTGGATGTCATAAGTAAAAGCAATGCCTTCAAAGCCTGTATTCCATCCCTAGCTCCAGAGAAGCATTCCTCATCTTTGTCCAAATTAGCCTAGAGGGGCTTGTTTGTCAGATTTTCAGTCAGTGACAAATTGTTCACAGCAGCATTTTAGAAAACAAACCTCATGCCAAGTTTACAAACGATCCTCCAAGAGCTTGGGACAGTCACTTCCAGAGTCAGAAGACATTTCCATGCAGAACTCAGGAGGTGAGATGTACAGTAACGTAGCTGGGATGTCCGTGTGGATTTGAGTGGCTTTCTTCTGGAAACTGCATTTGGATTTAATGCTTGGAATATTATGAAAGACCACATCCCATTTCCCATGTAGTAAAAGGGGCCAGTCCCTTTGTCAGTGTAGCGGGAGCACTAATGAGGGTCCTGGCTCAGGGCTGCCATCTGTAAAAGAGTTAAGCATATTCTGATCGTTGTTATATCATTAAGGGCGTACTTAACCCCACTGACTTAATGAGGAACATACAGCCTTAAAGGTAATCACATACATAAGTGCTCTGCTGAAAAGGGATTGATTTAAACCTGATACAACTCTGTAACTCATCCCGTTCACCGAGTACCCATTGAAATTCCTTGCTTAACTACAGGGCGGGCGTAGACCTTGTGGACATGGCTTTGAGCAGCAGCAACGTGGAGCTGAACTGCTTCTCCCAGAGCTGTAGTAGCAAAATATGGCTGAAAAACACCTGCAGAGGTTCTTGATCACAAGGGTGCTCAGCTGCGATCCACAAGCTGCAGCAGTGCTCACCTAGAGGATTAAACCAGTCTGCAACCTGCTCCTTCTTTTCAGGTAGCAACTCAGGAGCACAGAAAAGCGTGCAGTGTTGGCTTCCAGAGTTGTTTGGATCATGGAAACCAAAGATCATGACTCCTGTTTTCCTTGTGGGTTTGCTAGACTTGCATTCCGTGAGGTGCATGCTGCCAGATGTGAGCTCCTGGGAAGAATATCAGCAAGGTGCAGGGTACCACCTCTGGAGCAGTTCCTCTGGCTTGCAGTCTGCATCTTCCCAACTCCCCCTCCGGAAAGAAGGCATCAACTGGGAACAGCCTCATTAAACAGACACAGCACACATTTGTGACTTTGTTTTTTTCCAAGAGTATGCTGGGATTCTTAGTGGCTTTTCTGCATGCGTGGAAAATTGAGAGACTCCAGGAAGTGCCATTCCTGCTATTTGTGCACCCCGAATCTTGTAGGGGAAGGTCAGGAAAAATGATCCATCCAGCCAGAATGTCTGAATACTACTCACCTAGTTTGCTTCCTTGCCGAGATGGGACCGGCTATACCTACATTTTTCCTGACAGTTTTGTGTTTATGTAAGTTTTTTCTATCATTTAAAAATAATTATTGCCCTTTTTTTAATAGTGCCTCAGAACAAAGGTATGAAATTTTCTTCCTGTCTGTTAATTCAAGGGCAGCAAGCCCGGTGTTACTGTGTGTGTTGTATCACAAGGCACAGACACATTTGGCCAGCAGACTGTGAATCCTCACAGGAAGTGGCACAAGGGTTTTCCAAACCTCAGAATTTTATGTTGAAAATAATTGTCTGGAAGGTAATAGTCCCCCAGAATGGACTAATAGCCTGTCAGGTTTCACGTTTCCTTGAGTCGCTTTTGAATTCATAAAATGTTCTGAAATACTCTGATCCAAATTTGGTGCTCGAAAATGTCAGCTTCACGTGGGATAAAGCTTTTCACTCCAAGGTTTTATCTGAGGAGGATTCCTGTTTACCTTTCTCCTTTGGATTGCGGGAGAGAACCAGGTGAGTCCATTTGTGTTTACTGTCAGTGGAAACTTGGTGAAAACCCTAATGAGGCTGGTGGTGCTGTAAGTGTCCAGCTGCTAAAATAGAGATGTTGTCCAACTAAACTGGATTGATCCAGATCCAGAATGGTATTTCCCTGGCAAGGTTTAGCATTCTTAATGCAAAGTGAACCCTCATAGCAGGGCCTCTTATACTGTAGGGTTTGTATTTTAATGAGGTAGATATTTAATCAATTTTAGGGTATACTGGTATCTGCCTTTTGCACATGTTTCAAATAACAATGAAATTTATCCGCAGATGAAGTAATTGAGGCATAGCCCGATTTCAGAAGGGTGCACAGCCCTTACTGCAGTGTAATTCGAAGAGATTGGGGATCAATCAAAATGTTTTAAAATTAAGAGTTTTCTGCAGCTGGGACACTCCCAAGTTGAGCTACTTTGGTTTCAGTTTATAGCTCAACTTTTTTTTTTCCCCAAGTCAAATGGTTTATTGTACCCAGGATTTTTTAACTGTCACATCTGAAAATGAAAAGTATCTTTAAAAACCCTGATATCCTGGAGAGATCTAAACCCATATTGAGCTGTGTGACCCAAACATACCCTGCACTTTAATGGCAAGAAGTTTAAAATTGAAATCCAGGTCCACATTTCACATGAGTTCCTATCCTTGTATGTCACAATTTGAACACATATTCAGCTAAAATACCTTGGAATTTGCCTTTGCTTAACTGCTCTCACATGAGTTACAGCTCTGGCAATTGTTTATTGCCTCTAAGCATGATTTTGGTGATTATTTAGAAAATAACCCTTATCCTTGTGGTGGTTCATACCACACCATTTGGTTTATATCTTATCTGTAAACTTTGGAGTATTTGAAATCCAGATATGGATTGTTGGGCCAGAACCATGGCCAGATTTTCACAGTGTTGCTTTACAAATCCTCTTACTTTTGTAGTGAGTTTTCAAACTTTCTCTGTAGAAGTGTATTACTAAGTTTTCCTCTGAGGTCTGGTTTCTGATATATTTTCTTGCAGTAACACCACATTTTTGGACTGGGAACTGTTCATTCTGGGAATAAAAGAGGATGACTTTGGCCATCAAGGTCTCATCCAAGACCGAGGGAGTACAATGGAGGTATCTCATTGCTTAGCAGGGCTTTGTATGTGGTTGAAGAACAGGATGATCAAGTCATCAAGAGTAAAAACTAAGACAAATTGCATTTAACTGTAGTTAAACAGTTCGTTTAACTGTGTCTCACCATGATGTAGGTTGTTTCTGTGCTGAATTCTGAACTTTATAGTTGTCAATTAACTTGGAAACTTTCTGCTAACAAAGAATCTAATCTGGCTAAATGTCTAGTCTTAAATGCATTGCTCAAACATTCCTAGGTGAGTTTCATGAGAAAATTCCATGGGGTTCATTACAGGATTGGGTCCTGCAGCATGGATCCTATAACACACATACGAATGAAACTGTATTGAAAGAATTGCATTGAACAGGAAAGCATAGTTCAGTTTTAATGATATTTTCGGTGATTTGGAACAAAACACTTACAATGTTTCAGTGGTTTTTTTGCAAGTTTTTACATGGTTTTCTATTAAAATTTTCTTTCCCATTTGAAAGAAGTTACTTGGCATCCTTCCTATTAATTCAAACTGCCGTGAAACCGTGTTTCGGTAGGAAGATCTTAAATCAGCTGTGTGCCGTATTTTTCAGAATTCCATCTCTTTCAGAGTGCACTGCTGAGCGGAGTCTTGTTAGATATAGAATGCACATTTTTAACATTCCTTCAAAAAGTGTTTGTTTGAGGATGATGTGTGCAATTCAGGGATAAATTATAAATTACGTCTTTAGATCTTGATTAGCAGTAAGCAAAATATCAGGTTCTGTGATGGGACATAGCAGCTGGCAGCTAGTGTGACACTCAGTGCTTATCACTATTTCTTTCTCTCCCTTGAGTTATTATTTATTTAGTTTTTCTCCCTCACCTGCCTCTTACTCAGCCCACAATGTTCCACACAGGTTACACCACGGAGCAGGTGGGAGCCAGGCTGGCCTGGGGGCTCAGATTCCCTCCCTCTCCCTGTGGTGGTCCTGCACCCTCTCCTGCCTGCTCAGAACAGGGTTATTTTTTTTGAGCCCTTCCGTGCTGCTGAGGTAGGATAAGAGATGAAATTGGGGTCATTCCTCTCTGGATACGTTCACTAAACCTTCCAGTTCCCGATGCACTGGTGGCTGTAGTTTAGAGGGACTTGCCATGAGCAAAATTCTCTTACAGAATATTATTTCCAGGGTAAATTACAGTGTAATTAAGTGGAGGAAAACTCCAAGCAAACCACAGCAAATTATTTAGCAAAATAAATATTTGGAAAAGGGATCTTAATTGTCCCCTTTTGTGCAGCATTAATGGAGTTACATGGGAAAGGTGAAAACACATTGTCAAGTCCATTCAACTTTAAAAGGGAAAAGAGGAGACGTTTTCCTCGTGTGAAATATCTGACAGCAGCTACTGATCCTATACATGGGGAGCACGAGGGTTGGAGATGCAGTGTTTTAGAACAGAAGATTCTCTGTGTTTTGTCTTTTCTATCAATAAATGAAAATAGAAGTTTGTGGTTCGAATATGGCTTTAAGTGCACAGATAAGAGCCCAAGTAAATACCAGCACTCCTCCATTCCTGAGGGAAGTTGGTGGCCTGCCCATATAATTTGCTGATAAAGTCCCATCTGTTAAAACAAAGTCCTGCAGCACAAGTAATAAATTTCAGGCAAAGACCATGAGAGGTTATATTTGCATGACAGTCTTTGCTGAGCTTTATTTTAAACCAGAAAAAGCATGTGAAACTGAAATAAGGATTATAATACTGGCTTTAAGTTAGCTTTACACTTTCAGAGGGCAAATGAGAAATCCTGCTCCGCTTTATTTCCCTGGTAAACAGTGTGGCATGATAAACTGTGAGGAGAATAAAGTCATAAGGAAAACTCTGCTTCACAAATGACATACGTAGAAAAACAGCAGATGTCTGATGAAGTAAAGACCCGACTTATTGCCAAGTCTTTGGAAAACAAAATTAATTTCCTTTCGTCTTTGATAATGATGATGTAATGTAGTTAATAGGAAGAGCCTGCCATGCTCATGGAGTTATTAAAGAAGAAATGTTAGACATGCAGCAGGTCAAAAATATGGGTTTACTTACCAGGGCCTTTTCCATGAGAGCATTTATAGATGTGGAGGAAAAAGAAAGATGATAGTGATGTAGAATGTTACTTTTTGTCTCATTTGAAGCATAAGATGCATGTAATGAAACAAAACTTGTGGACGTCCTCTTAAGAAGTTCAGAATTCTAGTGATAGTGCAGAGAAGAAAATTATTTTTGTTAGGCAGCTTTTCCTGTTGAGGTATTACTGCAAGGAAATAAAATATTTTTGTAGAGTGAAATTAAAAAAATAAATTATTTACCCTCTGATTTTCCCTGATAAGGGTTAAACCAAGTAAAGACGGTGGATGAGTGGACATGGTATTGGCTGATTTAATGGGTAGAAAACATCCCATCAGCCAGAACAATAAAATAGATTTGATTTTTACAAAATAGTGTAGGAAATAGTTGCGATTGTTTATTTGCAATATCCTTTTTTAGTCGCTAGATGTCCCTGCCTGCTGGGAGGAACCAGGGGTGAGGTACCTGGGAAACAACCAGGTGAAGCTCACACCAAGGCTGGGCAGAGTCCTTGCGGGGATGGAATCGTGGATCATTTAGGCTGGAAAAGCTCTCTAAAATCATCGAGTCCAGCTGTTAACCCAGCACGTCCAAAGTCACCACTAACCCATGGCCCCAGGTGCCATGTAGGGAGCTGTCCTGTTTCGGGATATTTTTGATCTTTGTGTGCACTTAAATGGTAGGAGAGGTAGTACTGGAATGTATTTTTACCAGAGGTACAAGATGAAAATTAGATTTGTTCATGAAAACTTTTGAGGAGCTACTTACTGGAATGGTTGAAGCAATCAAGCTTAGTTTGGCACAGCCTTGGTGACTCAGTCTCCTCCCCGGTGATAAAATATACAAAGTGTTTTTGCTGTAACTATAAAGGTGCTATTTAAAAGTGGAGTTTAACTGCTAAGACATGAGAATAACTACAATGCACATGCACATATATACAGGCATGTGTGTGTATGTGTATGTATCTGAGAGATCCCACAGTCCTGCCATCGCTGGGGCTGATGTTTGTTTTAACAATGTCCACGATAACAATCTCAACAATAAAGTTTTACATCGTACAGCAGATTTTATATTGTGTGACACGGCTGGGAGTAGCCCCTAATTAACCAGAAAGTTAGTGTTGAAGGAGATTTGCATCTATTTCTAAAATTTCTCCCTTTCAGTACAAAATGCACACGTTTTGATGAATCTGACTGCCACACTCCACCCTGATGTGAGCAGACATGATGCCGGAGTCTTGTTCTCATGCAGGTTGTAGAATTGGCTTTTGTCTTTCCAGTAACGACCTGCTTGCTACAGATGGAAGCCAGGACTCACTTTGTGGAAGGTCAGCTCTGAGGAGAGCTGGGACAGATGTTGTTCCCTTGTCAGGACAGCTTTGGGCTTTAAATATTTGACAGTTGAGTGCAGATCACAAGTACAGAAAGCAGAGCAAAACACTGCAGAAGTGATTGTGGTTTCCAATTAACAAGTGAAAAATAGTGCCAGAGTCGAGTGTAAAATACCAAACATAACTCTCCAGAGAAAAAGCACATGTGACTGAAACAGTTCCCTTCAGCTGAAACGTGGGCATGGGGACTGCTAAACTGCTTTTATTGCAGAATTTTATATTTTGCATATATGGCTAAAAGTTTATGGGCATTTACTTGAGCGTTAGTCTGCCCTATTCCCGATTCGACTTGCCACAGGTTGTTGTAAAAATAAAATTATTTTGGGTTTTTTGAATACCTACAAAATTGTTATGGTTATTAAAACACACACAAGCTGATAGACTGCATGTTTATTAAGCTTGGATACTTGTCCCTTTAGAGCCCACCTGCCAGTGAATGTTTCACTCCAAAAGAGTCAGTTAAAGTTCAACAAGTTAATTTTGCAGTGGGTACCTCATGCAGAGATGAGACCTGCTAAAATGCCATCAAAATGTTGAGAGCAATCACAGTTTGCTTCACTAAGCTGAGCTTCGGGAGTGAATTTTATTGATGTTGCAGACTCAAGGAAGTACCTTGTCCTGGAAAGTTGCTTTTCTGCCCATGGAATCCCCAAACTCTTTAGGAAATGAAAATCTGAAGGTTCTTTATCATGTACCTGATGAGTCCAAATCACTTTCTGTCCACCCACCTCCCCTCCCACAACTACTTCATGGGTAAAAGAATTCCAAGGAATAATTCCTATTGTGCTGTATTTTTTTAGATTAGGGGACCCAGCGTTATCCAGCTGGAACAAAGGCTTTAAAAATAAAATGGGTCCTTTGAAATTCTTGCATTTAGTACATATTTGTTCTAATTTCAGCTGGATAACTAATTTTTTTTATTGTGCTAATGGGCTGTTATGCATATGTGGAAGCCATTTACTGCATGCCCTAGGTGGAAACAGACTCATATTTCATCTCTGAATATTTAACACTTAATAAGGTAACCACCTGCTTTTAAACTTATTCCAACATATTTGAATGGCCTTTACTGCTCATTGTGAACACCAAGACTATTTTTGATCTCCTGTAATGAAACAAATAACCCAACCAATTGAAGTACTAAATAAAAAAATTTTAAAAAATCTAGCCCCTCTATTTTTCAGTAATTCAAACCTCTTTATAATATTATAAATCACTTAGAAGGAATTCTGTAACTTTAAAAGCCAAGGCTGCACATAGTGAAAGTTTGTCCTTCTCACCGTGACACAGTGAAACCACAGAGTGTGGAGTGGGGTGAGGGCAGGTGCTGAGCTCTGCCTGTTCCCTTCAACCCTCACCAAAGCTGTCTGGAGCATTCCTGATGAAACCTCAGACCAGGAGAAACGATTCCCTGCATCTGTTCCACTTCGCCCCCAAGTTTTGTCATGGCTCATGATTCTGCATCTGGGGAGGGTGAAATTGGCAGGGAGGCATTGCAAATGTGGCTGGAAGCCATGCACTTACTCCTCACTTTGGAGCTGGCTGCTCAGGACTTCAAACAGCTCGAGAAGTCTAATTTACTGGGATTGGCATGGCTGAGGAACAGGATTAGGTCGGAGTGGTGGTTTGTGTGGGGGAAGTGTTACCTTAATTCAGCATTTCCTGTTCCTCTTGGTTTTGCTGTTTGATTTTGATGATGACTGTACAGGACAAGAACATGATTAATACCATATTATCAAGCTCTGAGATGCCAACCTTCTTCAGGCAGTGCCAGCAAGGCTGGGGATTACTGAGCTAAGTTTTCCTTCTGGGAATAGTCATCCAATTGCCATTCCCTAGCGCAGTCAGCTGCCAGGTTAACACTCTGTTGGCTGCCTCACTGCTTCAGTTCTGGTGATTATTTGCAAAAACCCCACACTTCTTTCAAAGCATGGCAGTGCATGGATCGTGTAAACGTGGGGAGAAAAGTTAATGGAGGGAGGACTCCCTTTGGTTTGCTGTTTATTGGATGGGTTGAGCTATGCATTGTTCCTGTGGAAAGGAAGGTTTAGGATGGGCTTTGATAGGAAGGCGAAAGTGCTTGTGGCTGGCTTGGGTACAGCAGAAAATGTTCTACTGCCTGGCAGCTCCATTTCCAGGGCAATAATCCTCATTTTAATATCAGCTGTGGCAGTATCCTTGAGACAGGAACTCTGGAGGTGGCCGTGGGCTTCTCTTTTCTTTAGGCCATTTGGTCCCTTGAAAATAAGGATGAGAACTTCCTTCCAGTCCAGAAGTCCCTTTATGCCCTTCCAGAACATAAATAAGGCTTACAAGAGAGCTGCAGAGGGACTTTTTACGAGGGCATGGAGTGAGAGGACAAGAGGGAATGGCTTCCCAGTGCCAGAGGGCAGGGTTAGATGGGATACTGGGAAGGAATTCTTCATAATGAGGGAGGTGAGGCCCTGGCACAGGTTTCCCAGAGAAGCTGTGGCTGCCCCATCCCTGGAAGTGTCCAAGGCCAGATTAGATGGGGCTTGGAGCAGCCTGGGATAGTGGAAGGTGTCCCTGCCTGTTTCAGGGGTTTGGAACAAGATGGTATTTAAGGTCCCTTCCAACACAAACCATTCTGTGATTCCATGAATTTAAGACAGCATTTTATGGATAGCTGGTGTGATAGCAAGTAAACAACCTGCCCACATTTGCCGTGGGAAAGAAGTTGTGCTACAGTCTTTGGTACGATGTAGAGTTTCCTTGATGCCAAGGCTCCGAGTCCAAATGGGCTACAATGCCACAGCCAGCTGGGAAGTGAGAAAAGCATTTATCCCCGAGGCTGGGTCGTCAAATGGGTGCAACACAGACTTTTGGCTTATCAGAGATGGCAGAAAGTGCTGTTCGCAGATGTTGTTGTGAGAGAGCTCAGTATCAATAAGGAGAAAGAAAACTTCCAGAGCCCGGATTCTCCTGATAATCCATGAGCACGTGTCCTTGCTCCGAAGGAACCACAACACTCCTTGGAGCCTTTCCCTCTGCCCGCAAGCCTAACCTCTGTCCTGCTGAGCCTTAGCCCCGGCCAGCTCCTGCTCTTCCACGTGCTAATCTTGGCGAGACACTGGGACAACTGAGTGTCTGTTGTGTTATCCTGGGCTGTAAACAACAGGCAGAGCCACGTGTCATCTCCAGGCTCTCTAATCCAAACAGTGGCGTGAGCGCCTGTGCACTGTTGGGAGCAGTTTTGTGGAGTGCTCGGCATGCGAGGGGGACAAAGGGTGCTCGGCCTGCCAAATATCCCGAGCACAGACGAGGCTCAGACACGTGTGTTGGACAAAAGCAGAGCAATAGTGGCAGGAGGATCAGTAAAGCAGCTTGAGTTGTTACAGCCACTAGTTTTCCTTCTTTTGATGCAGAGAACAGAGAATAATTTTAGGAGAATGGTTCCCCATTGAGGGAGCTGGGAGATGTCAGAAAAGGGTGATAGCGGGGAGGGACTGTCAGGGTCACTGATGATGTTAGCAGAAAAACACTGTTCTTATGTTTGAACTTGCTCTTTTTGTGTAAAACTCGGGATTTTTGTGAAGAAAATAATTTCTGTGATCTCAGAGTTTGCTCTCCACTTCTGGACTGAAAAAGGGCTTTTCTGAAGCAGATGAATTATATCAACTCCTGGGTCATATTGAGCCTTTTTACCCTTAAAATGAAAAAGATTAAAATCTGGGTTTTTTACAGCAGAGGTTACTAAAACAAGGAGAAAACTTGGTTCTTTTCCTGGGTTTTGAAAGAAATCTGATATGTAATATTGAGGAATTTATTTCACTGCTGTGCCTTTCTTTAACCATCTGTAAAATGGGAGTGATACTGGCTCTGTTATGTCAGGTGTCTTAGGAAGTGTAGGACAAACGAGCCAGGGAGCAAGCCAGATGCTGATTGTATTGGAGTATCTTTCAAAGCCCTGAATCTGACAAATCCTAACTGCACATGGATCTGTCATTTTCCTTCACTCCCAGGGTCAACCCCATGCAGAATAATTTGAAGAAGTTCTGGGCTGTGAGGGTGGGGAGGCCCTGGCACAGGGTGCCCAGAGAAGCTGTGGCTGCCCCTGGATCCCTGGAAGTGTCCAAGGCCAGGCTGGATGCAGCCTGGTCCAGTGAAAGGTGACCCTGCCCGTGGCAGGGGGTTGGAATGTAATGAGCTTTAGGGTTCTGTCCAATGCAAATCATTCTGGGATTCTATGAATCTGAAATTCTGTTTTCATAAGGATTATGTACTTTGTTATAAACTTCCAGTGATGGGCTAAACACGGCTTCACCAGTAAGAGTTTTTTTTCTTGGAAGGGTGAAGAATGCACAGATTTTGTAGCTTTAGCTGCCACTTATTTTAAACAACTCATCCCTGTCTGTAACAGGGAACAAATTATCTTGAGCAGCATGACACTTTGCATATTTTCAGTATATTCATCATCCCAGAGAAGACAGAGCTCGAGCTTTTAAAGCAAGAAGAGCATGCAAAGTGTAGTTGTACACTTTAACAGTCCTCGTGTGCCCTGTTTTCATGCCCGGTTATCACCTACCTCTTTCTTTTGTGGGTCACAAAGAAAGCTCAAAGCAATCCTCATGCTGGGCACTGGAAGTGTGTGGGATCAGCATGCAATGCCTTGCTCTCCCGTGGATACAGCACGGAGCAAAACAGGTGAACTGGTATCTGCTACTTGCTTTTGCTCGGTGGCAGGATTCCTCACCAAACCTATATCTAGCAAGAGTTGATTAGATCCTATATCGAGTTAGAGCTGACTGGGGATGTGGTGCACCCGAAGACATAGATCACATATATTGTCCTTTTCTGTTTCCTCTGCTGTGTCTTCCTCTGCATCCTGTGAATGCCGTAGGAGAGAACCCTTAGTGATGTGCTGCTAACGCTCTGTGTGTGTGTTACACAGGCTCTTGGTGCAGGAATGCTGACACAAACAAAAAGGAGATAACTTGGAAATTCTATTGCTCCATTTATGTTATTATTGTAGTTAATGGTCTGTCAGCATTTCCATTATAAATCCCTATTTTCAGGGTTTTATAACTCAGCCGTAAAAATTCTCTCCAGGCTGAATTTGGCATGTGTGTTTTCAGCCTGAGAGCACATGTGTTGTTTTTTTTTTTTTTTAACAAGTTTTTTTTTAAAAAAAAAATAGAACTGCATTCAGAATTTTTAAGATATAGAATTGCCAGGAAAAAAAAAAGCACCAACAAAAAATAGGTGATTGGTTACAGATGCTTTCTTTGCACTCATATAACTCAAAAATTGCTGAGTTATTTCAGCTGTAATTGTGGGTATGTGTAAGGTTAAAATGGTGGATTTAGTACTATTCCTTTCTTTATGGTGTTGGTATTTGACAAGCAAATAGAAAACAGACCCCGATACTGTATACACCACGTCTGAGCTGACCTGGGTGTAAACTGACCTCCCAAAGCTGCCCCACGCTCCCCTCGCCGAGGCCACATTGTTCCAGTGTCAGCAAGGATGGGGATGCTGGGAGAGGAGAGTGGGGACAAGAGCTCGGTTTTTGCTGGGTTTCTTTACTTTTACTCCATCACTTCCAATAGGTCTGTGCCGGTGTGTGGCTGCAGAACCCAGAATCCCCGTCAGCCAGGTGGTGTTAGGAATAAAGAGCTACAATAGACACGTGTTCCACACGCTCTGAGGCCCGGCTTTGTCCACCTTGTTTACAGAGGGCCTGCCCTGTGTCTGAAATCATCATCCTGGAGAAGTTTACACAAAGAGGAGTGTAAACCACATGTTTTACACCAAAACGTCTGAAAAGAAAAGAAACAAGGGGAAAGACCAAAAGATTATGTCTGAATTCTTTGCAGTCTGCACACACAGATTTTCCTTCCGTTCTCTCCACAGTACCTGTGGCTCTTCACTTGTGTTCATTCACCACAGCTGGAACAGAAAAGGGTGACCAGTATCCAGAGACATTTTATTTTAGAATCTCCAGATTTCCTAATTCCCCAAATTAATTTGCTTGCAAATGAATTGATTACCTCAAGAACTGACTCCAAGAACAGGCTGCAACTGAGTCCATAGATTTTTAATTTTTCTTCAATGTAGGGTGCTTTCTGCGTAACATTTTATTGGGCATAAAACCAGAACGTCTTATGTCTTCCCAAGAATGAACAGTTCCTTTCATGCCAAGGGAAATTGTGCAATAACTGTAGCAATTCCATGCCATGGTGATTCCTGCCATTACTGTACTTTGGCACTGTAAAACCAGTGGTGTCTATAAAAGTGTGTCAAATAATGATTATGGAAATTTATAATCTGCTTTTTTTTTTTTTTTTTTTTTTTTGCATCTTATCAGATGGATCTTTTTGTAAGTATTCAATTCTTTACATTTTTGCTATCCATATTGAATTTTCTCCGTGATGTTTTTAACATCCTGTGATATATAACATCCCATCATATCTTAAACATTCCTTTGCATCAGTATGAAAGGTCATGTACTTGGGCTGTTTTTCATTTCACGAACATCTGGGCTTATGAGATTAACAGAACAGTATAGCATTGCCTTCTTTTTGGTCTCTTTTATTAATAACTTGTGAATAACACTTGTCTTCTACCATGTGGATTATACTTCTGTTGGGGTAATTTCCTCACTATAGTAATGGCTGCTAGTTAACCCCTTACTCACAACGGCTGCTGCTACCAGCTCAGATGTATTTCTTTTTATGTTCAGATGTATAGTCCTGTATGTTTCCATTGGGTGGGAACAAGTCATTTCCCTAAACACAGGCATCTCGCACCATTTCCACATGAGGAATCCCACCTGGGCTCCAGCTGTCACTCTGGAAAAGGCCTGGGGCTCCTGTAGGTCCTCTGGCGTATCCCCCAGCCCTGTGCAGATATCCCTGAGGCTGAAGGTGTGTTCAGTGGCCTGTGTTTATGTCAGAAACTTATTTTTATATTTGTGATGTGCACAGTCAGGAACTGGGGTCCTCCAACAGTGCAATGGGAGGGCCACACGATTTAATGGTGAGGGGCTTTAGACAAGGGCCTGGAGTGACAGGACAAGAGGGAATGGCTTCCTACTGAAAAAAGGCAGGGCTAGATGGGGTATTGGGAAGAAATTCTTCACTATTAGGGTGGTGAGGCCCTGGCACAGGTTGCCCAGAGAAGCTGTGGCTGCCTCTGGATCCCTGGAAGTGTTCCAGGCCAGGTTGGATGGGGCTTGGAGCAGCCTGGGCTAGTGGAAGGTGTCCCTGTCCATGGCAGGGGGTTGGAACTAGATGATCTTTAAGGTCCCTTCCAGCCCAAACCAGTTTGTGATCCTGTGATTGCTGGTTAACAAAACCATGAGACAGGAATAAGAACCATGTAAAATGTGTGACAGTAAAGGTTTTACCTGATTGTGTGGTGGTTTCATACTCTGCAGAGAACACACAGCCAGTCATACTGGACATGAGAGGTGATCTGAAATCATCTAAAAGGCCAAAAGTAGCTTCTCTGTGCATAGAATCACAATATGGTTTTGGTTGGAAGGGACCTTAAAGACCATCTTATCATTAATTAAATCTCTTACCAGAGTTTAAGCGTCAGAAGTGTGGAGGAATTGGTTCTGCACCTGCAAACAGAAAAACACTTAACAGAGAACTGCAGATCTGGAGACTAAAAGTCTCCATAGTGTGTCACCAGTTTTTTAATCCCTTATTTCTTCTCTTTTGTCTGTGTATTTATTGTGTGTTTTGTGGCTGTATTGTATCTCCCATAGCAATTCTGTGAGGTTTGGCCACAAGATGGCATCTGATTTCATAACCTTCTTTTAAAAATCACTTTTTTTTTTTTTTCCTGCCTTGATGGAGTAATGCCCAGTTTTCCTGCAGCAAATTATAACCTACTTTCCTTCTGCCTTAGGGAATGCCTTCAGGGGAAAATGCGGTAGGATTTTCCATGGCATTCTTGGTTGCTGATAGTTGGAACCACCAGCAGAGATGATGGGTGACAGTTGCTGTGAATCCCCTGCTCAGTAACCCCATTCCTCCACCCTTCCAGGGTGTAACTGCTGCCTCTGTCATGATTGTTGCTTGGTAAATGAGAACTGACACAAAAACTTCAGCTCATTTCATTTGTGAAATGATCTGGAGTCCCTCGAAGCTGTTTAACAAACTCTCACTGACACAGGAGAAACTTGGCCCGAGCCCCTGCTTACAGAAAAATATCTTACAATTTCTTAATTCTAACTAAGCTGCCTAAAATTAGGGGTAATGTGTTTCTTCTTTTCTGCTTCAGAACATCTCCCATGTTCCTGCATTTGGGGAATGAGGAACAAACAGATTTGAAGGATGAACAGGCAATCCAGCCAACTCTTCTGAGCAGACTGGGAATTCTGCCTCTGCAATGGCAGGAGAAATGAGTAACTGGGATTTATCAGGGGATCAGACCTACAGCAAACTTCAAGAGTCGGTTCTTGGAACGGGACCTGGATTAAGTAGTGTCTTAATTTGCAAAGGGAGATGTACATTATTCAAAAATTATTCAAATGAGTTTAGCTTAACTGTGAAAACCAATGATTCAAGGCAGCTAAGCACTATTCAGATAACATTCTGTTTGGAAACTACTGGATGATGTGAAAGAGGACAATTTACCTTTTTCTGAGGAACTTTAGCAAATAACAAAATTGTGAATTGCTCTGGAATATTTTATCACAGCTGACCTTCCAACAATTTAGAGAAGGCAAAAAGTGAGAACTATAAAGTTCTTGGTGGCTTTTGCACGTGGTTATTTGGTGCAGCCCTGGCTCAGAATCTCCACACCCCTTTGACTGCTGGAAGGTGGTGGAGTTCAGGCAGAGCTGTGCTGTATTTGGCCTGTGTCCTTCATTCACAGAATTCCAGAATGATTTGGGTTGGAAGGGATCTTAAAGTCCATCTCATTCCAACCCCTGCCATGGGCAGGGACACCTTCCACTAGACCAAGTAATTCAGAGTCCTATCCAGCCTGATCTTGAACACTTCAGGGATGGAGAGTCCACAACCTCTTTGAGCACATTCTCCCTTCAATATCTGCTACTTTCTTCCCTCTCCCCTCCCAGGGACAAGGGTGAACTTAGCAGATTTTGAATCTGCCATAGTGGGCAGTTTCTTCCTTCAGCTGCTTTGGCCTTAATCCTAATGATGACTATGATGCTGTTTTGGGTTTTGGAAACGTGTGTGTACTAAGACTTCCATTCAGAGCCACACAGTCCATATCCTCTCCACTGGACAGCCACAGAAACCATTTCCTCTCTGTTTTGCAACAGATTATTGAAATAGGAACTGTAGCACCTGTGTCCTTGGCTGATCAAACAAAGCAATACTAGAAGGTGCCAAATACACTTTAATTTTTTAAAATAACAACTCCGTAGGATTGTTCCAATCCAGCTGGAGAAAGAAGCCTCAGGAACATTGCAGAACCAAGTGTCCTCTACAGTCCACCAGGAAGGACTGTAGGGACTCTTCACAAATTACAGACTACAGGATAAGAACCTCTGTGAGCCAGGCTGGGAGAGCACTCAGGGATTTCAGATATGAGTGGAACTACCCAGGGAATGTGGGACCATAGGTAGTAGTTTGTCCTCATTGCTGCTGCTGAATTGATGAATCAATCAAAGGGGGAGATTTATCTATGCAGTCTGGTAACCCTGTATGAAATGTAGAAGAAAAGGTAAATGAATCATAGAATTGTTAAGGTTGGAAAAGACCTTTAAGGTTATCAAGTCCAGCCTTCAACTCAGCACCACCACCATGTTCACCACTAAACCATGTCCTCAAAGTGTTCACAAAAGAGAGGTGAGCACCAGGCAAAGTGACAAAGGCTGAGGCAGTGAAAATGATTTTTAGACAAGAAGTTTGGCAAAGATTGGAACAATTAATCGTGGTCCCTGTTTTGGTGTGTGTCATTGGATTTTCTGACTGAAGCTTTTCTGTGTTTGGGGCAGAGCTAAAGCCTCTTTGCCCTGTGGGTGCCTGGTGCCTGGTGAGGGCTGAGCTTGTCCCACGGGTTTTTCTCAGCAGTAGGACACACTGCCAAGCTCTCATAGAAGAGGTACCTTCTTTTAAAACATTAAGTGTCTTTAATTTCTCTGAGACCTCTTCCTCTCAGTCCAGTCACTAATGACTGAAATGTGCAAGTGAAGATGTTTGTGGAGAGGACAGACACTGTATGATCAGAAAGCTGACCTAAACCCTCTTTTTTAAAATGACATTTTAATACAAGTTCTGTTAACTTCATTAAATGTCTCTGTAGATACTTACCCTGGCATCTTAGAGACTCATCTTTATTCCCATTGCATTCCAAAGAAGCAAGGAAGGGTTGATGTCTTATTTTTTGCTGGAACAACTGGAACAGAGAAATTTTGACTGAGAGAGATGACAAAGCTATTTAAGTGTATAATTCTGAGCAGTAACTTAAGGGTCTGTAAAAGCAGTTCCCTGAAGGATCTGGATCCAAGCAATTTGCCCAAGATCCCACTGAAATTGTGTATCAGAGCGTGAGGCTTGACTTCACTGCGCCTGGACGCCCTTCTCTTGATGGAGACAGATATTGCACTGCCCAGCAGGTGGGGTGGGGAAGGAGGTTGGAGCCAACCTGCCTCAGCTGCTCTCCCACCCTTCTGCCCTGTCACAGCCACCCCAGCTGTCCCAACAAGGTGCTTGTGGGCATCCCACGCCAGGCTAACGGAGCAGGGCTATTTTAAAGGGTGTAAACAGCAGACGTTTGCTAATTCTGCCTGCTCTACAGTGCTTCCATGAGCAATTTTCCTAGGAAGCTGACAGGGCTGAAGGCTGTCCCATTTTCCACAGGTATTGCTGGATCCAGGAGAAGATGTTTGCAGAGCCTGTAACTTTGCACATTTCCATTCTGCCTGAGCCTCCCTTCGGCTCTCTGCGGTTGAGAAGTCAAGAAAAAGCTGCTGTTGGCAGAATTTGCTCTTGTGCTGAGATGTGGCCTGAGGAGCTCAAGGGTGTGTTTTGGTGAGGTTTGCTTCAGGTAATTATTTGCCTCTTGGTGTTCTCGGTGGTACCAAAGCTCTATGTGAATGTGAAAGAGTGGATTTTCAAAGAGCTTACAGCTAGTCTAGAGAATATTCCAGCTAACAATTTATTTTGAAAAGAACTGACTCTCTTAGCGAGAGGGGCTGTCTTTGTTTGGTATGGAGAAGTTTCAAACTCTTGCACTCCAGGTCTTAAGGAAAGAGATGGCTGCAACACTGAGGAGCTAAGGACAGCTATCCACTGACACCTCCATTTTCAGCTTTCCACATCTGGTTAAGTGCATTATGGCATTTTTGCTTTTACATATGAATCATTAGCTCTTGGCTGTGGCCTGTAGGAAAAAGAGACAGCAACTTTCATGTGCCTGTCCATATTCTTATATAGAAAGGGGATAATATTTTTCTAAAATACACTGTGTGAATGCTTCTGTTGCTTCTCTCGTCTGAGTACCTTCGAGTGCTCTTCAAATTGTAATCAAACCAGTTGTATGATGAGACAATTCAAAGAATAAGGAGAAATATCAGATCAGCTTCCGTTTCTTTTTTGAATGGAGAGACAGATATTCCTTTCCTGCTAAGCAATGTGAAGTTCCTGTTTTATTCGGATGCACTTGAAATGTGAAGTGGGACTACAGTTTATCCGTGCTCTTGTTTTTCTGCTAATGTGCTCAAAATGGGGTTTACTTGGAAAATGTGCTTTCTTCAGCAGAACTGGAGTCTTCATCTAAACAGCCTTTCCCAATCTAAGCAGGACAGTAAGTGGAAACGGAGGTTATTCCTCTATTAATCTCCCGTGTGGCTCAGTAAAAGCTCTGGCAGCTTCTTGTGTGACTTTCCTGTGTCGAATGGGAAAAACTTTTATACTTTCTAGTTCTCACTTCTGTACTTCAGTCTCAAGCCCAAATTTCCTTTGCTGTCAGCTGCTGCCTTTGTTCCCTTTGAAGCACCATCGAGCAGCCCGGGGAGACTTGAGCTGCATTTTTGTGCTTTGTTGTCTCACCTGCTCCAGTTCCGACAGCTTGGAACGGGCGAGGGAAGCAGAGCAGCAGCTTTCTGGAAAGGCTCAGACTTGGGAAACCTCTGCTAGTACTACAGGGACTGCTGAGCTCCTTGGCAAAGCCACGTATCCCCAGGGTCCAAGTGACTTCCAGGCACTCTTAAGGTTCTCTGAGAGTGCTCCAGTGATCCTGGTTGGCTGCCCAACAGGCTCGCTGTGACAGTGACACTTTCTGCCATCTCTCTTTGATCCACAAAACCACCCCAAACCAGCTGCTGCAGAAAACGGTAGCTTTTTCTCTGCAGCTTTTGCAAAGACAGAGAAAATCTCACTCCTTTATAAGGAAAAGAGGCTTTTTGGGTGTTGGAGAAGAGTTTAAAACATGGGATAAAACTGTGTCTCAGTTATGAGTCTGTTCAAGGGATGGGAATACTGGCTCTATTTCTAGAAGGAGCATTTTCCACTGAGCCTGTGATTCCATAGCAGTTTAAGCCAAAATAAATTGGTGTGCTGTGGTCTAGTGCTACCCCTAACCTCTACTTGCTCATTCCCACTCCCATCTCCTTCGCTCTCTGTTCTGTGCCTGTAGCTGTGGATGGGGCAGGGCTGCTCCCTACGTGCAGGGGGGTTTGCAGGGTGGCAGGAGGGCAGGGCAGAGGTGCTGTGTTTCTGTAACACCCAAAAGCTAAGTCACCACCTGGCCAAAAATTCTGGGAACTTGTGGCCTGCCTTAATCAAATCCACATGTCCAAACAGGAAGCCACTCAGTGCTGTTCTGCATTTCCATGGGCAGCCTGGGATGGAGAGTGGGGAAGATACTGTTGAGTACTTTTCCTAGTTCTCCCACTAATTTATGCTCTTTCTGACCTTTGGCAAAACAATTTAATTTGCAGATGTCCAAACTGTACAATGGGGCTATCAATAAATTTCATCCCATAGGAAACTTGCTCAGTGACACTCTGTGAGCCAAGACATTTGAGATCCCTGGACAGAAAGTGCTTCTGTGTTCTGTATTCTGTGCTATAATTATGATTTTGTTTGTTATTGCATGTTTGTAAACATGGGGCAAGAAGTCTGTGAAAATACCATAAATCAAGGACTCCGGAAAACTGTCCAAAGGAAATATATCCTTTGGACATTACTTTTACTCTGGAGTTTGTAAATATTAGAGTCCATATTAGAAAAAAATATTTTTCTGCATTCTGTTGTCACTGAAACCGCAGGAAAAACAGAGTGACACCTTGTTCCCATGTAAAAATATTGAGATCAAAATAAAAAATGGCTTATAATTATTTCCACCTTGATTCTTTTCTTCAGGGGGAAAAAAAAAATGTTACAGGGAACCCAGAGCATTACCCCGTCTGGGCTGTGCTGCACGGGGCTAATTCAAAACTGAATCACAGAATCGTGGAATGATTTGGACTGGAGGGGACATTAAAGATCATCTTCTTCCAACCCAAGATCCATGAAATCCAGCACAGAGGAATAAAGTAAGGGGAACTCAGCCAAGCATCTCTGCTGGTCCCAACTGTTGGAGTTTATCAGAGTCTAAACTCAAGTCTGGGCTTTGTGACCTTCATGAGAAAGGTAGAACAGGTTGTCGATAACGGAAACACTCAGAAAAATGGTTTTGTTTCCTGTTTAAATGTTTCTGCTGTCACACATGTGCAGCCAGGGCGTTTCCATGGGCAGCACTGCTGGAAGCCTGCTTCCTCCTCCCGCATCTGGGCTGACAGTCAGGAGCGAATGCGGGAGACCAGGTTGACAAAGAGCTGAGTATTATCCTGAGGATAAATGAGTTAACCCATCACTGCAAACACTGTGCTGGCGGATTTTAGTGCAATTAGCTCCACAAATACCAAGACATGCAGTCTGCAACCAGACTAAAAGGTCTCCTAAACAATTAGGGGACCACGGCCCCATGGACCCCTGTCATGCACATTAATGTCACTGGCCTTAGCAAGGGGGATGTGTGTGCTTTGATGCCAGGGGAATCCAGGGTTTGACGGCCCCATAAACTTCATCCCATTTTTGGTCCCACGACTCAGTGGCATTTTATTTACTGCACCTAATAACTTTTAGTCAATAAACACGTACAGGTTGGAGAGAAGGTCTAGTGTGAGCTTAATTACCTCAACTCTCTGCCTTCTCTTTTGTTATGTACATCATGGATACTTGACAGCATTAACATTCCTGGAATTGTATCTGCCATCCTTTGTAAAAGGATTGAATACTACGCATTAGTTCGGGCTCGTGGGGCATTTGTGTCTCCAACAACAGCTTAATTATGGACATTGTTTACTAATCAGTATTAAATTGACAGACTATGAGGGCTAATCTGGAGATTAACACAATAGCTTGTTTTCATTTTGTTCTTCTAGCAGTTTATTGAATGCAAGATTTAAAACAAGACCCTTTTGTGAGCTTTACCTTCCCCATCACAGCTGAGTGAGTGGAAAGGTCTGTGCATTTCCTTTCTGTAACTTAGAGTTTGGGTACAAACATTTTGCTCAATATGTAAGAACAACCATAAGAATATATTTGTTGTATTGGATGTAAAAGCAATACAGGGTGTCCTTTCTGTAGGATCAGCAGCTCACAAATCTTTAGGCTCATTTTAAGCCTCCTGTTTGTTCTGTTTCACAAACTACACGGAGTATCAACACTCAAACAAATGCCAGCAGACCCCAGGCCCCAAGGAGTAATTTGTGTAGTGAGAAGATCTGATGTCACTGTGTGCAAAGTCATTCAGTGAAAGCTGTGGGCACCTCTGGGCCATCTGTTTTGCCCATACAAATTACGGAATTCCCCAATAGTTCTGATTTCCCTGTGAAGAATTTCCATTGTTGGCCAAGCAAGCTGCCCAGAGTTGAGCTTGTTCTGCATAGGCAGGTGCCTGTTTGATCCTGAGAAATATGAGGGTTTGTTTAGGGAAGGACACACACGTGAGAGTGTCTTACACACGTTGTGTGTCTGCTCTTGTCTGACTGCGGCACTGGTGATTTACAGCAATGACACTGATCTGATGTGTCAGGTTTCCAAAATATCCACATCTGTATCCCACTCGGATTTTTCAAACTGCTGAAAACACCTCGGGTTTTGTAGTCTGGGAAACTTTGCTTCCTGCAGGATTACTTATCTGATTAAGTATAAATGAATGAGAACTCACTCAGTAATAATGTGATAACTTTTTCTAGTCTCTTACTTTCTCCAAGGGTGAGGTAGTGTGGGGAGAAGTGATGCTACAGAAGATGTAGGGTGGGAGGAAGTGATGCCACACTGCACTTCACAGCACCAGTGATGGTGAGAGAGTGGGAAAAACAACCAGGAACAAGTGGAAAAGGGCTAGTACTTGCCTCTGCCCCACACATGGCAATTCTCCTACGCAGAGTTTAATGACAGTGTGGCACTCCAGATTACATTATGGAGCAGCAGTCATTTTACTCGTGGCAAGAAATATGACAAATCCAACAAAAAACCTGACAAATATTTCTGAACCGCCCAGCAGAGTGTCTCCAAAGTCAGCGCTCTTCTTGTCCATGCTCTCCTCATGCTGGAAGTAATTAGTATAAAAACCCTAATCTTTTTTTGCATCCGAGCCACGCGGTATAATCCAGCCTTTCAGAAGGATAAGTCAGTATTTCTGAGCTCACTTGGATTTAATGTAAACAATAAAGGGCTAATTCAATAAAATGGCTTTGACCCATCAAAATCTACTTTCGGGAGCTGTGCTGCAGGCTGGGAGCCCACATGGGGTGTTGTGCATGCAGGAATCTTCCAACCTGCCTCTTTGGAGAATAGCTCAGATGCAGATGGATCAGCCTTTAGGAGAGACCCTTGTTAGAGATTTTGCACCTTGCTTTTTGGGACATTCTTAAAGAATGTGCTTGTCAAATACAATATGAAACTTTTCTGATTTATTCGCAGGTCTTGGGAAAAACAAAGGAAGGAAAAAAAAAGTAACTGCTTTTTTCCCATTTTTAAAATTTTTGATTTTAAGCTTCTTCAGAGGACCATAGTTTTCAGGAAAATTTGAAGATTTGTACTGTCTGTCTCCTAAAAAAAAAAAAATCACAAGAATAATGTTAAAAATTAGGGCATTCAAACGCATTTGTTGGCTTCTGAAAACTGAAGCTAGAGGTCTCCAAACACTTCAGCTCACAGCCTCTGACAAGCCTCCCAAAAGAAGTGCAGGCTCTTGCACAGTGAGCTTAAGACCATGGCAAATATGGTCTTTTATAGTTATGCTGCTGACTCCTTAAAAATTGTTAATCACAGGTTGAAAGTGATGTAAATGATGGATTATTGTAGCATAGGCAAGTTTTGTTTACATTTTACTTTTGCTCTTTGCTGCTTAACTCAAGGGGTTCGGAGGTGTCCCCGCCCGTGGCAGGGGGTTGGAACGAGATGGTTTTTAAAGTCCCTTCCAACCCAAACCATTCTGGGATTATATGATTCTGTGGTTGTTCTTTTACACAGGAGCAGCAGGGTTTTACAAACTGATTCATATTGACTTCATAGGTGTGAATATAAATCCATAAACCAGGTATTTTAACTCTTATGCACAAAGGTTAATAACTCTGCTCTCTGGATCCACCTTTTTTTGCTGTTTCTTGTATTCAGTCCTTTTTAAGCAACAGTTTTGAAAGGGTGGGCACTTGAATGTTTTCCTGGGACTCTTGGGAAGCTGATAAAGTTTGCCAGTTAATCCAATAAAGCTAAGTCTGTTGCATCAGACCACATCAGTCAGATCAGTTTACACTTTGTCTTTTAAAGCAGGTCTTTGTTTATTTTCTTAAAGAAGTACCTGTTACCTGTACATGTGCTCTCCAGGCAGGAGAGACCACCCCACTGATCATCTATTTCCAACCCCTGTTTCCATAGGCCACCAAATGTTTTTTGGAAGCTGGATTAAAGTGTTGAATTTCAACAGTATCTGGTCTTTCTTAAAGGCTAAGAAGAACAAAGTCAGCCAAATTCTGTACTAATGTGTTCCAATATTTAATAATGGTTGTTACAAGGAGATTACTTTTTGTTTTAGAGTTGAATTCACCTGTCTCCATGCAGCCACTGGACTTTGTTATACTTCCATTAGATCAAGAAGTTCCTGGCTCTCAGGCCACTTCTCCACGTATTAAGCTCAACAGACTGAACTCCTTAAGGCTCTTACTATAAGCTTTCCTTTTCAAGATCTGAATATTTTTTGTAGCCCTTCTCTGAATACTTGAGGAATATTCCAACCTCCTTCAAAGCATGAACATCAGAACAAAGCAGCTGCTCGAATAGATGTCTAATAGATGTGTACAGAGGCAGTGTTGCATTTCTGTTTTTATTTCATAGATATCTTATGATCAAATGAACTACTGTTTTTTGCCACAGCATCTCAGAGATTTGTGTCTGCCCATTTCCCCTTGAAGCCTTACTGCTTTCCAAGTCTCTCTCCCGTCCTGCTGGCAAAACCTTCATGTTATATTTTGATATATATTGACATGGCCAAGTCACCCACCCATGGTAATACAGTTTTTCTTTCTATCCACTACAGCCAGAGGCTTGAAAGCAGCTTTTCTCACACCCTGATGACAACTGGATGCACATTACTGCTCACTTAGACCTTTACCATTCAGGCTTGTGTGTTTCTGTACAATCTCTGACAACCTAACAGGTAAGTGTCTGCAAAAACCCCAAATACTCTCTGGTTCCTCCTTTCTTTGCCAAGGGAGATGTAAATACTGGTTATGTGACTTATCCCCAAGTTTCAACTGTATAATCCTTTCTTCTTCAGGGAGCGAAGGAAAGAAAAGGAGGTTTCTGACACCTTTTTACTACTTTTGCTATTACAACATAGAGGATTTTAAACTTAGTCTCTCTCAAACCACACCACCTTAAAATGCCTTTAGACATTGTCTTCTAGGTCTCGCTGTGCCAGTTTAAGATATTATTATCCTCAGCTGTTCTTTACCACTAAAGGTAAAGATTCCTTCTCCCCAGCTCTCCAAAAATCAGCCAGATTAAATCAGACTGTGTGTCCAAACAGTTTTAGTTTCTCTAAACTAGAACTGCCTCAGCAACACACTCACCTCTGCATCTCCTTCTCCTGTCTTCCCACAGACTTTTGCTGCCATCAGACTGTGCAGTGAGGCAGCTTGGAGAAGGCAAACCTATTAATAATTACTCACTTTTTGTTGGGGTTAAGATACAACCACATTTGGTTTCTTTTATAATTCAGGGAGAAATCTCTAGAGAGTAATCCAGACCACCTAAATTCTGATTTTCCTCCTCTCCTTTTAGGAAGCCGAGGATAAAGTCATATGATACAGTTGAGCTGACCTAACATCTTGCCCTGCTGTTGAAAGAGGCAGTTCTGCTCCTCCCCACTTCTCACTCCACAGTATCATGATTATCCCATTCTCAACCTCCATTTACACAGGTTGGTAAGAGATTCTCAGCCCATCTTCCAGGAGGTTGTTAACCCTCTGTGTGAGACTAAAAACCCTGTTCTCTGTAATAGTTGTTGCACTGTGCAACAAAACCAGTTTTCCCCTCCTTCACTGCTTCCTTAATGAGCTACTGCTCACTTACTGTTCTTTGCCTTGCTTGGAAAGTTTTCTGAGAGTTCCTTTAGAAACCCTTTTCTGCAGTCTGTCAGGAGCTCTGGGATGGTGCCTGGTGTAATATCATGGATGTCAGTGTGGATTCTACTCAAAGAAGTACAGCTGGACTTGATGATGTTAGAGGTCTTTTCCAGCCTTAATGATTTTGGAATGCTATAGTCCTTCCCGAACTTGGAATCTTCCATGTTCATTGCAATAACATGTTGCCTTAATTCCTGGAAAGCTACTGATTTTCTTATTTTCTGTCTTTTGTCTCTTGCAGATCATCTTAATCACTCTCCTTTATGGGGTTCTCAGGCAGGACTGAGAAATTTAGGGTTATATCTCTGACCCCTGAAGTCTGTCTGGTTTGAGCCAGTGGCAATTCTCAAGCAGTTCCTCCAGCTTATTCTTGCTAGACAATCTCTTCATGTATCTACAGTGTCAGGTACAATTAAATACACCCAGGGATAAAGATTTTGGGTTTCCTCTTTGCTCTGACATGTTTTCAGTCGTCTTTTGTTTCCTTGTCTACGTTTTTTTATGTGATTCCTCTGGGAGAGAGTGTGGGAGTCCCTGTGGAGTGATTTGGGCCTACCAGTTGAGGAAAGATATTTCTCTCAGCTACAAACTTTCTCCTCAACCTGAGCTATTACTTTGTACTTCCTAAAGGCAAAACCACGTCACTTTTAAAGGAGAAATCAAAATTTGGACATACAGTGTAGTGGCATAAGCTGATGATGCTCTGTCCATCTGTGTTGCTGCTGAGAAACTCTCAGCAAAGCAAAGACCCGAGCTCAGCTCTGGGAATATTCTGGGAAATTCCATGGCCAGGCACTTGCCTTTCACACTTTGTACTCTCTCAGTACCATCCCCTGGCAAAGGGTTCCAAATAAGCTTAGGAAATCACAGTCAGAACCTACAGCACACCCTTGTTCCTGATGCCAGCTGCTCAAGAATCCTAAAAGCAATCACACAAACCCCAAAAGACCCTGAGAGTGGGCTTTGCACAGTCTCCAAATGTGGTGCTGATGCAGGGGCATCACAGAACTGCCGGGTCACACCAGGACCCCTCAGTTGTGACTGTCTGGTTGTATCACTCACTCTTCACCATGAGGAGTCAGGGGTTGATAATTTGGTTTCTGGTGGACAGGCCAATGTTCCTTTGTTTCCTGCTTTTCTCAAAGCTCTGTTTGTGTCCAGATGAAGCCAAACCTGTTTAAATTACTGCCAGTGAGAGATGCAAATGTCCGTCGGGCTTTTTATTGGACTTTCCCATCCATAACTCCACCTTTTCCTTGAGCAAAGGAAGCGGTGAGGGAGGAAAGGAGCTGCCCTACGTTAATTAGAGACTTTGCTTTTCCCAGTGACAGACTATCACTAATTACAACACATCAGTGACCCCCCACTTGCCTCAATGCTGCTGCTTGGTGAGCTAATGAGGGGGAGAGGAGGAGCTGGAGCAAGAGGCTGTCCTGAGTGGTTTGAAGTGGTGTAGGGAGCGTTTACTTCACTCTAAAATGGAATTTGAACTATAAGATTGAGGTTTGCAACAACAGTACCGGTGTGTTCTTGTGACTTGATATTAAAGATGCTACTAATGCTCTAATTAACTAATAAACTTTGCAGCATATGCTTGTCTTTGCCTCTGAGTGGAAGGAGGTCTGTCCCCGTTCCTTGTTTGTGTGCAGATGACCTGCTCCACCTCATTAGCTCTGCAGTGCTGGTTGGTGTGCTGGGAAGGATGATCCTGAAAGATCCACCCATCTGAAAGGGATGAAGAGCGGCAGCCCAGACAAAGCTGCCATCCCTGCTTGCCCCATGGGAATTGATTCGATGAGGGCACAGGAACAGGGATGCAAAGGAGCAAAAAGCTCCCATCTCCCTTGCAGGCATTCTGTGAAATGAATGAGAATGTTCCTGCTCTGATTTTTTAAATCGTGCACATGCACTTAATATTAAACCATATTCTATAATCAACAGTCCAGGTCCTGATTTGAGTTAAATAATCCTTGGCTGGGGAGCTGACCTTCCCATTCCTGTGGCATTTGAAACTGCCAGCTGCTGAGTTATTTTAGGTGTTTTTTCAAGAACACAATGCACAGCTAGATCCAATGATCAGCCCCTGAAGGAAGTGAAGTGCTGTCCCCTTTAGTTTTGTACCATTATAAATTTAAAAGACTTTTGATCCTTAAAAAAACTCCTCTGTAGCTGAACGAAAAATACCCCTTTCCTGAAAGGTAATATGAATAGCAAACTAAGCAGTCAACTAAAATTGTAGATTTACATTTTTCAGAATTCTCTAATTCACCCCAGCTCTCAAAACCTGGTATTTAAAAAAGGTTTTACTACAATCCAAAACACTTCGGCGAATTTTGCCAGATGATGTGGTTTAGACAATATACCTTATCTCTTCTTACACCAGTGAGATTTGACTATTTACTCAAAGGCACTACAATATTTTGCTGAACAGGCATGTTATAAAATATGTCCTTAAATTAAAATTAGTCTTAAAAACCTGAATTAGTTAAATGTCAGTATCTGCTAGACTTGATTTGGGGTCACTCAGTACCATTAGAAGGGAGATTAACACATTTAGGAGGGATCCAGAGAACCAAGTTCAGGGTGAAATGAACTTTTCTTGTCTGTAAAACAGTTGTTGAAGTCTCAGGAAGAGAGATTTGTACTGGGAATGCTGTTGGCATAGTGATAACCATCAAACTGAATGGACTCTTGGAAAGAACAACACTTGATAACAGCTGTGTTTGCATTAAACATTTTTAGAGTTCAGTTCAGAGCAGTTCTGCACCATATATGTAGAATTTTTTATGCAGAATTTGCATACAGAAAGCATGGAATGCTCTTTACTGGGTAAATTATTTGCTTCTGCTATTTATTACACTCCCTCCCCCCCGCCCCCATCCCCTGGGCACACGTGGCTGAAAGGATTTGAGTTAGTAGAGAAAACAGGTGTGCCTGGTCAGAAGAGCAAAAAAGCAAGTATTCAAGGGAAAAGTAGGATTTTTGTTTGGAGAGAGATGTATAAAGCAGCCCTCCCTCTGGGTCCAGCTAAAGTGACCTTTTGGCAAGAGTGAATCAAGGCACAGATACCACAGGCTGTATTTACCTCAACTAATGCAGATGCTTTAATTCTGTCCTTATTTGGCAAAGCATTTAAGCACAATCTTAAGTCAGGAATATTGCTGTACCAGGCTTACTCTCTCCTCTGAGAAAGAGGGGCTCCTCTAGATGCTTCTTCAGGTCACCACTGCAATGGGCCATATTCTCTCACTTTAGAGAAACCACAGGGAACTTGCCTGATAAAACTGAAACTGTCCAACACCTCATTTCAGGTGACAGGGGCATTCTCACTCCTCTTCCTCGCCCTTCTTCCCAACGATGTGGATCGATTTCCTCTGTTGCAGCTGCTCCCCTACTTGCCTGACTGCATTGTAAAAGCTGAATCAACTCAAAAATCTGTAAGAAAATAATCTTTTTTCTTTGGTCAGGTGTAGCAAAAGCATTCCTGCAGGCTGAGGGAATCGCATCTGAGGTCAGGGGAGTGCCAGGGAACACGTAAGGAATACTGCAATGTGATGGATTCTTTCCTTCCAGCAGAACTGGCCTCAGAAGGTTGTCTCCTGTTTTCCAAAAAGCCAAGGATAAAGTAAACCCAAAAATCTGACTTCCTGCTTTCCAAAAGGCCAAGCATGAAGTAATCTGGTCTAGTGGAAGGTGTCCCTGCCCATGGCAGTGGGATTGGAACTGGATGATCCTTAAGGTCCTTTCCAACCCCAACCATTCTGTGATTCTGTGATCACAGCACAGCGTTCCATAGCCTGCAAGCCTCGCCTCATGTTATCCCTGGGTTTGGATTTGGAAGTGGAGGTACAGCTTCTTTGGAGTTCTTCTGGCAGCAGTGTTTTCCCATGAGCCTCAGAACAACTGAAGTTGAAACTCCCAGCGTGGTTCAGGTCCCACCTGCCTCCCTGCTCCCAGGACAGCACAGCCTGAAAGTGTTGGAATTTGGCCTGAAACACTAAAAATATTTCTTTCCCTCTGCAATGTACCTTCTGGTTTTAATGACCCCAAGTGTTAAGTACCTGAATTCTATTTGTCATGTGTAAGATATCATCTCTGTCAGCTACTGCCATTAACCCCATTTTGGGTCATCTCCTCTTCAGAGGGTGCTGCCTGAGACACTGACCTGGTCCCACTTGACCTGCACAGCTCATGACATCTCAAAGATCCTGTGATGCACTGATTTCACCTGCGTCTGAGGTAACCAGACCGTTTTTCTTTCCTTCCAAGGGAGAGGTCCAATGAGTAATAGCAGACATCATCAATTCTTTTGGTATTTTTGCTTTTCTAATCATGAAACAAGTGGAAACCATCAGAAACTGGAGGAATGTGCGAGCTGGTTCTCCTGCATGGAGTTGGTGAGGACAATGCCTGAATGTCCAGAGCTCCTCGTGCTCTTAAACTGGCAATTCAGTCTAACTTATTTCTTTAGTCTTCCTTCAATGCCACGTAGGGGTAGAGGTGACAGTACGTGCCACTTGGGGTCTGATGTCCCCAGAGCTGAGATATTCCCTGTCCCAAAAGGCTGAACACTGATACATAATCAGATTTCCTCGTGGAGTAAGAGCAAACTTATCTTCCATGTTCCTCCTTTGTGCGCAATCTGTACAAGGCTTCATTGTTTTAAAAGAAGGGTTCTGGGCTAAGGGAGAGCTGTGCACTTTTGGAAACATCTTTTTTTTATTTTTATTCAGGCTGAGAACAGAATTCATCTCTTAAGGCTGCATTTCATGTGGAGGGAGGCAGCTGTATTCCCATGGTTTGAAAGGGATGGAGTGTCTATGGGGTAGGACCTCCCCACTCTCGGTATCCCCTGGTGCTTTACAAGTGCTTAGAATTCCTTACAAATTACAGTCTTTTGTGGCACAGAAAACTCTGCTATTTTATTGATTGGAGGAATATATTAGGCTGAGAAGTATTTTCTCACTGTGCTTGATGGTTTGTTTAGGCTTCTGTCCTGCACCAGGGTCTGAAGGAAGAGACCCTTCCAGGCCCAGTGGGACCTCCCTGTCCTTTACCACATCCTGAAGTGTGGCTTCACATGTGAAATCCACTGTCAGCTCCAGCACCTCCATATGCTTAAGATGATCAAACAGTGTAAAGAAAAGCAGTTACCAGGTATAAATCCCAGAACACTGATAGTTCCTGAGCAGTGGGCAGGTGCCAGTGTTCATTTCAGGTTGTAGAATGATTATTAAATCCCAGATCACTTGAATCCAATAGGAATTGTGAAAAAAAAAACCACACGAGGAAATAGTTTCCAGGATGAAAAACATTTAAGTTTACACTAGAGAGACAATAAGCAAATTATTGACTGCAAGAATCCCATTTTCGGGAGGCTGTGAAAAGTGTCAGGAGAAGGGTCCAGAGATCAAAAGGAGCCAAAAATGTTAACAGATCTTCCTGAGAACAAGAATGTGGCAGCAGGGGACTTGTCAGAGCCATCCAGGGTGACAGCATGGAGGGCAGAGAGACCTCCATGCTCTATAAGGTAATTTAAAGAATTTGGCTCTCCCTGCTCAAAGCAAAAGGAGCTGAGAGCTGGCAGTGAGCACTAGTAAGCCCTGGGGAACTGCTAAGCAGCTGTATTGCATATATTGTTTTTAAGATTTGTTTTCTCAGAATAGTTGGGTTATTAAACCTGCCCAGAGTCTGTAGATCTGGGGTTTTCCCACTGACAGTGGAAGAAAACAAGTAGCATCCTCAGAGCAAAGTATTTTTAGTTAGAGCCTGACTCTCTGTATCATCTGTGAATCAAATGTTGTTTTTCTAACTTAAAAAAATTATCTTCAACATCCAGTTTTTCACAATTACAGTGAATTCTCACAGTTTTGCCCACAATTCACATATCCATCCATCTCTTCATCCACAAAATTCAGCTTAAATCATAACGTCATGCATAAATTCAGGTGAGTGCCATTTGTGTAACACCCGGTGAAGTGAGGTGCAATAGGAGGGCAGTCCATGGACTGATGTCAGGAATCTGTGAGGAATAAACGTTATTGATAACAAATCCTGAATATGCAGCCAGTATATGTTCATAGGAAACAGCATTGCCTTTGTTCCTTCTCTTCTATTATTTCCTTCATGTTCATCCATACTATGTCCCAACAAATATAGGATTTATTCTGAAAAAATCTCTGCAGTGTTCTGTCCTTTAGAGGAAGAGAAAGATCCTTGGACAGAAGGTAAGAACGTACTAGAGGCAGGAGAAAGTTACTGGAGGAGAAGTAGCTGTTTCCCAAAGGTATGCTGCTGTGGGAGTTGAAAGAGGAAAAGAATTTGCTGCAGTCTTGTGAGAAACAAACACCCCTTGGGATAATCCAAACTAATAAACCCTCTCTTTTACACTATTAAGAAATTTCTTCCTACATTCTTAATGTACCACATTTCCTGGTGCTAACGATGTGGGTACTTCTTTCCTCAAATGTGTCATTTCCATTACACTTCTGCTCAATAAAATCTCATTTCTTCCCTTAAGATACAAAGGAATACAAGCAACAGGAAACAATTCTGTGTTTTGGAAGACATCAAACTCCATTACTGCGTCCCAAGTAATTTAATAAAAGAATAGTTTTACCTCTGACTTTTGACAAGTTTTTTGGTGTAAAATGTCCAATTAGCAGCTGTGTTACCAAGATGAGCTCAAAACATCCACGTGCTCTGAGTTATATCCCAGATTGCAGAGATAAGTAACTTTCTAGTCACTATTCTACATTATCTCCAGGCATGAAGAGCAAAAGCTCATACAAACAGAAAACAGAGCAGCTGCTTTCTTTAAAGATGTGTCTCACAGCTGAAAATCCCAGCTGTAATCCTGATGTGCAAAGAGGAGGAAGGTGACAGGGAACGGGAGGAACCGATGGATCCCACCAACAAGATCCCACCTTGCGAAGGCGCTGCTCTTTTGAAGAGGGTCTGCTTCCCTGAAGAGCTGTGCAGGTGGGGGAGGATCACTTTCTTTGCCCTAGACACCTACAGAGCCCAGCCTATTACTCAGGTAGTTGGAAAGAAAACATTCTCTTCAGGATCACTTCTGTTGAACCTGAGAGGAATTGTGTCCCTGCCTTCAGTGGGACCTGGATCAGGCCCTAATCTGTTAAAGAAATAACAAGGACATGCCTATTTTACCTCCTGACCCCACTTCTGGCTCTTCTGCCCACTCCAGTGTTTATACTTCCTCAGGCTGGGCTGGTCTGATTGCAGCAGCACAGACAGGATCCCTCTGACCCAGCACTGTGCTGCAGGTTTTTGCTCAGCCAGCTCCTCCAATTATTAAGGGAATAGCCTCAAAGAATCCAAGGAATCACAGATATTCTGGAGGAAAAAAAAATCTGTTGGCTGCAAGTAAGTGTGTAGAGAAGGAAAAGAATGATCTAACATCTTGATTCAACATGTCTGTTATATCAATCATTTGCTCTGAGTGGGTAGCAAAGATATGATCTAATAGGTGCAGGATTCTTATTTCCTGTGACAAGCTGAGCATACCTTTTGGGTGAGATCAGAATGTTGTTATTTTGGTTTAATCATCAAGTATTTTTATCAGCTAACTTCAGTGGTAATGTGACAAAAAGCATAGAAGTCATTATGTTTCAAATTATATAAATTCTAAGATCTTACAGCTCTTTTCCAAAGCTTTATGGTATCTATTCTCTAAAATTTTCTAGTGACGTGCTGATTTTCTCCCTGTGTTGCCCAAGCTCAGGTTCCTATTTGGGTATAAAAGTTATTATTTTCCTTTAGGAAAATGCAACTAATAATAGTGCAGTTACCCTCAGAGTTGGCTTCTCTCACATTCAAGAAAAAACAGATGAATTAGAATGAAATTACAATTGCCATCATCTGCTCTGGAAATCAGTGGTGTATTTACAGCGATTAGCAGCTGGATTGATATCCACAATCATATTTAGGCATCTCACTATGCATGGATTTCCCTGGGAATTCAGACACTTAATTAGGATTTGGTTTGATTATCTCTGTGCACCTGGCTCTCTGCCTGGTATGAAGTGTTAGCAGGATCAGCCCCCTCAGCTCATATGCTCAAATCTGCCATGATCCTCCTGTAGGCAAGGCCATGTGCTCCCCAGTGACTCCAGTGGAGTCAGGAGACCCTGGAGGCTGCTTCTGTGCAGCTCGTTTTGGAATCCGAGTCTAAGTTTTATTACGAATGAGGAGCTTTCCATCTTTTTTTTTTTGTTTTTCTTTTTCTTTTATGTCTGCGTGGTGATTTCTTTGCCTTTAAGGTATCGCAGAAGCAGAAGGGTAATAGGAGTAGGTTAGCAAAATACAAGATACAGCAAGGAATTGTTTTGGTAATCAACTTTAAAGGGCTGGGACACTGAGTTTCCTTCAAGGCTGGTTCCTTTCCCTCCCTGGATAACTATTAGTGCTTTCTGTAGGCAGCACAGACAATGTTAGACCAGTGCAAACATTTCCACTGGGAAAGGTTTGGAGTGACTGGAGTGACTCGAAGGCAAGTGCCCAGAAGGCAAAGCTGTAGCTGATACATCCCAAGCAGGAACCAAGCAGCTCCCAGTGCCAACCAGCCCTGCACTGCCCTTGCCAAGCCATGGCCTTGCATCTGGCTGAATTACAAAATGTGTGAATAGACAAAAGAGCTTCACCCACCAAATAATCCAGCTCAAATTCATGGATTGACATATGCTTACTGTTATTCTTTCCTTCACCCAGCTTTGTGTCATCTGCAATCTTTATCAGCAGCAATACTGCCTCTTCCTCTGAACTGTGGAGTGTGATTTAATGGCACTGTCCACAGTGAGATCCTTGTGCTGTGCACCTCTGGGAGTTCCCAGACTCTCTTCTTTGCACCTTTGGATTTGGTTTTCTATATGGAGTGTTTTCTTGACTATGTCCATGCCATAAATTGGGTTCTAATCAGGTTTTATAAAGTACTATTTGGAAATTGACATTTTGTGAAGTGTGCCTTGCAGATTTTTTGGGTTTATTTTGTCAGCTCCACTACTTTAAACTAAACAAATTTAAAAACAGGATTCCAGAATGGTTTGGGTTGGAAGGGACCTTAAAGCTCATCTCATGCCAACCCCCTGCCATCAGCAGGGACACCTTCCACTAGACCAGGTTGCTCCAGGACCTGTCCAACCCAGACTGAAACATTTCTAAGGATGGGGCAGCCACAGCTTCTCTGGTTATGAAATCATGAAATAATTTTAAGAATTTAAGACCTGTATTCCATTTCATCAAGAGGATTGATATTATCTGGGTTATAAAGCCTTTAGCTTTAGAACTGAGTACATCTCCTCACAAACTTATAATAGTCTTACCTGGAACTGATGGTGTGTTGATCCTCCTGTAGTTACCCACAGTGCCCAAGTTTTATAGAAACATTGGTACATAAATTAATTTCTTCACATTCCTTGCTTTTGCAAGAATTCTTACATAAAAACTGTCCAAGCTCAGAGCTCCTTCGGCAGCTCTTCAAACTCTTAAGGGTAAATGATCTCATATCTGAATCCAGGTAACCCTGTGGTAACTGAAGGATCAGGGAACTCAGGTGAGGATCAGGGAACTGCCTCTGTATGGAACGACCCTGTGCAATCTGCTGCTTTCTGCTCCACATCCGGGACCGAGAATGGCTCCAGCAAAAGATGTTGTAGCCTTGACCAGCTGCTACTAGGCTTTCCCCTCCTTGTGCCAGGGCTTGGAAAGGACTGTGTGTGAGACTGACGGCATCTACACCAAAAGGGAGCTTCTTTTCCAAGACTTGGAAACCAAAAATTGCCATAAGGTAAGAGATAGATAGATAGATAGATAGATAGATAGATAGATAGATAGATAGACAGATAGATGGATGAGAGAATTCTTTCCTATATTTTCCTATCCTTTGACATTGTTTACCAGCTCATTTTTGCATTTTGAGACCTCGAAGTTCAACCATTTTGCTGGTTAACACTTTCTGCAGACAGTAAGAAACCAAACTGCAGCTTCATCTCCAAACAGTTAATGCACATTTCCAGAGGAGACGGCTGAGAGAAAGGTGCCCTATCTTTATGAAGAAAAGAAAAGGAGAAGCCCACTCAACAATTACTTTTCAAGACAAACATTTAGGCAATTTGCCAGAAAAACATAAAATGCTGTCCCTCATCTGCAATGTGCATCTTGCTCTTGCAGCCCGTCCCAGTGACTGCTTTCAGGCCTTTGAATAGAACCTAGAAAAAGTTGTATTTCAAGGAATAGCCCTGGAAAGCTTTGATTCATTGCTTGTGTTCAGGATTTGTGAGATGAACTGTAATTGCATATGTTATTACTCTTGCAATATTTTGTATTACGTTACTGCACGTTTATAGACCAAAACTTTATAGACAGATAGAAAGCAGCCTGAGAAGGAGGGGAGACATAAATCAAGGTATAAAACTGCCCTGAATAATATTTTATGTTTCACTATATTGACCTGGAATTACAGGATAAAGACATTTTCCACTGGTGCCCTGTTCTTTTCTTGCTTTCCCTGTGTGTGTGCTTCAGGTTTGTTGGAGTTCTCCATTAAATCCAGAATCTGTATCAAATGAGCTGCAGTGTGCTGCAGCACAGAAAGGTTTCAAAGCAACAATTACTCTATTATTTCAGCAGAGATTACCTGTTTGAAAGGAAACCCACACTGAATCCTTTCTGACCTGGTCCTTATTGTGATACTGATAACAGGCCACACTTTCCAGTCTTTATCTTACCTCCTACAGGGTAATCTTTTCTTCTGGAGCTTAATTCTGCTAATAGCACCCTTGACTGGTTGCCAGACAACAAACACAAGCAGGTGAAAATTGAATGGCTCCAGTCTGACCGCTGATAACTCGTAGAGACTTTTTATTCTCAGAATTCCCTCCAAAATATCCAACTTGACCAGTGGATAATCAATTACATTCCTTGTATGCGTCTCCCTCCTTCAGATTGGTTATTCTTTGAGAGAAATTGTGATGATCTTTTCTACAGTTTCAGATTCTTTTTTTCCCCCCGTCCTCCAAACAACAGTAAATAGTAATTCCAGATGGTAGAAATTACTTTTAAATTAAAGCAGTTAATACAGGGAATGTATGCTTATCTAATTCCCCTGTTTTAAGTGGTAACGATACGATGGAAATGGGAAAAACTGATGTGCACTTAAGGTATGCAAAATAGCTTGAGATTGTAAAATGCTTTTTTCCTCCCCTTTTCTGATTTACTGTCCATGAAAATGAATTATAGACTCGTGAAGAAAACAGAAGTTTTTATTTGCTGAACTCAATAGGTAGCTTTCTGGGGACTTGAACTCTGCAAAGTGCTGAAAAAAAGATTACTGCATTCCACGGACAATTTCTCTGTTTGAACCAAACGGGAGGGATGACAGGGTGCTCTGCTCTGCCTTTCTGCTTCCCGAGGAAAACCTCAGACTGTTCATTGTTCCTCTGCTGTGTGTGTGTAAAAGCACATCCCTAAAAACTGTGCTGAATTATGTATTTGAGCCTGAACTTAGCTTTGGTTGTGGATGCCCCATCCCTGGAAGTGTTCAAGGCCAGGTTGGATGGAGCAACCTGATCTAGTGAGTGGCATCCCTACCCATGGCAGGGAGGGTTGGAACTGGATGATCTTTAAGGTCCTGTCCAGCCCAAACCGTTCCATGCTTCTGTGCTTATGTTATTTAACTGGTTCCTTTTAAAAGCAAGGAGTGCAGAAGATCCTCAGCACCTTGCAGTTTTTTAGACCAAAACCATTATCACAAGGAGAATGGTGTAAATGGACCTGAAATCAGTGAATTTGCTTTAACTTACACCAGCTGAAGGTTTGGTGGGCATTCATTTGCTTTTTCCAAAGTGATTTTGCTTTTACTATTTGAGTGTATGATTATAAGGTAACTAGTTAGTGCTAAGGGGGAATATGGTTGGCTTCACTGGAAAATATAAAAGTATCCACTGTTCCTTCAGGGAAATCATTTTAATAGATAACAGCATGTTGTACAATGTTTCATCAGTGATATTTAGATCTAAATTAGGAGCAGTTGTGAGATGGGTTGCCGATTTTCTTGTGATAAAAGGGAAATAGTTCAAGAAATATAGACCAGATGTTATCTTAATCCAATCCTCATGTACAAGAGCACACTATGAGACAGTAATAATAGTCCCTTCTACCTGTTTCTAATTTTCCTGCTCTGAAACACCCCCTGTGAAAAATAGATTAAACCAACACATCATTTATGAATCGGCACTAGCGGGTTGGAGTTTGGATGGAATGCAGCATGCGTGGCACCGACCGGAGAGTGCAGCCACCAGATTTTGATCCATGTTTAAAAATGCTCCTTTGACAGTAATGTTTAAGACAGCAGCTCTCAGTGATTTAAAAGGAGAGTAGCCAGTTTGGGTTTGAATCAGATTTTTTGGTTCAGCGTATCCCTACACAGTTTCAAATTTGTCATCAGTGTTTCTGGGCAGTATATGTTATACAATCCTCAGCAGGCCAAAAAAACAGGGGGTTGATCCTCAGCTGCTGTAAATCAACACTGATCCACTGATTTAGATGGAACTACACTGATTTGTACCATCTCATGGTCTGGACAAAGTGTATTAACTTTCCCCATGAAAATCCTCCCCAACAAAAAGCTCCATTCACAGTCCTACTGCATAAGCAGAAACTAATGTGTCTCTGTTCTCGTAATAATGTTTAATACCTGCATCATTTCCTACTTGCTGGGGCAGCCGAAACATTACTCTTTGCATTGACGTAAGAGGCCGAGTGCTGCGCATTTGTAATATTTGGGACAGCTTTTTCCATAGCTCCCTGCCTGAGCTCAAGCATTTTGCTGGAATATTCATGTCTCTTGGCATTTTTATGCCAAGGAGGCTTTTGGGCAGCTCTCTAGCAACTCAGGAGACAAGACTTTGATTTTCCTTTGAGGAATGCAGTAATATGAAAATAATTTATTCAGCTATATTCAGAACTGTAAGAACCACTGGATGGGGGTTTGTTCACTGGAAATGGCAATAGCTGTGAGGATACCAACACCAGTGTTAATTAGACTGCTTTATCTAGGCCAGACACCCTTACATTTTAGAATACTCCAAGCTGTTTAGCAAGCAGAGTAAAATCCTGTTTTCCAGATCGGATATTTTCATATTTCTATGAACAGAGGAAACAAGAGCAGGCAATGAGACAATTAATCTTCAGAGACAGCCCACACAGCTGGCTGGCTGCTGCAAGGATTCTGCAAGGACAGAACTAAAGTTTTCCTTTTGAAATGAACTCCTTTGCTATTCTTTTATTTTTAAAAGAATGTACATGCACAAGAGAGCTGGAGAGGGACTTTGGACAAGGGATGGAGTGACAGGACAAGAGGGAACGGCTTTCCACTGCCAGAGGGCAGGGATGGATGGGATATTGGGAAGGAATTCGTCATAATGAGGGTGGTGAGGCCCTGGCACAGGATGCCCAGAGAAGCTGTGGCTGCCCAATCCCTGGAGGTGTTCCGGGACAGGTCGGACAGGGCTTGGAGCAACCTGGTCTAGTGGAAGGTTGGAACAAGATGATCTTTAAACCCCTTCCAGCCCTAACCATTCTGGGATTCTTCTGGCCTTTCAGAGCCATTCTTTCCATCACATATTTGCCAAATTATCTTTAAAGATGTTGAAAAAAGAAACCCCACATCCAAAAAACACCAGAGGGGTGAGTCCCTTTGCAATGCTATACCACGGAATCCCAGAATGGTTTGGGTTGGAAGGGACATTAAAGACCATCTATTTCCAACCCCCTGCCATGGGCAGGGACACCTTCCACTATCCCAGGTGGCTCCAAGCTCTGTCCAGCCTGGCCTGGGACACTTCCAGGGATCCAGGGGCAGCCACAGCTTCTCTGGGCAACCTGTGGAGGGCCTCCCCACCCTCACAGGGAAGAATCCTTTCCTCCAGTATCCCATCTATCCCTGCCCTCTGGCAGTGGGAAGCCATTCCCCCTTGTCCTGTCACTTCATCCCTTGTCCCCAGTCTCTCTCCAGCTCTCTTGGAGCCCTTTTAGGCCCTGAAAGGTGCTCTGAGGTCTCCCTGGTGCCTTCTCCAGGTGAACACTCCCAGCTCTCCCAGCCTGGCTCCAGAGCAGAGGAGCTCCAGAGGTTGTGTGCTCTTACTGAAGAGCTGGAATCTCCTGGATTCCCCTAAAAGATTCATAATCTGACTGTGCACCTATAAAGACCCATGGGTGATGTGTCAACACATTAGGGAAAAAGTGGTCAGTATTTCTATAGGAGAGTATTTTTATTGTTCTTTAACCATTAATCCAACAGCTGTCGCTTTATTTACAGTGTCTGTACCTCAAGGCCCTACTTACCTTTTGAGGGTCCAGATTTGTTTGGTTCTGTGCAAATCCGTCTGGGGAAATTGTCACGAATCAGGCAGTGTAGTAAGATGAGGCAGGTGGATCAAGAGGAACAGGAGGCGATGGGATCATAAAGGAACGGGACCAGAAGATTGCAAAAATAGAGTCCAAGTTGCCACATGCCCTGAACTGCTCACATCAGTGAGAAAGCTGTCACTTGGGATAAGAGTGCTTCAGAAATACAGATGGAAAACTTGATGGATTAAAGCAGTTAATGAGAAAATAAGATGAGAAGAAGAAAAATATGGAGTGGCTGAAAATAGTTATAGGGAAAAGAATCCACCTGTGGATTGGGAAAGCTTGAGAGGTTGCAGCAGCAGAGCTGAGTACACACAAGTGATCAAAATGCAAAGTGCAGTTTAGAGATCTTGGTGCTCAGAGGTGCCGGTGGTGGTGCTGGTAGTGGGGTACGTAGGTTAATACTGAAAGTGTGTTATTAGTAATGACCAAAGACCTTTAGCCTCCTGTCCAAAATCCTTTTTTACTGTATAGAACAGGAAAGTAAACTCGATCATGTTGGGCTATTTAGTAAGCTATTAGTGCATTCATCTTTTCATCATTTGACAGGTGGAAGTAGTAGTCCAGCTTTTAGTTTTAATTATAAGGGATTCCAGATGTAGAATAGGACATAAATTAAAACCAGATCTACTCATATGTCTTTTCAAAGTAAGCCAACTTCAAGGTATCTGCTTTTCATTTCAAAATGTTATTAAAGCTATTACTAAGAAATTCATAGTCTTAGCATGCTCCAATAATTGACACCTTTAAAGTGACTAAACAGATTTAGAGTGTGCAGAAAAGTAAATTTGTCTTAGAGAATGACTCTAATCATCCATTTACATAGAACGGACAAATCAGTGTTTGTGTTGGGAATGGCTGGGCCAGCAGCCGGTCCCAGTGGCTCTCGCTGCCTCCTCCTCCTCCGCCTGGCCTGGCTGCTGGGTGTTAGCTTGTTTCCATGATTGTGCTACTAGGCAAAGGAAGATAAAGAATTAAGGGCTGATCCAAAGCCAGTGAAAGTCAACGGGAGTCTTTTGATGAGCTTTCCATCATAGTCTCCTCCTCTCATGTTGAGCTATGTTACATTATGTTGGAAGTAGCATTTTTTTTTTTAAAGAAAATTAAATCCAGAACCGCTTTTTTTTTTTTTTCACAGTGATAGTGTTCTTAAATCCCTAACTGTGTAAGGAAACCTGCAGATCCCTTTCGAAAAAGCCTTTCTTTCCCCAAGACCTATTTATCTGGTGATACGTTACAACCATGCAAATAACACTGTACATCTGACTTCATAAAAAGTCTGAGGTTTCCAATAATTAGAATGATAGCTGGCAAGTCTGATAAATTAGAGAAATAACTTGTTTGGTGTAAACTGAGCCTGTTTCTGAGGCAGAAATGTTAGGCTTTTATCCTCTGGAGTGTGATTGAAAGGGTGAGAAGTTAATTTGGCAGCTTCGCTTCTATGGTTTCATAATGTTTCTCCTCCCCCCTCCCCTCAGCTTCAGGGAAGGACTGTGATTTCAGTACTTTGCGCCTGCCCTCATACAAGGCAAGAGCATGACCCGAAACGAAACCCCTCTCCCCAGGGCACATCCTGAGCAGTAACAGCTTGGCTCAAGTGTTTCTTATGAACAGCCGTCCAGAGCACTTGATCTAAATCATGCCATTTCCTTCACAGTATGGCACAGTTAACAAGTCAGTGCATCAACACAATCTGCAGATGGCAGTTCAAAAGGTGCACGTTCCCCAGCAAGATAAAGGGCAATGAGTTCCATGGGTTAGCTCATTACTTGGATTCAGGCAGGGGCTCCGTAGGGGTGTGAGGGAGGAAAAGGGGGCAGGCAAACCTTGAGAATGCATGTCTACACAAATAAAGGCAGCGTTGCAAGAAGCATGTTATTGAAGTAAAGTGCAAACAGCTTGCAGAGCATGGCTTCCTTCAGAGGTGGCTTGTTTCACCTCCGAAAAACAAGAGGAAAAGGGGAGTGAAACCAGTGGCAACACGCAGCCTTCATTTATCCGCAAGGCCTGGCAAATAGGACACCATTCCCTAAGCAATGCCTCAACATTCACAAGAGGCCAGAGAGTATCAGCCGGGGCTGCGGCTTGTGGCTGCTCTGCAACCTCAAGGACTCAGGGCTCCGAGCGACCTGGTCTGGTGGAAGGTGCCCTGCCCATGGCAGGGTGGTTGGAACTCAATCACCCTTAAGGTCTCCTCCAAGCCAAACCATTCTGGGATTCTGTGATTCCACCCGGCTTGGGAAGGAACCTGTTTTCTGGAGCATTGCAGAAGGGCTGCAGAAGGGCTTTCCTTTCCCCGTGTGCACTCCTGCACAAATTACATTAGGGCTAAACATCCAGTGAAGAATCTCTGAGACATATTAGTTCTTTAGACTTCAAAACAAGCTTAAATTGGAACCATATTGCTGGAATACTTCTTAGCTAACATTTATATTACTTCAGTTACCAAATCCAGACTAAGTCCCAGGACTCGGCAGGGGAGAACATAATATATTAGGAAGTAAGATGGGGGTGTGCACTTCTGGCCTCCTATTTTATATAAATGTACAAAAAGTTTCCTCACACTAGCAAGGAAATGACTACAAGGCCCTAAAATGCCGATTTCCAGCAGCAAACGAGGGAAGTCCGCTGCCCCTCCTCCCCTCTCTCCCCTGACCATTCTGTGTGTGCCATGCCTTGGGGATAGTTTGGATTACTTGGAGTAAGACTGTTGCATAGGAGCTCAGGTATCAGAGCAGATAATTATACACATATAGCGAGATACAGCAAAGGTCTCAGTGAATTGTCAGAGGATGAGATACATCTCGGGAGACTAAACAAGCCTCCCCTATACTGATCTTTGTAAATGAATCTCTTTGGGAACTATCAAGATGGTGCTTTACCACGATTTTCACTGCTGAGGAAAAAGGAACTCTTCCAAGCTGTTTGGTGTCCAGGTTGTATCAAAAGCTGGCGAGGGAAGATTTTTTTCCCTTTCAGTGCTTACGTTGGTTCGAATGCCCTGAAAGGCGCTAACGTATGTGCTGAGCTCGGAGTTCCTGCAGCAGGGAAGTTCAGGGCAGGTTCGGCAAGAGAGGAACTGTGACCCCCCCTCCTTTCCCCTCCCCATAACTCCAAATCTACAAAGGCTGACTTTCCGGTGAACTCCCTGGTCTCCGTCGCAATTCTTTTGGAGAAACAGTGCTAAAACTGGGAAGGGCAAACCCTGAGTGGCTGCTAGGCAGAGGTGTGTTGAACTAAGGTCATTCCTTGTGTAATTTGATTGATTTAGTAGAGTTATGCCAGAGAGAAATTTGGCTTTGGGCTTTTGGGTGATGTTTTGTGTCATGTTTCTTTATGTAAATTATCGAACAGGTGCTTAGCAACAGCATCTTCCACTGGTTTGTCCAGAAATCCTCGCTTTTCTTTCATTTTCCCTTCTTTAATATCCTTCCAAGCTGTCCTGAGCTAAAAACTGAGCCAAGACTTCAGGCTGTGCCCCTCTGGGACATACAGGGATGCAGCACATTTCACCGGGCCCTGTATTTGTTTCTTTCTTGCCACAGTGCCTGGTAATTGCTGTTTTTCTCCATTCAGTGAGATAAATGAAGGATAAAGAGCTGTGAGTCTCAGAAACTTTTCTGGATTCGGTGAGTTCAACCTTAGGCTGAAGGAGCTGAAGAGAACTGGATGGGAAGCAGCTGAACTTCGTTTCATTAGGAATGCTACAGCTTCTGCTGAGACTGGCGGAAAACAAATTATCTTTGCTATTTCAACATGGTGCTGCAAAATGCTGTGCTGAGCATCGTGTGTCCCAGGGTTGTAACAAATACTGTATTTTCTATCCCTTTTCCAGTCTCTCTCGGGAAAACATGAAGAAGGGGAGATGAGCAATCCTTGTGCTCAGCCTTTTCTGTGTATGATCACAAAGCCAGGTGCCCTCTGTGCTCTGTGTTGTTTCTGGTGTGGTGCACAACTGGTGTAGATGGTGGAGGGCCTCATTCGTGAGATCTGTGGCATCCAAAACCTGCCTAATCTCATCTCTGTGGCTGTACCCTTCACAGGCACTTCTTGCAGCCTTGTAAAATACACCTGCTTGTTTGTCAGGTGTGACTTATGAAAAGGATTGTATGACACGGTTGATTGTAACAGCAGGAAGCAGAACGTAGTGAATTAAGTCCCTTCCATCCTCATCTTCCTGTGATTTCCCTCTAATGATGGATGTCAGAGAAGAATATGGGTTATTCTGGTAGCTCTTACCGATCAGTGTGCTCATGTTTCTTAGAATTGCAGTGGAAATCTCTGGTGTTGTGTTGAAACATAATCTCGGACTCTCACAGTGCCTTTGTCCTCCAGAAAACATTCTGCATCTTTATAATGAAATATTTAGGTTATGATAGCACCGAGAAGCCCCAGAAATGGGGGACTCTGGTGTGCAAGGAGCCATATACTGAGATATGAAATGAAGAGATTGATCTCATGCAGGCAGTCAGCAGCAGGGCACACAGACCTGGCTCTCCTGCCTCCCAGTCCATGCTTTCATCGTGAAATCACTCAGTTCTTTCAGCTGGATCTCCAGGCTCTGTTCTTAGCACTGTAGTTTCTCTGTCCCTCATGGAAACCCCAGGGCTGGGCTTCACAGACTCTCTGCAACTCTATCCCTTTGGACTGTAATTGATTTGGAGTCAGGTGGTGGTGTAACATAACCCGTATGGAATCTGCTGGTGAAGTTTATGGCCATTCAGCTAAAAAAAANAAAGAAAAAAAAAAAAGGAGGAATATAGAGGGGGAGTAGGAAGTGAATTGAGTTTGAGTTCTGGGATGTGAAGCTGTGCTGTTTCCCAGCCCAAAGAGAAAAGCTCGTAGAGGCCTTGGGTGTGGAGAAATCGGACGAGCAGCTCATGCACCACAGCCCTGCATGGCCTGGGTACACACAGAAGAACCTACAGAGAAATCCCTGTCCCCAGCTGTGGTCAGCCCTTGGGCCAGTGCGGAAAAGCAGAGAATTTCAAAGGGAATGCAGAGAATACTTTTAAAAATTAAAAAAATAAAGAAGAATTTTTCAGTTGTTGGCTCTACACTGCCTAGCTGTGTGTCTGTGGTATATTTCTTGATGTCTGTGTCCCCTTACCTCAATTTCCAGGGCTTTTGTGTAGTGAAGGATATTCCAGTGTGACTCCTAGGTGTCTTAAGGCACTGCAGGCAGCCTCCTGTTATCTGCAGATTTGAAAAGCAGATTCTAGATTGACAGTCTTGAACTGAACTCTCACAATCTCCATCAACAGCCCTGGATTTTCTGATTTGGCAAATTCATCTGGGATGAGCCATGAGAATCCAAAAAAATTGTTCTTTCTGTGGCAAAAGAATCCCTTTCACAAGATTTTGTAGAGGTTTCAAGACATTATTCCAGGTGCAAAAAGTTCTAGAAAAGATTTGTTACCCAGCTGGCGGGCTTCCCCTCTGAGCTGCACTGAAAATACCGATAGTCTTACGTGATAAGCATTATGTGACAACATTATGTGGTGAGTATGTGATAAAACAAGGCTGTAAGTTTGTCCAGGTATCCCTGCATTGCTGAAATCACAAAAGCGAAAAAGGCAGCTGTGAGAGCTCAGATCATGACGGTACATAAAGTATTGTGAGACAAATACTCGTAGCTTTGCTGCAGCCGTGATGATTTACTGGGACATGGGAAGCAAAGGCTGTGTTGAGCACTAATATTTGTCAACAGGCCCATTTGTACAGCCACAAAAAAATCCAGGCAGGGCTTTGAACACACAGGCAAGATATTATTCTTGCTGCTGTCATTGCTGTAATCTAGGATCCTGCTTTCCAGGAGGAAGGGAGGAAGCCAGTTCTCACCCCAGGCTGTAGCAGAGTTTCTCTCTCTGGGCTATTGGATCAGTCCTCATCTTGGACAAAAGGCTCCCTTACAGGGTGGCCATGCAGTGACATCCTGCTGCTGCCACAAGTCACGTTGTCACTCTTGTACACAAGTGAGATGTGAAGGATAGAAAGGAGAAGTGGAGGAGGGAGAGGGTTTGCCTTTAAGCACTTTAAGCCCTGAGTAATGAGTGGTATCTAAGTTGCATCAGACACCCAGACATCCCAGGAGACCTTAAGACCTCCTCGATTACTCTCCTGTGGCACATTTTTCTTCCTTTGCCCCTCAGAGGCTCCTCCAGCCAGTCCTAACAAGAGGAAGTTTCCTGAGGAAGGGGTGAGATAGTGACAGGATAAGGGGGAATGGCTTCAAACTGCCACAGGGCCCGATTAGAGGGGATATTGGGAAGAAATTCTTGGCTGTGAGGGTGAGGAGGCCCTGGCACAGGGTGCCCAGAGAAGCTGTGGCTGCCCCATCCCTGTTCCAGGCCAGGTTGGATGGGTCTTGGAGCAATCTGGGATAGCGGAAGGTGTCCCTGCCCATGGCAGGGGTTGGAATGAGATTGGCTTTAATGTCCCTTCCAACCCAAACCATCCTATGAATCTGTGATTCTATGATGTTTCAGTCCCTCTGCTGTAAGCCTGTGCAGCCTGTGCTGTGTCCAATGCCTCCTGTATGCTTAGTGTCCTGCTGATCCTTTTCCAGGGGCTGTCCTGGTCCCTCCTGTCACCCCACTCTGTGGAGTCACTGTCACACATGCTGCACACACCAGGATCCTGGCAGATCCCTCTGTCCCCGTGGTGCGTGTCCCAAAGCACTCCTGGGCTGTGAGCTCTGTTCTGTGCTGTTACCCCCTCTTCTACCTCAGTGGAACATGAGATGTAACAAGGCTGAACCCAGTCAGTTTGTGATGAAAAAGAACCTCCTATAGAAAGGTACAAATCAGTAACTGAAAACTGTAATAGGGACTTCCGAATTACTCTGACTTTCTTAACAGAGGTTATCATTTCCCATTGCATTTTGTAGGACACTTCCCACATCTGTAGCATGCTGCTCCTTTGCCATTAAGCTCTACCAGATTCTTCCATAGGGGTGATATTTTTTTAAAGAGAAAATACTGAAGCCCCATGTGAAAACAGGAAACTCCATGAATTTTTTATAGTGAAATTTTTCCACTAGGGAAACATCCGTATTTTACAGTTTGCAAAATGTGTGGGACCATAAACTGTAAAACCGCATGGAGAACCACAACTCCTTTGTACTTTAAAAATAGACATAAAAGTAATTTCTCCAGAAAGAAGGAGCATATTTTTAAAGGTGAATATTTGTAGGGCTTATAAAAGCTATTGGTCTGTTCTTGGAAACGGAATGATCATGTTTAAAAAAGGAAAAGACACAGATTGTGGTGAGTTTACTGCGACTGAATCATCTCTGCAGTATGTGCTCAACTGGACCAGCCATAGCACAGCTGCACGAGGACGTGCAAGGCTCCCACCCAGCATGGGAGCCTCTCGTTCCCCACTTTCCCCCGAGATGAGGGGCAGGAGTGATGGTGCAGAGATGAGCAGGGAAGTGGTGAAGGAGGTCAGGAAGAAACTCCAGTTATTTCATCTCTCTCACAGTGTGCCAGCCAGTGGAGTTGAGCTGGAATGAGGGAAAAGCGAGATGTTCTGGCCACAGGACTGCCATACTTCCCCCCACTCTGCAACAAGTGGTGAGCAGGGAAGGGGTCATACTGGATTCTCTCAGTTCTTTGGGGGTGGTGCAGGAATGATCACACTGAAGGCTTTGAGCCAAAGCTCAATCTCACCCTGTGTCTGTGTCATTCGTAGTAAATGAGACTGACACTTCTCTTTGCCTGTTTGGATCAGCTGGGCTGTAGCCAGGCCTGGGCAGGACCTGACAGGGCTGGTCTTTGGAGCTGCCCGGCTGGGAGATCCTGCACATGTAGCAGGATGGTGGATTTTAGCAGATGCTCTGTGCCATGGGACAGCACAGGGATGTCATCACGGGATATCAGGAGGAATTTCAGACATCCTGTGTGGGCGTGGGCAAATGGAGAGATGGGGATTCCCCAGCATCTAGTGCTGGCTCTGTTTCTGTTGGTGAGAAGAAACACCAGGGGCAGGATGAGTTCCTTGGCAGACTCATACATCTGGTCTGAATATCGAATTGGACCACAGCAGGTTGTAGTTCTAGGCAAAGCTGTTTTGGAGCTGGCAGACTCCCGGCCCTGCCACCTGCTTGGTGCATGCCAGATCTTGGGAAAGCCATTTCTTCCACTACTACTTTGATGGAGAGGTTGGGGTGCTTGGAGGAGGTGGCCTTTCCCAGCAGCAACAGCAGCTCTCTTGCTGTCCTCTCCTTCTCCCCAGCAGCAGGAGAAGCTCTTAACCTTTCCCTTCCTCCCCAACCTTCAGCTCTCCCACTGCATCCAGGCAAGAGGGGCCAGCTCCTGGCATCACCTCCATTGTGGCTGACAACATTCACTCTTGTCTGTGTAGCAGAGGACACTTTATCTGACCCATAATTTGATAATGACGTCCTGTTTATCGAAGTTTATCCTGCCATTTCAGATGGATAGGAATGTACTTTTCCGTGCGCTGCTCAGTCACAGTGCTATTGAATAGTGTAATATTCTGATATACTGTTTGTTTACAGCTGCCTTTCATCTTCAATTATCCACTATATTTTAGCAGTGGATAGCTGACTGATTCCTGTATTCAGGCCAAATCCCACTTGTTTGGTTCATGTGAGTAATCTAAGGAAGTCTGACACTTTGTTCCCTGATCTGTCTGGGAATGCTTGCACGACAAGGGGTCTGCAGGCATGGGACCTGCGAGCAGGAGTGCAGTCCTGAGGCTGAGACCCATCTTCCCTTCATTCCGGAGACACTTGGCAAATGCACCAGTCCCTGAATGTGGCTTTAGCTCTAGAAACTCCTCCCGTTCCTGGCCAGCTGGATAACATAAATTTTTACAGGCCGTTGGTACAGTGTGGGATATACCAGCTGCCTTTCCATTTCCAGGGAGGGGTGAGACAAGGCCTTGGGCCATTCCAGTTGGACAGCACTCCTGAAAAGGGCAACTAGATGAGTTGGAAACACGCAAAGTTACAAACTTTCCCAGTTCTGTGCAGCTGTCATGTTAGCACAAACAAGCTGGTGGTGCCGGAGCTGCTGGGCTTACCCACTGCTGAGGCTCCTTTTACACGAAATCACTGCCCTGCTCTGCTGGCAAATGGAATTTTCTTTGGATGACTTCCTTTCGCTGCAGAGTACTGATAGTTTATCTCAGTATGGGGCTGCAACCACTCCATTTTTCCTGCCTTGCCTGCTTAAACAGATCTGTGATGTGAGCACTAGAGAGGTCTGAAGGTGGACCAGGGTGAGCTATGTGTATTTAGAACAATTGATTTCTTTCTGTCATGTACCACCACCACTTCCACAGTGGGATCACCACCCGAGAGAGGAGGGCTGGTCCATCATAACAACATCTCCTGTGGACCTGGGAGATGTGGGTTTGGTTTTCTGCTGTGACAGATTGTCTCTGTGAGCATCAGTTACTTAGATTCTCTCTGATTAAGTGTCATGTGTAAAATAGTGGGTATAGTCTGACCCTTCATCACTATTGCACATAAAAGAAAGTGAATTAATGTTGAGAGTCAGCCATTAAAATGTTGGAAGCCCAAGGGAAGGAAGTCTCTACCCTGAGGAGATGAACTAATTGGGAAGGACTAAAGTAAATGGATGAGGTAGTTGAGGTTTAGGGTGAAAGGGGTAAAGGTATGGACAAGGTGAGGCAGGGAGATGTGGTTGCTGGGAAACATTTGGCAGATGTGGAAGGAACACGAGGATGTTGGAACTGGAGTCACAAGCAGGGGAATGAATGGGAGAGCAGGAGATGTGAAAAACCCTGGAAGAAACCCTAATTTTTGAGAAGGAACTACATCATTCGAGAACATAGTTTTGAGCACCTGGGGTAGGAAATGAAGAACAGGAGGACGCTGGGGGCTCAGTGGCTGCCCTCTGTGTGCACACTGAGGTGGCTGCAGAAGATTCCCTGCCCTGTTCACCAGGATCACTTGGGCTTGATAACGGAAACCACGCTGAAAATGTCCCAAGCTGAAATGTTTATCCCCAGGATCTATCTTTGTCTTGTTTATTTGTTGGCTTACTTGCATTTTTCTTGAACAAAGCCCTCATTGTCTGTTTTTACAAAACCTAAATAATTTGGAGTGTAAACTGGCAGTGTCTGGGTAGAGCAGTGAGTTTAAGGTTTTGGATGTTTGCTGAGCTTTCGAAGTTTCCATGCAGAGAGCAAAAGCAGTCACGGCAATTGAGATCTCTGGTGCCTCAACTGAGCAGTTTGGCTGAGCCCTGACCATTTCTGTGGGCTGTAAAGACAAGATATTCTCTTAAGAGCTGCTCCATGGGTCACTTGTGTGAGCCTTATGGCTTCCAATTTTCTCAGTCTTTTCCAGCATCGGGAGGGTCAAATGTAACACCAGCTTTTCAAAAGATTTTAGCCAGGATTCAGAGAACTACAGAACTACAGAAGCTGTTTGTACGGACAAATTAGTAAAATGTAATAGACACATGCATAAATATGATTCACTTGGGAAGTGCACATGGCACCTGTGAAGGGAAGCCCTACCTTACAAATGTCTTGCAGTTCTTTGAAAGGATCAATGAACAAGTGAATAGACTGATCTGATAGATATAACCCACTTGGGAATTCCAAAAGGCTGTACATAAAATTCCCCACAAAAGGCTTTCAATGAAACTCAGCATCCGTGGGATAGAAGAGAAGCTCCTTGCATGGATAAGTAGCCAACTTAAAACAACAGGATACAGAGAAATAACTCAGTCCTTGCGGTGAGGGAAGTTCACCAGTGGAGCCCTGGGCTGGAGCCTGTTCTGTTCAATGCATTCATAAGTGGTCAGGGGAGGAGAGCAAACAGTGAGAACATCTGGTGATGAGGCAGGATTTAGTCAGGGGAATAAAGTTGTTGATGGATAGTGAAAGAATGCGAAAGAGCTTGGCAGAAGTGAGTGATTGATAAACAAATAGAGGGTGAAATTCAACAGACCTACCTGTAAATGGATGCACACTGGGAGACAGGATCTGGGCTTCACTAGAAAGTGAAGAGCTTTAAGCTGACCACTGCCACTTTAAACTGGGCACTACTACTCAGGAAAAAAATGCAATGATCAGTAGGGTTCTTTATACTTCAGTGGAAATGTCAGTTCAATGCTTAATAGCAGTCAAAAGGCCCCAAATCAGATATTAGGAATTATGAGGAAGGGAGTGGAGATGGAAAGAGATCATTACACTGTTCTATAAATCAATTTATTGCCTACTCGTTCAGTGTGGTGTAGAATTCTGAACCCTCATCTTAAAATTGCAGAGTCATAGAATATCCTGAGTTGGAAGGGACTCATAAGGATCATCCAGTCCAACTCCTGGCCCCTGCACAGACACCCCAACAATCCCACCCTGAGCATCCTGAGAGCGGTGTCCAAACGCTCCTGGAGCTCTGGCAGCCTCAGGGCCGTGCCCATTCCCTGGAGAGCCTGGGCAGTGCCCAGCACCCTCTGGGGGAAAAACCTTTTCCTGATATCCAACCTAAACCTCCCCTGACACAGCTCCAGCCATTCCCACAGGAACCTTCAGAGAACAATAGGGCTGATAAATGTCTGGGATGGTGGTTGGGATTTGTCAGCCTGGAAAAGCTGTCAGGACTGACTGATGCAGAGAGTATCCATTGGGATCTGCCGTTCATACATCAGTACAAGAACTGGAGGCAATGGAAGCTCATTCAGTTAATGGGAGGCCTGTTCAAACCAGACAGAGGACATGGGTGGTTCTTCATCCCTGGAACTCCTCATCGGAAGATGTGCAGATGGATGCAAAAATAGTTTTAAGGCAGTCTGTACAAGCAGTTGTAAGAGAGATCTGTGAAGAGTTTCTAAACAGAAGAACCATGAAATCCAGCAGGCTGAGCACAGCTGGAGCTGAACAGTATTCAGACAAATATCAGAAAGGATTGTCCTGTTCTTGCCCTTTTCTGGATGTCTCCTTAGGATCATTCCTGGGAAAAAGATGTTGATGCTTGCTCTGCCCCAGTGTGGCAATTCTCCTGTTCTCACTTAAATGTGCTTTACAGGCAAACATCCACTGGACGTTCAGATTAACACACAGTTTTGTATTTGAGGAGAGCAAGGTCTAATCAATCTCTGGGGCGAGGAGAGAGCTTAAATTCAATTAGACCTTAAGAGATTGTGCTGGTTTGAATTTGAATTCTAATTTGAATTTAAGTTTTCCACCTTTCTAGGGCAGAAGATCACCTAAAAAAGATCACCCCATAACGAATTTCAAAGCCTGTGGTCCCTGAGAAACTACACAGTATGATCAATAATCTTGAAATAGAAGTTTCTAGATGCACCTGTATTTACAGTTAGAGGTAACAGAAAGTTTTACCTTTGTTTCAGGACTAAACTTTTAGCTGAATGTATTCTGGCCTCTTTTAACCATGGAGACTGGAAACTTCTCCCTGTGGAGACTGGAAATGCTATCCACACTCCCTCCAATTCCTCCTAATTCAGAAAGCTGGCACAGGAACGAGCTAAGAAGATTTGGAGAGTCTTTGTTAGCCAAAACAGTGTTGGTTCTCTGACCTGAAAAAAGTGATGATCCATTTCATGCTGGTTCTTTTCACGGAGGATGTGATATCACTTTGTATCCCCATTTGCACTGTTGGCATTCCACAATTCATCCAGGAAGCTGCTAATTTCATTGGGGCAAAGCGAGCCTGCTCTTGAAGGGCATAAAACCTCCTCCTTAGCTGGAAAGTTTGGAATGGTGTCTCTTGAAGATAAATAAATGAAATTTTCTACCCAGGCCTGTTGTCGTGTGGTGATTCCATCTAGAAGGCAGATTCAAATCGTTCGAGAAGACCTGCTGAAACAGTAATGAGCCTTTGGAGAATTGAGGATTGCTCAATATTTTCACACCCCTGTGAAAAAGGTCAATAAAAGGCTTCAAGAGGACTTACTTACCTGCAAAGGAATTGTTCTTTTCCCAGCTTTTCTCCAATTTTGACTATGCTCAGGAGACTTTTTTTACTTATCACCCTTCTGTTCTCTTTTTCAATTGTCCAGTAATTCTGATTTCTTTTAAGCAGTAACAAAGAAGAACAGAGGGGAAAGCACAAATGGTAGATCTCTTTCATCTTCTTTTCTTTTCCCAAGGAAGACATTTCATTAAGACTCATCCTGATGTCCTGTCCAACAAATGAACAGATTTTCACCTGAAGTATTCAAGTAGTAACTGCATCACTTATTTTTGGTGGAATTCTGAAACATCAGGGACAGCAGCAAGTTTAATAAACTATATATGTATATAGATATAAACTAGACACCACCACTTTAAGTAACTGGATGATGCAGTTTAGATCCTGTTCCTGTGGCCTCGTGGAAAATAGGAGATCAAACTTTTTCAGTACTGAGATTGTTGATTTTGGCTTCCATGTATCTCTAGGGTTGATGTTACCTGTCAGTCCTCCAAGGAGCATTGCTTCTTGTTTCACCAGGAGGACTTAGGCCATCTGGGGAGAAAAACTCTTGGAGAAAATTCTGATTGCTAATTTTAATACATTCATGTGTGTCATATGATCGTCAACGCATCCAAGCTGCAACAGACTTGAGAAGAACATTTCACATCTATTGTAACACTTGTGATGGGCAGAGGAATGTATTTGGGATTTATAATCACTGGGAAAAGAAGAAAGAGTTCCTGGCTTGTATAGCAACTCATAGAAATGTGCTAGACACAATCTCTCCTTAGCTTGCTCCCAGATCTCACCACTGTAGGTTCTACTATAACTTAGATCCAGAGGGGAGAGAATTTACAATCAGGAGACATTTCTTTAATTCCTGCTATATTTTCACCCACAAAAAAAAAGATTTACCATCCCCTCCTGGGTTTTGAATATCTCAACAACTTTCCATGGCTTTTCAACACTCCTCCCTAATACCTCATTACAGAGCTGGTGGCAAGATACTGTCTTTCATCTGCTCGTTCATTCACTTTGCAGAAAGTACCTCGAGTTATCCGTAAGGATATCTCACTAGGATTCAAGTATGGATTTTTCTCTTTGACCTTTTCACAGCCCTGAGGCATCCAGCAAGTATTTCGTGGTCATGGTGGCTCGTCTGAAGACACAAGACATACAAATCCAGCCATAAAGATGTTTCCATAGGCACTGCTATCCTAAAGACCTCAACTGCCTGTTTGGATACATGAGAAGCAAAAGTAGAATCCATGTGGACAACACATCTTGAACTATAATTACCATATGGTAAATAGTCATTCTTTATTGTATTGTCAACAGGCAAGGAACATGCTCTGATGTGGAGGCTTGGGGTATTGCTGACAGAGTTAATGGATGAATCCTGGGGGAATACTCTTTTTCCCACTTGACACTCAAGTCACTTTTCTTAATTGTAAAAACATCTGTAAGAAGAACCGAATGAGTTGTAGGCCTTGACAGCTGATCTTCCCATGACTCATTCCACAAAGACAAACTTGTCTTATGCTTGTCCTTTATCTTCATCTGAAGCATTTGCCAAGAGGAGTGTCTGCATTTTGATTAAATTATAATATTCGGTTTCAGATTTTCCATCTGAAGCCTTTGCTCCAGGCAGAAGGAAGAGAAGGGAAGGTTCATATTGTGGCAATAAAAAGGTTTTAAGAGTTATTTTGGATCGAGCCAGAGTATTTAGGAAGGCACTTTGGCTTTTCTACCTCCGTGTCTAAGTTTAAGAGGAGAAAAGCTTCTATTCAATTTCAGGTTGGTATGAATTGACACGATTTTTACTTGGATGTTAATAGTGAAAATGGAGCCACATAAAGATGTTAACGTAAGTTGTCTGCACCTCAGCTATTGTCTAACACCCAAAATACTGACTGAAGAGAATTAAGGTGTATCAGTCTTCCAGACATAGTGGCCTAAACCAACTCGGGCTATATGTTCCCTGAATTATTTATTTCGTTTGTTTTCCTGACAAGCTCAGGGATAGATATCTCCAATGTAGGTATCTAAAGTGACTTTAATAACCTTCCTCCATTATGGAATTTGGCAGATTTTGTTCCTCAGAGCCTTTTCATTTTCATTGCTGGCAGGTAGCTCTGAGTCTTTCCCAGCAAGTATAAATTAAGCAAGGGCTCACTAATTTCAATTAGATTATCCTGTCAAAATAAGATTGATAGTAAATTATCTCAGAGTACAAATACCTTCACAGATATAAAATACTTGCAGTGTTTTTTTAATTTATTGGAGAAATGCCATTGGAGAAATTTACTGGAGAAACCTGCTAGCCAGAAGCTACATCTATTTGAACTGAAAATGAGACCTTTTCTCATGAAAGGGGTATTTAATAATTAAAGAACCCAAGGCTTGTAGCGAAAGGCTCAATAGATTCTCCATCTTTTGATGTCGTCGTATCTAGACCGGCCGCCCTCGTGAAAGGTTCGTGTCAGCTTCGAGTGACACTCGGTCAAACACAAATTATTGGGTTCAGCACAGGGGTAACCCAGTGAAAGTTAATGACCTGTGATATATAGGAAATCACACTGGATGACCTAATGGTTTCTTCTGGCCTCACACTCTATGAATCCATGAATATGTATCCTCTGAGGTTGCCTGCTGGTTCCTAACCAGGGGAACAGGCAGAGGCTGCTGTGAAAGAAGGATTTATATTTATTTACTGGCATCCGTTGTTCTTTAGCTACATATTCAGATGGTTCACACCCAGAGTTTTAAGGAAAAATTCCTCAGTGAGAGGATCTGGAGCATTTTGGGAAGGCATGGTCGCTGGTAGCCTCCCCAGTGAGAATTTGGTGCTGCGAGAAGTGATTCACACAGTTCCCAAAAGGCGCTGCCTTCCAGCATGTTACCACATCTTGGCAGCGTTTGAAGGGCACCCTGCGAGCATGAAAGGCAGGAGTGGTGACTCAGAGAGCCACAGTGAGGGGTAAGAAACCCTTTCTGGTGGAATATGAAAACACAAAAATACACATCCGTGTGTTCGGGGCTATTTGAGGGTGGTACAGCCTCAGTAATTGGGCTCATGTGTCTGTCTAGAAATGGCTGCTTTGGCTGCCTGTTTAGCAAAGAAAGGCTTTCCTCCACATTTATTTTCTGGAAAGACAGTGGGAATCTGGAGAACTCTTAGAATCCGTGAGCCATCCTTGTGCCATGCTGTGGCTGCCCATGTGTACTTACAACAGCAGCTTCCTGTGGCTGGTTTTGTTTTGTTTTCCAATTGGGTGGGAATATTATCTTTAAACAGACAAGAAAACAAAAACAACTGACTTAAAATCTCTCTCAAAATAATAATCAAGGAAGCGAGGATGTTCTCAGGCGGGAAGGAATAGTGACTGATGAAGAGGTGAGCAACGTGAGGGAAAGAAGTGGCGAGATTTGGGGACTGCTGAGGCGGGGGAAGACCTGGGGAATGCTGTGGGGGAAGTCGTGTCTGTTTACAGGCTCTGTTTATCCACACCTGTGGGTTAGAAATGCTGTCATCTGAGGAGTGGCCCCATATTACAAGAAGGTCAAGCACCAAACAGACCTAATTAAAAGCTCATTACAAGAGACAATCTCCATTAGCATGCCAAGTTTCATGCAAATCCATTAGCACCAGGGCTCTCTTCGGAAGCTTTAAATTCCAGTCCTGTGCCCCAGGGACTGGAAACTGTGGCCGGTTAATTTGCCATTCTCAGTCTGTGAACATTAGGCACAGTCCTCTTACTTTCTGGATTATTTCACATTCCAGCAAATTAGTTTTATCCGTTCTGAGAACATTTTAACAAAGAAAGTTCTTTTGGCATCACATGGATAAAATAACAAGGGATAAAAGAATGAGCAGTTCCCCCAATCAGGAACAAATAACTTTAAATCTCTCCTGAAAATGCAGCCTTTCCTGTTATTCCCACCACCCCCCCCCTTCCTTTCATTTATCTTTCGGCAGTCGGATTTTTTAATTACGTCTCTGCAGCCAGATTCCCCTCCCTCTCTCTTTATGATGGTGTTCTCAAGAGCCATGTTTTTTCTTTATGCCATTGTAGCAGAACTTGACTAAAGATCTTCAAACTTGTTAAGTATAAAAGTTGGTAAATGATACTATTGTTTGAGTTAAGGTGGGGGGAGAAGGGGGAAGGCAGTTTATCTGTGGTGGCTGTGGGGAGGGGGAAGGTTTTAAAAAAAAAAAGGGAAAGAAAAAAGGCTCAAATGAACTGAAATGGATCAAAGTAAACAGAGACATCTAAAAGCTTTTGTAAGTTAAAAGTGGCTATCTGTTGCAAGTCCTGCCTCATTAACTACTGATAGAAGCACTGTCTTGGCCTTCCCAGATATCTAATGCTGACTGCCTCTAACGAGATGAACTCTGGGTTATTCCCTCTCTCCGTTCCCTGCACCACTGCTTAACCTCAACCTCTCCCCGAATGTTTATCCTCTCCCTAGGACGGGAGACCCAGTCCCTAAACCTCAGTCCTCGCTCTAAGAAGAAACAAGCTCAGAGAGGAAGAAGGAAGTGGGAGAAAGAGGGAAATACCCCCAAAGCCAGTGTCTTGCCTGGATTTCAATACACCTTTTTGGGAGGGTGAATAGTGAGAGACGGGGTTCAGTCTCTGTGTTCTGGGTTCCAGTATCCCCCGTGCCGTGCCCATTCCGAGGGGGAAGCAAGCTGAAACGGGGAGGCTTGCCTGGGGAAGCAGGGAGAGTGAGGAGGGCTGGGAGGAGGGAACACGATGGCTCTTTGACTAGGACCAGATAGGTCTCTGTGTAGAGTAATATTACAGCTCACTCTCTCATAAACAAGCTGCATGCCGGCTTCTAAAGAGCCCATCTGGCATAGCTTTGAGAATGGCAATAATTACAAGCTGATGATGGACGTGGAAGAAAAGCCCTGCTGAGCTAACTCATAAGGAAGTACAGGCCAGGACTGTAGGGAAATTACAGGCTAAAACCCTTTCTAGTTTAGGCCTTTTGGTGTTCTTAATCACAGACTTTAAATGTTGTAATAAACACTGTTGCATTTTATTGACCAACTCCCATGACAGGCAAATCTTTTTTATTTTATTTTATTTTTGCTATTTGTTAGTTCAGAAAGCAGTTCGAGAACAATCGTTTCTTAAAGACTGGGTCTGTAGATTTACTTCATGAAAAGTGATCCAAACAGCAAGAGTCCTTTTTGTTACTTTGCAATTAAAAAAGAACGAGGGGAAAAAAAGGAAAAGAAATATTTTAGAGGTCCACTTACCCCTACGCAGGACTAGGTCACTGATAATGCCCGCTTTGTTTTGAGATTATCATTGAGGAATAAAAGCTCTAGAATGAGTTATTAAGTTTTTAGGTGAAACTCCTGCTGATTTCACTGGCGGTAGGATTTCCCAGGAAATAAAGCAGTTTTAGGTATGAGAGGTATGGCCTGATCTTGTGCCCAGCGAAGCTCATGACATCCTTGCTGACTCCAGCGGTCTAAACCATTGTCAGTGGAAGCTCAGAGGCCTCATCTGTGTCTGGGCTTAAATCCACTCTTACTGTTGTGACCCAGAACCTGTTTCTAAACGTAAGGGGAAATTCCAGGTTACTGGGGCTCTGTCCTAGAGTCCCTTACAGCTACCAAACATCATTTTCACAGTGGAAAACGTGAAACACAGCGATGTTGGTGCCCAGTTTAGGGCACCTGCCAGGGCTGTGATTGCCAGAGGAAGGTCTCTCTGGCACCAGCTATCCCAAGTCTGGAGTGAAAAACCACTAAATTTTGAGAACGTTGCCACCTCCGTGTCTCCAGATGTCTGCGTTTTGGGTGTATGAATTTATTTATCACGTGGTTTTATAGGCACGTGCATGTGGCAGTGCCATCTCTGTGGACTGGGGACGGATGCGGACTGTCTCTATGGATTCAGGAGTGGAGTGCAAGGCAGTTGTGTCAGTTAACACCGTCTGAAGTTCTGCTTCAGAGAGCCTACCTGTTTTCCCAGACTAATTTCACTCTCCTTTTCCTTCTGTGGAGTCTAGAAGATCAAGAGTTAAACAGCTCTGTGAGTTTTATTTGACTGGAGTGCAATAAATCTCCCAGGGTGACTGATAGACTGATAACTCTCAAAATCCATTCAGTACTTTGTGTGTCAAGGCAGCAGTGAATATGGAGTGCTGTCAGTTGTTTTAAATAACACTGTTTTGACAGTATGTTGTTTATTACAATTCAACACGTGGGATTTGTTTTCTTGGAGGAAATCTGCCTTTATTTTACACTGGGTTTTATTTTAGTTTAGGAACATCGGCCACATATTAGAAATGCTGCATAATGCGGTGGGGTTGGATTTACTGATCTAGTTAAATCTTGGAAAAGTATCTGTGTTTTTACAGGACACATTCTCCTATGAGATTCTAAATAGCAGAACATTCTGTTCCTTTAGATAAATGTTTGCCTGCAGGTATAGCTTTGTGTTTGTAAATTGTTTCATGTTGCTCCTATTTCTGCTGCAGTTCTTTCCCAGTCCTTTCAAAGTTTCTGGTTTACTTGTGGCTGTTTGTATCCCAGCATTTCATAACACAGATGCTTATTTAGTTTTCCCGATTACCATTTGACTATTTGTTCAGGCATCAGATTTTTTTTCCCCCCTTTTTGTTGCAAAGTTGAAGGAATGTGAGGTCAGGGAATGGAAATTTACCTATCCGAATGCACTCTCTTTTCTTTCATAAACTTCCTCTGGCTTCTTAATCTGAAACTTGCTTGTCAATGTGAAATGATTTCTTTATATTTAACTGTCTCTTTCCAATACAGACTGGAATTGTTCCTAACAAAAGAAGCATGAATCGGTGGAAACTATATATTAAATGCAGGACTATTTGTCTAGTTTTCATTAGGTTGCTGAGTGAGAAGCCCAAACTCCTCTCTTTTCCCAAGGTACTCGGATATCCACCAAGTGCCTTCATCCCATAGCCTTGTTTCCTCTCCCAGTAAACCAGCTTTCCAAAAGAATGCTACACTCTCTGCTCTTTATACTGTCAGCAGTGACAGCAACCAGCCACGCTGACATTTCTTATTGTTTACAAAGGATGAGCGCCAACAAGGCATCTCTGATCATTTGATAAACTCTCCTAACCCTCTCCCCCCGCCCAGCCCTCTGCTCCACTGACCAAACTAACCTTTTCACGGTACACTGCCTGTAATTACCAGTGAAAGACGCTAACCAGAAAGGATCAGAACTCCAGCTAAACACAAACAAACCAGCAAAACAGCTCTGAAGATAAACTGCTCACAACTTACGTGGCTCGGCAAACAGGGCAAGCCAGGAGAAACGGAGTAGCTGCAGGCGGGGGGTGGGGAAGGAAGAAATCTAACCCTAAATTCCTCATGTGCATGTATTTTTCATATGAATTTTAAAATTGCTTGAAAAAACATGCTAGAATAGCATTAAAATAACCTTATTGTTTATTATCATAATCCTGTATATTTAATATCCTTTTTCCCCTTCAATTCCCCCCACTCTTGCAGAAACTCCCGCCAACACAGTGGTCAAACTGAGTTCATAGTTCCTCGTAATGAGCCCAGGAGTAATGCCTATACCAAAAAGAGTTTCTTTTCAGTAATTACATGAATCTGACTCTTACCCACCCCCTCCTCAATTCCTAGTGTGACAAGCAGATTCTTTCTATGCTGTTTTCCTAGAGGTGAGAAGCACCAGCACATCAAGTCTCTCTTCGCTCATCCTTCTCCAAGAGCGAGCTGGCGAGGAAGGTAGTGTTGATGGCCTTTGTTTGCCAGGAATGCTGAGGTGGTGGATGATTATTTAAAATAGTTTAAATTCAATTTTTAAAAAATCGCATCTGCTGTTACAGATTCTACCTGAATTAGCTGGAGGATGGGCTTGCTCCGTAAGCAGAACTTTTCCACTGAGTTTTCCAGTGCGAAAGAGTAAGACCCAGCTTTCAGGAGGGTGTGATTTTCTTCCCATAGGCTAAGCTGCATTGGTTCACTCTTTTCTTTTCCTTGGTAGGAGGATTGTTACATGGAAAACAACAAGAACGAGTTTAAATCTCCAGCAGAAATCCAAATCTTTAAACTGAAGTTTTATTTTGGGCAAAATGGCAGCAGAAGATCTTCTGGCTCTGCAAAGTTCCTTCCTATTCTTATAGAAGCCTTGTCTGCTGGGAGCCCAGTCATGCCATGTTATCCCAGCATGGAATCTGTCTTTTCAGCAATAAAATAACTTTCATTTACTTATGTTACTTCTGCAGATGCCATTGATTAAAACCTCCTAAGGAATGACCACAAGAGTTGCACAGCCACTCCTATGGCCTTTGGACAGGCTTTGTCATCAGCTCCATACTGAACACCTAAGGGACCTCTCCTCACCTTTCCTTCTTTCAGTGAATTGCTGTGGTGTTGTGATGGATAAAACAGTTTTCACCTTAGCCCTAAACCTCTAATCCTTGGCTGGAAGCTTTAGCTGCAAGTTCAGCACAATCAATAACCTGTTGCTAAATTGAAAGTGGCTGAGATCTGTCCTTGCCTGACTTTGCAGAGCTTCCATCCTCATGCAGGATCTCCTGCACGCCGATCATGTCAACAGAACTGGTCAAGGTAGTCTGTGGTGGATTTCCTTTCATTTCTTTTAATGTCAAATTTTATGGTTCTCTCTTGAGTTTTTATCTGTTGCAAGGAGATTTTACAACATTGTCAAGCTAGTAAGATATGAAAAGCTGAGCATATGGAAGCAGACTTGAAAGCCTTGATTTAAGGCGCATGAAAACCTTCTTTAGAAGTATGTTTCATTAACTCTTACTGGCTTTCCTGCCTTCTCTATCAGTCTGACTTTTTTTTAATCTGCACAAAAGTGGTGATTCATGCCCTTACGACACACAAAATGAAAAATATCCATAGGTCTGAGATGTCATTAATTTTACCAGAAGAACTGGGCATATCCCTGTGCATGTGATGTGCAGGAATGCCTTTTGTTTCCTCCCAGCTCTTCTTGTCACAGGGAATCAGTTTGCTCCTGTTGTCTGGCAAGAACAAAGCCAAGTGTTGCATAGTAAATGCACTTTAATGTATTGACAAATAGGAATAGAATTTAAAATGAGCTTAAATATGTTGAAAAGCCCCCCCAAATATAAGGAATATTTGAAATTTTTAGGCCAAACCATTTATGAGAGAGAAAATACAAACGCTGTTCAAAATGCCACAGCTATTTACCTTTTTAAACATCCATAGGTAGGACATGCCTCATGTCAGTATTTATTTTGCACAAAATGCTCACTGGCCAGTGAATGTGAATGCTAAATGTAAAGATGAATTTTTTAAAAAACAATTTAATGTATTTGGTGAGGAGAGACTGCAAATTAGTCATATCAGAAAAAGACTTAACTGCTGAAAAACTGCTTCCTCCCCATAAATGTAGGGAGGACTCATAGATCATAGGGCTAGAAGGGGCAATCGGGGGCTCTGCTGTTTCTAAGATGTTGGCCAATATTGGGTATTTCTGAAATTAGAGACAGGAAAACCTATAGTTTGAACCAAGGTAGGCAGTCCAGGACTCTAATCCACTGTTGGCATGGGACAGAGATGGAACACGGAACACGTGCTCACCCGTGAGTTACACAGTCACTGCAAACCACTTGGGTTTCTTTTTCCTGCTGCTGCTGTAATTAGAGTTCCTGTATTTCCCACTACTGTCCTTTTATCTTGCCTCTCTTTCATGTTCCCAAGGCTCACTATCACCTTCATGCTAATGAGACACTCCCTGGCCAGTTAAATGCTTGTTGTTACCTTCCTACAGGTAAGTGAGCACTTTGGGTTTGCAAGTCTTGCCTGTTCTGGATCAACATGAAGTGTAATTTCTGTGCTTTGTGTTAGTGACTTGCCGTGAGTCTGTTCCCAAAGCTCAGGGCTGCAGCTGAAGGGGATAGGGAAAGGCACTAAAATAAAAACATGAAAAAAACCTCACTTCCCTCTACTCTCATGTGCTTGTATTGTATCCATCCCAAGAAGTCCCGTGAATTAAGATGAGGATTTTCACCTCATCCAGCAATCCCTCGCCCTTTTATCTCCACTCCAATGAAGTCATGTCTTGCTGTTTAACTTTCGTGTTACAATTAAGATTTTTACTTCCTCATGTGATTCACTGCAGGGGAAGTGGATTCAGAAAAATTTCAAGGGCCAAAAGACACAAGTCAGAGGAGAAAGTAGGCAGAAATGGAGGTCTTTTTCCAAGTTACTTATTTCCAAGTCAGATTAAAAAGAGCTGTAATAGCAAGTCTTGCTTCCATCAGCATTCAGTGGTTGGGAATAAGAAGGTATTTGCACCAAAATCTCCCTGAATCAGGAGAAGATGCTAGCTGATTTTGAGGAGGAGGTGTGTGAGACAAATAGAGGTCAAGCACTTAAAAGTCAATGGGCTAATTGTTGTTTGAGCCCACAGATTTCTGTCTGGTTTTTGGATCCAGTGTTCAAAAATGTGATCTCAAAATTCATGTCATTAATGCACAGAACTATTTTACAGTGAGAACTAAGAGCGTAACGATCACATTTAGGGTCATTTTTCAGGGAACTGCACATAGATTCTCTAACTAAAATGAAATGTCTTTGCTAGACAGAGCCAGTCGTCCCTGGGCTCTGGATGAAGCAGCTTTTCTGCTTTGTAGATTTTTGCTCTATTGCATTTGCAGGTGCCTCCTATTTGGTCACAGACGGCAAATAACCAGAACTTATCTGAATAAAATTTTCCTGAGTCTTCTGCCTGAACGTTCTCACTGTCAGTTCCCAGCCAAACTGCCTTTCCAGTTCTTTTCCCTGCATTTCTGCATAGTTCATTGCCCTCATTCCACCGCTGGAGCCCGACAGTTTTGTTTGAGGTCTCTCTCTTGTCTGTCCACATCTGTTTGGGCCAGCGGCTTTCAGGCTGTGGTGCAGAGAGTCTCAGGATGCAGGAAAAGGAGATTGCCACAGTTTGCCTCTATAGAATTCCAGGGGATGTCACTGGGAAAAGCACAGTTCATGTCATTAAATTCAGATTTGCTACTACATGGCCTGCACTTCCACGTGAAAACTTTAACCGGCTGGAAATCCAAAAAGCATTGCTGCAAGTTGTGTTGTGGAGGAGGAACATCTCCATGCTGCACGGCTTATGCCTCATGGACATGTCCTAGAAGAGCTCCTCTGGGACACAGTTACACTCTTCCAAAGTAGTACTCTCTCCTGAACTAGCTGATCTGCATTTTTTCATTTAGAAATTACCGAGGTGGGACGTTTGCTGCTGAACTAAAGGAGCAACTCTCCCAGTGGATGTTGTGGGGCACTGGATTTTGGCTATTGTGGCCTTGGTGGCCCAGGTGAAACAAACACTCAGCTAAGCATTTCCATCAGGAAATATCAGCATTAAAACCACGAAAATCAAAATTCCTTTTCAAGCAACCAGCGTTTCTTTCTGGGGAAACATTCCAGGAAAGCATAGCAAGAAATGGGGGGAAAAAAAAAAGTCTCTGAAACAGTGCTCTGGGGAATTTTGCTCCCAGCTTGCTGATGTTGTTGGTATAGGTAAGTGAGAAATGAGGTTAACTGTATTCATACATATTTATATCTGTTGTGGAGAAGAATTTTCCTCAGTTAAGAGCTACATTGTAGGGATGACAATAAGTTCTGCCACGGAGCTTGGTGGAAATGGTCCATCCAGTGCTGGCCTGATGCTTTCTGTACACCTTTGAGATGACCGAGTGCTGGAACAGGCCCAGAGATGTTCTGGAGTCTTCTCCCCTGGAGATATTCCAAACCCACTGGGACACAAACCTGAGTGACACACACAGGGGGACACTGCTTGAGCAGGGAGGTTGGGCTCAGTGACCTCCAGTGGTCCCTTCCAACCTCATCCATTCTGGATTCTGTGATTCATTCCGCTAGGCCCAGTTCCCTCCCACAGTGCGCTCAGGCCTGTGAATACTCCATTTCCCCACCTCTGTCCTTAGGAAACAGCAGGGGTAGCTCCTTCTCTAAGGCATCAAAATGAACCAGTTACGCCTGTACTTGTGATGTTTGGAACTGCCGTGATTTTAAAGGCTGCTTAATGCTGAGTTTACTGGAGTTGTATAAATCTTTGCTTTAAATCCACTGTAAATATGTTACAGAATCTGCCAAACATGCATTAAAATATTTTGCTCCAGATATGCCTATGTCTAACCTTTTGGTTCCTAAGAGCTTTAATCAGTAATCTTCAAGTAGGAAGTTATTCATCTTTATTGCCAGGCACTTCTCAGTGGCGGTCGTGGCAACAATCTTTTCATTGCTTCTGTGTTTAGTTGTTCTTTGACATGATAGAAGTCAGCTGCAGTTCAATGAGCTCACTATTTGTGCAACTTAATTGCTTGCTTCCTTTAATATGTACTCAGTTTTTCCTTTTATGAGCAGGGTTGTTGGAAAAATTAAGCTTAAGGATATGGCTATCCACTGTTAATTAACCTCCTTCCCAAACACATTAGTAAAATAGGTCAAATGGCTGTTGAGTGTTAAGTGTACCATTACTAAGGTATTTCTCAGCTGGAAAATGAACCCTGTATTGGATAAGACAGGAGTTTCCAAAGGAGCTTCAAGGACTTAGGTGTCCATATCGCACCGAAATTCAATTAGATCCCAGTGCCTAATTCCCTTAAGCTGGATTTTACAAAAGCTCTCAGGAGCGTATGTTAAGGCGTTGGGATTTGGTGCATGTTGTGCACGTTTAAAAATAGCCTGAAACTGCTTCCTCTTGCTCTTCAGTTGGGTTTGGTGGAATCTTTGGATGCGTGATCCATGCAGGCATGTGGGAATTTGCACAAGAGCAGGCAAAAAAAAGGAATTGGGTTCTTCCTAGGGATTTGTACGTTGCATTATTGAGGATACTGCATGTGTTTGTTCTTTCAAGAATGACTAATATTATTATTCAGATTTGAAATTCCTAGAATAGCTCTGTTATGTGAGGATGTATAAATAGTTTTGATGAGTATAAAATATGCTCAGTGAGGGAACTGATCTATCAAAACAGCTTTATACAGTGATAGTGTAATTTCTTTCCATGTCAGAGATATATTCAGATGGAAAAATCACTTTAATTGCAGTGGTGATAGCTTGATTGGAATTCTGCCCATTTGCCACCAGAATTGTACATGAATTTTAAAATCATATTTAGAAATGTGTCTTCAGTTGAGAAGTTCTTAACTTTTTCAATATATGTATTTTACAAAAGGGTGGATAGGTTTAAGAAAAAATGGAAGTTGGAAGATTTCCCACTGGGAGATAAAGGCTGTGTTTTGTTATGATAACATCTCTCAATTGCAGTTCCCAGGCTGAGTCGGGAGACTTCTTCTAGAAGGGACTTCCTACGTGTGTAAACTCTCCTCATCCAAATATTAGCATGTGCTACAGCAGTAGCCAGCCAAGATATTAGAAATATTAGATATTAGGAAAAGGTTCTTCCCCCAGAGGGTGGTTGGGCACTGAACAGGCTCCCCAGGGAATGGCCACAGCCCCAAGGCTGCCAGAGCTCCAGGAGCATTTGGACACCGCTCTCAGGGATGCACAGGGTGGGATTGTTGGGGTTTCCTGTGCCGGGCCAGGAATTGGACTCAGTGAGTCCCTTCCAACTCAGGATGTTCTGTGGTTCAGTGATTTTTTGAAGATCAGAGTCCACTGTGGCATGGTCCACGTGTGTAGGAGGCAACCCTTGCCTTGGAGAACTCCTAGGCTGGAGAAGCAAACGGAGAGGAAGGAAGGATTCCTGTCTGGTTTAGAGGGCAGGGATAAAATTCCCAAGGTCGCATGGGGGTTCCGTGGCCTCCTTGCAACAGCACCAGAAGGAATGTTATCCCTTTGGGGACACCCTCTGGGTCTGAATCACAAACAGGGGTTTTGCAGATTCCATGATGTCATTCCAGAAGACAGAGAAGTGCCTCATCTTTGAACAGGCCTTTTCCAGGCAGGGGTTCCTAGCACCCTGTCCCAGTGGGCTGCAATCCCCCAGGCCTCTTCCGGGTGCTGTAGCCACAGATCCCCACCACAGAGAGTGAACTCCATCCTTGCCAGCACAAGTCCTGCTTTTGCTCTATTGCTTTTCCCTGTTTTTCTAATGTAGCTTTATAAAGGGTTTGATAGATGCAAGAAGGGGGAAAATAAGTATTAGAGGAGACTCGGCTCTTCCTTGGAATTGTCTTCCCAGCTCACCAAAGCCAGGGTGAGTGGAAAACTTCTGGCTTCCAGGATGCAAGCTGGAGCTGTGCAATACACTGTCCCTCTTTTAGACCAGGATGCTGTAAAAAGGACATAAGGTGGGCGTAAGTGACATTTCTGCCAAAATCAAGGCCCCTTTAGCCACTGCCAGCGGTGTAATGGGGCCTGTAATAAATGAGCATTAAGTGCTCCTTTAGAGAGATGCACTGGAATTGCTGAAATGCTGCCAGTGTGATACAAGCATCAGGAAATCCCATTTGTTCCATGTGGCCAAAACCCACAGAGAAGCTCCACAAAGCACTTCATTTTTTAGTATGGCTGTAAATAATGTAGAGAATGAATACTGAAGTCCAGAGAACAGCTTTACAGACATGCTCCTGAAAAGAGATTTTCACCCTCCTATGGCTGATGCTGCTGCACTTCAGGGTATGGATCTGAGGTTCTTCTGGATGGAAATGCACCTGTCAGTGGGCAGAAGGTCTAAAGTAGCTGTGGAGCATCTGCCAGCCAGGTGAGAGCTGTAAGCATTGAAAATGAATGCAGAGTTGCTGCTGTTTGCAGAGTGGTTGCTCCTTTCAGGACACAGGGACCTGATACTGGAGCATAGTTTGCACACAGATACTTGGAGTAAGAGAAACAGCCCATTTCTAGATCCTGGGACACCAGGACAAAACATATAAAAAAGGTAGAGAGTGATTTTCACGTGGACATGTAGTGATAGAACAAGAGGGAATGGCTTTAAACTAAAAGAGGGGAGATTTAGATGAGGTATTAGAAAAAAATTCTTCCCTGTCAGGGTGGTGAGGCCCTGGCACAGGGTGCCCAGAGAAGCTGTGGCTGCCCCTGGATCCCTGGAAGTGTTTCAGGCCAGGCTGGACAGGGCTTGGAGCAACCTGGGATAGTGGAAGGTGTCCCTGCCCATGGCAGGGGGTTGGAACTGAGTGGTCTTCAAGGTCCCTTCCCACCCAAACCATTCTGAGATTCTATGAAAGTAGTGCAGGCAGTCAGCAATTACTCCTTTATTTATACATCTTCCCGTGCGGGAAAACAGCGTGAGGATTCCCAAGCTGGTCCATGTGGAGCTGGAGGGAAGGGTGGCACTTGGTTCCGGTGCAGGGAGAAGTCACTGATGTCACACTGCTTGTGCTGGGCACACCGTAAGGACCTGAGTGCCCCCAGGTCTTCCATCTGGCAAACTGGAACAGCACAGCTGGTGTTCCTTGGGGATCCCCTTCCAGTGGGATTTGGCACGTGGCCATGCGAGCCGTACCCCCAGAGGGGCCGGGAGGGTTGTCCAGCCTGCCTGCAGCAGGACCTGGCTGGTGGCTGGGATTCGTGTCGCAGGCCAGAAGGTGGCACTGCCGATACTGCGCTGGAGAGGTCCCCTCGGCTCTGGCCAGAGCAGGGAATTTGGGGGAAATGCTGCAGAAACGAGGCACTGGCAGGCGGGATGCGTGGAAGGGTAGCAGGGTCTGAGAGAGCCTAAAGCAATCAGCGTGCATGGACAAGGCAGCAGCTTGGATACGAGTGGTGTGAGCGTACGGGAACGTCCTGGTGCTTCATCTTCCACTGGCAAGATTTTAATCTTATTAATCCCAGAATCAGACTGTGCAAAATTGTTGAAACTTGCAGATTATTGCAAACCCCCAAAGCAAATGAGCCTGGCAGGAGGTGAGCATTGCAGAGGAGTGCTTGGCTTTGGCTGGACAGTATGGAAAGCTGGGTTGTTTTCTGCTGAAAATGGGCAAAACTTTGCCTTCCCAACCCTTGTCTGGCTGCCTTGGCAGTGCTGGGTGGGGAGAACTGCTCTTATCTCTTGCATTTCTCTCTGACGGCAAGTAAACACCCTTTTGTCAGTGAATGCTCAGGAACGAGGGAGAAACTGATGGGCTTTGGTTTAGCTAAAAACAAGAGACTGACTCTGGAAGGAAGGAGCAGGTGAACAGCTGGCTGTGAGCTCTTTGTTAACACAGGTTTTATATATATATATATATACACACACACACACACACAGTCTGAGGTTATACACCCGGCTTCTTCACCCTGAGACCGTGTGTATTTAGAAGAGGATTTTGTGCCCTGCACTGAGGGAAGCCTCCTAAAGACAATTTGATTGGAAATTACTGTGGAAGGCCAGTGGGCGATTCATCATCCAAGTGACTTATCCCTCCCCCAAAGTTTCTCTAAAGTTTCCTGTCAGAGCTCAATGTGCCCTGAGGAAAAGTGCTTTTTCTTTCTTCATTCCTTCACTCCTCACTAGCTACTTGTGTGGGTGTCCTGGGGTCTCGGAGAAAGTGGTGCTGTGCCTGGATTTGTCTCAGCTTAACTCCACTCTGATTCCATCCAGACCAGTGTGAACCTGGAGTCACTTATTAAAGTCAAAGGTGTCCACCCGTGGACGGGCTTACTGGGCACATCAGGTGGGAGCTTTACCTTCTCCAGAGCATCTCCCAGCTGCTCCCCCTCCACCATCATGTGGAGATGCTTAAACAGGTGACAGGAGAATGAGGATCTCCAGGTCCTAAAGCTGTTAATCCTTGTGAACAGTCACCCCGGCCAGGATTTGTGCCTGGGTATGGTGCCCAGCTCAGGGGAAAAGCAGAGCCTACAGAGCTTGCAGTCCTGTGGGGACCAGCTGGATTAAATCACGAAGGGTGACAGGTTTTCCCTCTGCTGTCCTGCTGTGGGTAGGAGCTGCCAGCAAAGGGACAGTAATGAGCGGTTGGACAGAAGAGACTTGTGAACTGGGAAGATGCACGAGAGCTGAGAAAAGACATCAAGATCAGTGTTTTGTCCCAGCAGCACCAGCCCTTTGCCTGGAAGAGAGTGTGAGGGGGCAATAACTCGGTCTCTGTGCTCTGCTCTTCATTTGAACACGTCAGAAGTTGCTTCACCGCAGAGGGCCAAGCTCCCAGACAGATGCAAGAGGCTTGTGCAGGGGAGGTAAGTCCTGCTGCATCCTACCCTACTCCCTCTTCCCCTCTGTGGGCAGACAGGGTGGCTCGCAGTGTGACCAAGCGTAAATGATGCGGCTCTTGGAATTGGCAGGGAGGGAATTTGATTTTTTTTTTTTTTTTGGTCAGGATTGCACTTGCAGTTTACAGCAGGCTGGTTCCTGCTGAAAGGCAGATGTGACTTCGCTGTGCTGGGGAGCCAGCCCCCATCCCTCCTCTGTGAGCCCTGGTGGAGTCCTGAGGCGGAAAAGCCGAGTGCAGCTCCGAAGGGCACATGTTTCCTGTCTCTTCCTCCTGGCAGGTTTTGTCTGCAGACACTGGCTTGAGTACCCCATAATTACATTTTCGCATTTTTTAATATAGTAACACATGGCTGGGCTTGTGGTAAGGAGCCAAGTGATGTCTTTGGGCTGTGAGGACTATAAATAACCAAAGGGATCATTTTATTTGGTTATGGAAGGAAGAAGGTCTTTCTTCAGCAGTTGCTGTACAAACACAGCTTTGGAGCAAATAAAGAAGGGTTCTTTTTTTTTCTATATGTTAGGGAGATACCCATGGATTCAGCAGAATGCCTCAAAAGTGAAAAATCCTTTGAGTTACATTTCTTTACACAAGGCCTTCACACACTGTCAAGCTGCCCAAATTATAGCTTTGTTTTCATTTTAGTTGTGGCAATTATTGTGCTTTTGTTAAAAATACCATTCTGTGTCTATTCTAAGCTCTCAGTAGCAAGGACTGTCTTAAAATAAATGTATGTGCAGTGCCAGGCACAATAGATCTCATCTGTGCCCAAGGCCTTGGGGCACAACTGCCATATATACAACAAACAGCTGGTTTGTGTGACAAGATGCAACTTTTCAAGTCTAGATCTTGGCACTATGAATCTTGAAATCCACGATTCCTCCTTTTTTCTCCACGCTGTGTTCCTCGGCACTGCTGTGTAGGCCGGATCTGATTGCACTCTGCTGTCCAACAGCCTCGTCACTTCACCCCCAGCACATCTTTCCCTCACTGTGGTGATGCCCCCAGGATCTGTACCCTGCTTTCCACACCCAGGCTGCCCCTGGATCTGTGTGTTGCTCTGACCAGAAGTGCTGAGCAGCAGAGAGGAGCGAAGCTGTGGTGCTGCCCTGCCTCCGAGGGAATTCCTCATGGTAGCAGCCTGAATCTTCAGCATTTCTTCACCGGGTGGGTGGCCTTGTGTCACCCAGTGCTGAGATGTACTCTGCTCTGAGGCGTCAGCCCAGGAGCACCACGTCATGCCAGGAGCAGCCATCCACCCCCTCCACATGGCTCATGGATAATTTAACGTGGAATCCCAGAATGGTTTGGGTTGGAAGGGACTTTAAAGCCCATCTCGTTCTACCTCCTGCCATGGGCAGGGACACTTTCCACTCTCTCAGGTTGCTCCAAGCCCCATCCAACCTGGCCTTGGACATTTGCAGGGATGGGGCAGCCACAGCTTTTCTGGGCACCCTGTGCCAGGGCCTCCTCACCCTCACAGGAAAGGATTCCTTCCCTACATCCCCTCTATCCCTGCCCTCTGGCAGTGGGAAGCCATTCCCCCTTGTCTTGTCACTCTAGGCCATTGTCCAAAGTCCCTCTCCAGCTCTCTTGGAGCCCCTGGTACACAACAGATATTGAGATTCCTCTAACTTGTGGAGTTTGCTTTTAGTGTGAACAACTACACACGAGGCTTGGGGCAGGAACATTTCAGCCTGTTGTGTATTGCTTTAGTTCTGCACTGGAATAAGGCTCCCGTGTCCCAGTGTCAAGTGCTGGATCTGCCATGAACAGTTTGCAGAACTTGAACACAAGCTTCTCCTAACAGAAAGGAGATGCTTGGAGGGGTTACAAACACGTCCTGTGCATCTGCAGAGGTCACACACCAGAGAGACCTTTCTGTGTACCACGGACCAGGACGTCTGGTGCACCTACGTATTTGTTAATACGTGTGACAAAAACATGGCCAGATAAAATGGGGACATTTCTACCCCCTTTTTGTAGATACAAAATGTGATCAAAGCGTATCCAACACCCCAAAGGGGTGAAGAGTATTGACCACAGCCTTTCTCATTTCCTTTTGGGGAAACACACACAATCCTGCACACGATCCAACTTTGAGCACAGACAAGTGCCAGACCAGGAGGTTCCATTCCTGGTTGTGTGCGAGCTGCTACATTTCCGTAGGGAAGGCGCCGTTCCTACAATCGCATCGCTACAAAGAGGCCACAGTTCCATGATTGCCCTCAATTAGCGGCCCTGCCAGATCATTCCTAATATTTTTTTTCCGATGGGCACAGCGGTGCAATGGATCTGACAGTGTGTATGTTTGGATGGGGTGCACTGACAGCAGTGGTGTCTATCAAGAGGAACAACTCCAGATTAAATAGCAGGGCGCTCTCTCTGTCACGATGGGGCAGTTTCAGGGAAAAAGCTCCCATTGTTTCCTCGGCCATATCGACGGGGCTGACACAAGGCCCTCTTGATTAAACGAACTGGCAGCAGAACAGCAAGTTCTTGTTAACCATACATGCCAAAAGGCCCTAACACAAACAATCCCCATTATAAATTAGGCCTTTTACAAACAATATTTCAAGAAACTACTTGTCCGTTTTCCATGCCATTATGCATTTTTAGGATGATTACATGTTTCTGCTGGATAATGGCCTTTTGCCAAGGGCAAAATGGAGTTTCAATAGGATTCATTATGAAGTGAAAAGTTTTTCTATTCCCTACCTCCTGGAAGGAAAAAGCCACTCACAGATAAAGCTCGCGATATAATTACGTTGCTTTAGATAACCAGCGACGTTGCTTCCCAAATGATAAGTACTTGTTTTTATCCCTCCTTAATCTCACAGGCCCCTTGTAGTCTTTTAATAGGAAGTGGTGGCAGCTGTGAAGGCCACTTGATCATTTGGGTCCGAGCAGAGCGCGAGGCTGCCCGGCTGATAAAAGCCAAGACAGCTCCAGCTATCAGGACAGCTATTAGAGGAGGAAGTGCTGTCTGCGAGGACAGGCCATGCCAGGCAGCTCTTCAATGCACTGCTAAATAATTATGTTCCATTATAAACCTTTCCCTTCCCCCTGTTTGTTTTACAGAGCCTGATCTCTCCTGGAATTAAGACACGTTGTTCGTATCTGCAAGGGAACTTGAAATACTGAGCTGTGGGGGTGGGGATGTCAAGGTTTGATCCTGCAGAGGGCTGAATGACCACAGTAGGAGCCAAACCCTTGGATCCTAGTGCTGGGCACAGGAGTTCACAGTGCTCAGTGTAACAGAGGAGTTACACAACAGCTTTGGGACTGAGAACCTGACAGAGGCAGAGGTTGCCTTGGGGACTGGAAAAAAAAAAAGGCAGGGGGGGTCTTGTAGTTCGAGCCCTGATCTGGGTCTCAGGAAACCTGGCTCAGTTTCCAGTCCTCCTTCAGAGTCCTTGGTTTTGATCAGTCGCTCACTGCCCTCATTTCTCATTTGTTACATGTGAATGGAAATTATTTCTCCCATCGGCCAACTCTTAGGATTATAGGATCTGAAGATAAAGACTCTGTCATCTGTACAGAATATCAAGATCAACAGGCTTTTGCCTGTCTTAGTTGAGATTTTGAGATGTTACTGTACTAGATCCCATTTCTCTGATTTATGGCTCATGTGACCACTTTTGTTTATAAAGATGCCCATCATTCCCCATTACATGCTTCCCTCATCATTACTGCAGGAATTTAACCAGGAGGGCAAACAAATAACTTGGTGACTGCGAGAACAAAAGCCCCAATTAATGAAAATTCATTTTGAGGTGGCAAAAGCCATTTATTATACCCATATAGCAATTATTATCAAGTTAGTGATTCCAGGACTCCGTTACTATTGTTAAGAAGAAAAGCCTTTTACGCTGTTACAGTCTGAGGTCTTTAGGAACATTAATTAGGGCTTTTCAGCCCTGGAAGGAAGGAGGATCAGCTCATGTTCACTGGGAAGGGAGTAGGGAGTTGAGTCTCTTGCCTGTGTGACAGTGAGGAGTCTGTGATGACATCTAAGGAGTTAGACGAGGTGAAGGTGAGCTGAGGCCACCTCACCCTAATTCTGCTTCCCCAGCTGTGAGGAGCCAGGAGAGCTGAGAGGAGGAGTAACCTGAGGGAAGGAATGTGCTATCCAAACTGGGGGAAGGTGTGGGAGTTTGAGTGAGTTGTGGAGGAGCAGGGAAAAAAAAAGGTGATCCTGGAATTTAGACAGTGTGCTGCGCCTTTCATTTTGCCACAGTGGTCTTGTATGAGGTGAGATGCTTTTATTGTCCTTATGTTTTTCTGTTTCTGGGTACTGAGCTTCATCTGATTGCAGGTGAGCTTAATACTCCAACCCGTGTGCATGAAAAATGATGTAAAACACGAAGTACTTTGAAATATCATGCTCTGGACATGCAATATTTTTGACCTGTGGTGATGTCATCCTCTCCTTTCCCTGCTCAAGAGAGGAATAATTCCATCTGCTTACACCACAGAGGAGACAGAGCCACAAAAAATTCATGTGGAATTAGGGTGATGGGTCAGGGAGAAAGGAGATTATGAGAGTTTGACAGATGGTTGTATCATGGGCATATAAGAACATACACAACCTAATTCCCATGCTTTGTGTATTACACTATAAAATAGAACAGGTGGTTATGGACTGTTTACACAAACAGACAGGGGATTTGAAATATACTCGTGGGAAGTTAGTTTTTAGGGGCTTTTTTACAATATAGGTGTGTTTTAGATAATATGTATGTTATTAAAAAAAACCCCAAAACCAAAAATGAGGGAGAGGGACTTTTTATACTGGCAAGGTCCAACATATAATAGTGACAGGACAAGAGGCAATTATTTTAAACTGAAAGACAGGGGGTTTAGCTTAGATATTGGTAAGAAATTCCTGCCTGTGAGGGTGGGGAGGCTCTGGCACAGGGTGCCCAGAGAAGCTGTGGCTGCCCCTGGATCCCTGGGAGTGTCCAAGGCCAGGCTGGAGGGGGCTTGGAGCAATCTGGGATAGTGGAAGGTGTCCCTGCCCCATGGTAGGATGTTGGAACAAGATGGGCTTTAAGGTCCCTTCCAACCCAAACCATTCTATGATTCTGTACAAATGCGTGTATATGAACAGTATCTGTTTTTATTTTGGAAAATAAAAGAGATAAAAACATATATACATATAAAGTAATGCATGCCTGGTGAGCTGGGCCTCTTGGACTATGAAATCTAGTTCTCTCCTGCTGCAGGCAGGCAGAGTGAGTGCAAACAGGCACTGCCAGCTCCTGCTGCCTCTTGTAGGTAAGACTGAAGCACCCAATGATAGCAGGTCACAGTCGGGGACCTACAAGCTGCCAGGAGAGACTCACTCACTGAGGGTGTCACCTGTATGAGTGTTACCACAGCCTGGTGCAGCCAATTCACATAATCCTGCTCCTGGATTTATCAAACGCCACCTGAAAGTGCCAGAATGATGGGAGAAGGAGTCTGCAGGCCTGACACTGCTGGCCTGACAGGTCACACCCTGATAAAAGCAGCTGTGTACTCCCCAAAAGGCTGTTAAATACATTAGTCATTAGGTATTTAATTACCTCTTTTCACCTGGACTCAGCTGACCTCTAATGACCAGTATTTGTTGTGCTCACAACAGCAGGGATGGATTGAAACAGGCCCTGAGAAAGTCTAAGGACGAGTGACTTCTTGCCTAAGGTCATGCAGGAAGGCAGTGGCAGAAACCCCAGCCATAAACCCGAAGTCATTCCTGGCTGCTGGAGTCACACTGCAGTGGCCGTGCTCCACATACCAGGCTGCGTTCACCGGGACAAGTGAAAGGGAGGAAATCCTTTCACAGGCCTGGGAACTGGGAGCTCCATCCCCTGCCCCTGGAGATGGTGGAAAGACTCATTGTCTTCTGTGAACTTGGCGTAGAGCCGCCGCGAGGCTCTCCCACAGAGCGCGTGGGGAAAGTGCAGGCTGGCAAATGTCCTGAGATAATGGGAAGAAGGAGAGGGGAGAAGCGCTGCTGCCTGGGTGGAGGACAGCCCTTTCTGATCATCTAACAGCTGCCTCTGGGCCATCACAGCTACACAGTCCTGATACACAACAAAGTGATCCACATGGAAACCCCGACCCAGAACTTGTGTGTGGAGACCCTTTCAGCATGGGAAAAATAGCTACTACACTGAAAAGACCAGGCTGCTCTCTCCCCATTAGTTGCTTGAGTCAGATGGCAGAAAGAAGGATATTATTAAGAAAAATAAGCTTTATTAAGGAAGGGGCAAGAAAACCTGAATAGAAAACAGATTGCTTCAAGGCACTTGAATTCTCTGCCCATTATTGCTGTCAAAATCACCTAAAGTATGTTGACAAACTAAGAAAAGCTTGGGAAACGAAACAAATAATAAACCCTGATAACCAGCAAGCTCCCCAAAGACCCTGCGTGCCTCAGGAAGGGGAATTCCAGTGAAAATCACCGCATTTCCAAACTGGTGGTTAGTGTTAATCTTCTGGAGCTGTTTTTAAACAAGGTCTGCAGCAGCTTATGTAGCCAGCTGAGCAGATGATGTGAATAAAAGAAATGAGGCACAGATCAAAAAAAAGTCTACAGGGTTTGGCTTTTAATTTTACCTCACCGTCTTTCACCCAGATGTGGTTGTGGGTAGGTATCAGCCAAGAAATCGCAGGTGGCATGGTTATCTTGCTATTTACTGAGCGATGATGCTGCTACCAGCTATTCAATAATAGGAAATGACTAATGATGTGGTGGAAATTATGAACCAGGATTAATAAAACTTGAAAAGGAACAGTCTGGTCTGTTTGATCCTCTGAAGAGGAAGTCTGTCTGTGTACAAGTCTTTTCCCTGAGGTGGTGTTCTTATTAGTCTGATCTGAGTACGGAGCAAAGGGAACCGAGTTTGGAAGTGGCTTAAAAAGAAGACAGTAAAAGAGGACATGAAGTATTGTTGAAAAACATCCCTGGGTGACAGGCTCCTTTCTAATGCTGCCTTGCAGGAGGGTGGGGGCAAGTGGCAGGAAGGCAGCTCCAGTCTGCGCGTCGCTCGCAAGTGAAAAGGAATTTCTTGGAGAGCTGCTTTTGACTCAGGTCCGATTTTGCTGTTCTTTCTCCTGCCAAATCCTCCTTGAGTCATTTTGCTTGATGAGGGACTACAGTCCCAGGCTAATTCCAGGGCTGTGAGCAGCCTGGTGAACAGGAGGTGCCACTTTCCAAGTGCCGTGGCAGTGCCATGAGTAATTTCTTGGTGGAGAGCTGGAGGGCTTTCACAGGGCTGGTGCAGGTGCTGTGATTTGAAAGCAAAAAGGTGCCCTTAGAAATCAAGCCCAGGAAAGAGAAGTGGAGGGCCTGAACAGAGTCGATTCCTGAACTGATCCTAATGAAAGAGGTTTTGGGATATATATCCTAAAATGAGTGCATAGGTCTTGGAGAACTGGAGTTTTTCTGGGTAAAATCACCACCAGCTGAGATGGCACCAAGATGAAAATATGTTTGATATGGCAAGACTGACATCTAGGACATGTGGTGGGTTCCAGATTGTTACCACAAGGGTGGGGAAACTGGCCTCCCCTAAGTTCCCTTCCATTTCCAAGAGAAGAGACTTGAGGTTTCTTATTCTCAAGGCAGATTACGTATTTCTTAGGTTCCTTGATGTATCAAATTCCCATGACTGCTTTGGTGAGCCACTGATCTCTTCTGCTCTTCTTGAGGCAGGTCAAAGTGGTAGCTACAGTGAAGTTCATTCAGTAGGGAACTGAGGAATGATACTGAGTGGCCTGTAATGTCGGATAATGTGTGAAGGAAATCTCCTGGAACAGAAGATGCTGTGTCATTGGCTGAGATTGCAGAGATGTGAGTTCAGTGGGGTTCTCTCTGGTCCAATATTTCCACCAAAAATGCTGCCAGAATTTGAAAATCTTGACTATTTGTGTCCAGCACTAGTGCCTTGCTTTAGGCTTTCTTGGCTTTGGCACTGTTTGAACCTCTCATGCTCTCAGGCACGTGGTGGGAATCTTTGGTTGTCCTGGGCAGGCCCAGGAGTTGGGCTCCGTGAGCCTCGTGGGTCCCTTCCAGCTCAGCATATTCTGTGATTCTATGATAGTCCTCAAGTTCATCGAATTTATTAAGTTCCTGTCAATCTTTTGCATCCACTCTGGTTGCAGTTAAAGCTTCGGAGCGTCTGGCTCCAGCCTCATCTGGTCCATCAATCCAGATGGAGCTGTCAGCATGTGGTGTTTGCAGCTCAGGCCTTACAGAGGAGCAAACATTTGGTTTCATTTCAGTCAGTGAGGACGAGTCACCCCTCAGCCTTTGGTGTTCAGAGTTTGCTGCTCAGGCCAATGGACAGTCAGTAACTGGTGCGTGAGTACGAGCCCCAGAGGCAGTACTGGGGTAGTTTGTGAGAGACTCTACCCTCCTCCTCTCTCATTTCTTTTCTTATGTCTGATTCTTTCCTCTTTACCAGCTTTCTTTTTCTCACTCCTCCTCTGGCTTCCTCTTAGTCTTTCAAATAATTTATGTTTTAAAGTGAAACTCAGCTATGCAACTGGTTTTATATTTATAAATTGTATTGGGCTGACCCTCTCCTTACCTCAGAGCTGGTATTTTTAAAAGCCCCGTTATTTCCCACTGTTTCAGAAGGTTAAAAGTCCAATCTCATTACAAATGCTGTGCATATGTTGTTGTTTAGTGTTATATCAGTGCATTACCTCAAACGGCACAGCCAATCATAACCCTGGTGGACTGTGTCCCACGTCATCACACGGGTGGCACGGAGGCACTGACGGTCTTTAAAGACATTAAATCCTGCTCCCTGCTTTGTAATATCTCAGGATCTTCCTTTTGTCCTTTTGGTATCATCAAGCATTTTCCTTCTCTGCTTGGGCAATACAAAGAAACATTCAGGACTTGAAATCCCATAATCAGCTTTGATCATGCTGCTTTTGGGAAAGCAAGGACAGATGACTTTGTCTTGGTGGAATGTTCCTCCCTGCGAATGCTTTTGAAGTTCTTTTTCCTATTATTTCCGTCTTGATTTAAAACCAACCTACTAGATTTTTGTTACTGTTGTCTTATTCTTAAGTCGTGGCTCTTTTTCTTAGTTCTTTTTGCCCAAGGATTTTCTTGACACCAAGTTCTTTACCTACTATGGTGAACAGAAACCTGCCTAATACTTGATCAAATTAAATTTGCAGTGTCACTGCACCTTCTTCTTATTTTCGAGTTCTCAATACTGACCCTTTAGCATCAAAAGTCTTTGCTTGTGTTTGGAATGGACAAGGTCCTGTCATGGTTAAGTAACAATTGTATGTGGGCCAGCATATTCAGAATGCCCTGTAACTGGCCCCCAGAAAGAAAGTAAATGATCGTTCTTGATTGTAGGGAGCATATTGTGACTTAGTTTAAGCCAGGAGGAATGATTGCAATGCCCTGACCCATTGCTGCTGATATTTGGCTTACGGGAGATTCAAGCCCAAAATGTCCACACTGGGTGAATATTACCCCAAAATGTAGTGATGAAGGCGAGGCTCTCACATACCCTTGGCATCAATTTTATCTGTGGTGATAATAGCAATAATATTTTTGTGTTTCTGCTTCACCCACAAAAGCAGCCTCAGCTCAGCAGTGGTTCCCTCTCTTTGTTCCCTCAGAAAGTGCCCACTCTCTGCAGAAACAGATGCTCAAGCGATTTGTTTTTCTTCTTTTTGCTCTAAGCTAGATGAATATAATGTTCTCTGGAGTTGTAAAAGACTGTTTTTGTATCTCACAGTCACGTTTCAGTATCAGCAAATATTTTAGATATGAGTTAAGAGAGGTACCCCACTGACAGAAGAAGGCTGGCGGAGCTTGTAGTATCACATCGTAAATTCCCTCTTCTGCTATGAAAATGTAATAAAATATGTGGCATGGCAGATTTACAATGACAGTGCTGCTGCTGTGTTAAGGCAACTATTTTATCCCTTTGTTTTAAACCGCAGTTTTTACTGTACTACACACAATGAGCCTTTCCTCTGGGCAACAATGCCTACGAGCCCCACATTAAGTCAAATATGATCTCATGGCGACTCTTCATCAACTCGTTACACCATTATCTCTCTGCTGCTAATAAATTTTAGGAGGGAAAATTTATATGCAAATATTTTATTTCAGCTATCGTTACACTTGGCTTATCGTGAGCCTGGTAGTGCCCCCGCCCACTGACATCATCCTTGGAAAAGTTCTGTTCAATAGGTCTTTTACAGTCTTAGTGCAAAGTTACATTCCCAAGCCTGACCACACACATGTGATGGGCTTCCCAGCTACCTACAGCCTGACCCTGCTGGTGATGCAGGTGGGCAGGGTCCTGCTTGCCAGGGCAGCCGTAGTAACTCAGGTGGGTTTTGCTTCTTCCTGCCTTTTCTTGGTTTTGAGTTCTCTCAAAATGATTGTAGTTGTGATTGCAACCTTTTATTAATCAAACTTGAGGCTTCTTCTGTCCCCCACTGTTAGGTTGTCCTTGAGATGCGTGAAAATTAACTTTCTTAAAAAATTTCTGACTCTTGTTAAGATAATAAAATGCGTTTCCTTTTAAGGAAATTGCCTAACTATTAAGGAGATAACCAACAATTGTTATGATTTACTTTAATCTTCTTATAGATGTTGATGTGAATGCCTCAGGACAATGGTAAGGATAAAATTTAGGAGGTTTATGCCTCCCTGCTTCCCAAAGACACACGGGAATAAGCTGATCTTGTGGCTCTTGCTTTTACTGTTGTCTCCAGGTGTTTTTGCTGCATTGTCGAAATTGTACTTACAAAATTGTACAACTGCTTCCTGTCCATGTTTGCAGCTCTGGGATAGGCTGTACTGGGAACATCCAGATAACTCCCAAAGACTAGAAGATTGCTAAAGCCAAGCAAACCTTATCTTACTGCTTTTCTACTCTGTCAGTGGGAAGGCTGATGACTGAAAGAACAGGAAAGAAATTGGTAGGAACGAACCTCAGAGGCTGTGATCATTGTAATCCTTAAATAAAGAATATCCTGGGTATTCATGGGAAGAGAACAGGGAAGTAAGCAGCAACTGGAAGAATGAATAAAAATTAGCTACACAGATTGGCATTTTCAAAAATTCTTATCAGATTAGAAATATGTGTTGACAGATGTGATTGTTCATCATTCATACCTACCTGGGAAACTCACGACGAGGGCTGAAAGAGATCAGCTTGGATAAGTGGAAGAAGCTTTCCACCCAGGAGCACAGGCTTTCCTCAGTGGTTGCAGCATTTGCTGTGTCACCGAACCCATCTGCTGCACAACTGTCAGCATTGTGGCACTTCAAACACACGGGCAGAAATACCATTGCTTTGACAAGTACTTACTCAGCAGATTGAAAGTCACAAAACCAAAAAGGCTTCAGGGACCAGGAGCCCTGGGTCTGGAGTACACAAAAGTATTGCAACTACGACTGCTTCTAAATCTTAGCCGGTTTCTTCCTAATACTTAAGAGACCAGTGGAAAGAAGTAGCTACAACAACGTGTCCAAAGGTCAGGAAAAGCCTGGCTCTATGTTTGAAGTAATTCATAGAAGGAACAGCAATGAAAATCAAAGGAAGAAATGAAATGGCTTCCACTTTTACGCCAGGTCACCAGGAGAGGCTCAACCAAGCAGCGATCTAACATTAACACGTATCAGCACATATGGACAATTCCAGTCAAGCCAGGAACTGTTTTTTCTATGGCCATGAGGAAAGTTAACTATTGTAACCCAAGTCATCTGACATTTTTTTCCAAGGAGCAGAATTTCCTTTCTTCTTCTGGAGAAGTTTTCATTTTGCAAGGGAGTGTGTTTACGATAGATTCCCACATCAGAAATGGTGACATCAGTGATTCCTTTTGCAATTTCCCATCAGTACCCTGGGGACAGGGCTGGCCTTCCTTTGGCAGCGTGTGCTGAAATCTGGGGACAGCAGGTGCAGTAACACACCAAGTGCGAGTACTTTCACCAGGCTTTAAAGCCAGGGAAAGTACAGGAGTTACCTCAATGCACAGCCTGTTCCAGGGCCTGCTTACCCTTAATTTCATGAAGCTCAGTGACAATGTTGTACTCCAGCAGTGACAGAAGGCAGGGGCTCTGTTGCAATAGCCATTGTAATGGAAGGAATCTTCATATTCAATCCCAAACTAAGCAGGAACTAAGGTATTTTTAAGTGTGCAGCCTGCAAGTCATTCCTGTGATTGCAAAGAGAAGACCAGTGAGGATTCACTGGTTGGGTGCAAATTCTCTCATCCCCTGCTCCTTACTGCTCCTTCTTTCTTTTCAGGTCCCGGGGACAGGCTGGGGCTGCCAGATTAACCCCTTCCCAGACTTTGGGCTCTGCAGCCCCAGGAGGTCTAATCCTCATCCTCTCCCTTGAAGCAGGAGATGGAAAGAATCCATGTTGTTCCAAAATCTGCAAATGTTTGCAATGCTGGAAGCTCTGTGTAACTCCCTATGCTGGTGAACCCGCTACAGGTGGTCTGGGCATGTGGGCTGCCTGTAGCTTTATTTCTAAGGGCATGAGCTGTCTGGCAAGTGAAAAATTGGCTTTTCACTGAGTTGCACTAAATATTACTCTTATCTTCTTTTTCTTTTCTGCATGTGTGGGGGATGTCCCTGTCAGGATAAGACACACTTCACGTGATGCCTGGAGATTTAAAAGCACTGTGAAGAGAGATTGAGTTTGCTTAGGATTTAATGAACAACTTGCTGAGGTCATTTGGCTCTCCATGATTTAGCAAACTGATAAGTGATTAAGGATAATTTTCCAGTTAGCTTGCTGCTACTCTTTAAAGTGTCTGATGAACATCAGCAGCTGAGCTGATTGATAACTAATCATCTAGTTTGGCACTGCTAATTGCTTGTTTAGCCATCAAGCTCCCTGTTTGTTAGATTTTCAGGTGGCCATCAGAAACAGCTTTCTGATCACTCGGTCATGACTTAGATGTAGTGAGATCAATCAGCTGTTAATGAAGTATTTTCAAACCCAATCTGTAGAAAGTCATTTACCTTCCCAAGCGAGGACTAGAACTCCAATGAGCTTTAGACTATTCTATGACTTTCCCATGGAGACACCCCTCACCAGAGGGGCTTTAAAGGTTTGTTACCAAGATGGTTGGAGCTAATCCTGCTGAGGTTGCCCGGGTGGAAAGCATGTGTGTGTATTTCTGTATCCCCACATACCATGTGTTTCTCTTCTGTGCAGTCAGGAAGCAGATTTGTCCTCCTGCCATGTATATTCATCAGGTGTTATCTGACCTCGGGTCCTACTTAAGGAAACATCTAACTGAGCTTGATGGAAGACTTGCCCAAGTAATGACATCATTAACAGGACATGTGATAAAAGTGGAGTGTCACCCACAGTGATTGCATGGAGCATTGCATGATAGCTGGGATGTCTGTAAAATCTGTACAAAATTAACTACAGCTGCACAATAGGTGATTAAACTAGTTTTCTCATGCTGTAACTCAGCCCTCTTTAATACTCATTTAAGAATTCTTTCTTTTATAGGACTGTAATATGCATGAGCCCATTCCTTTCCACCCTCCCCATTACTCTACAGCAATGCCTTATTTAATACCCTGCTCATATTTTTATTGCTTCTAGCAGTCAATCTCCTCTCCTCGGCCTCTGTCCTGGGTAGCTTAGCCAAGAAATGGGGAACTTCTTGGTGGGGAAAGTGATGGAAAAGGAACAGAACCACTCCAGACTTGTTGAACTAGTCCCACAGCAGAAGTAGCTTTCCCAGAGAAAGATTGGCACAGGCAGGTTCCCTTCTGTAGGATTTTTCTTCGCACCTCTGAACCTGTGTGTGTGGAGTCCACGTAGAACAGGATTATATCACTTCTTCAGTCTCCTCAGGGCCTTTTGTGGGATAAGAGGAAATTCCTACCGAGGCTGGTCTGTAACTTCTGTAAAACCCGAGAAATTTGGGGATGAGGTTTTCTTGCAAATGCCCTTTGATCTGGTAACCCCTTCAGGAGCTCTTCCTGAAGGAGAGGAGAAATTGTTAGATTTACTTTAGGTAAAATCCTGGTGTAGTTCATCTCAAGTGAACTTGCCATGCTGGCTGAGAGCTCAGGATCTGTTTCCTATAGAGTGAGAAATGTCCTGTAAAAAGGGACCATAAATAAAGCAAGTTTTCAAAGAAATTGGATGCAGTGCATCAACATTGCCAGTGCATAACTTTGAAAGCTCATGAATTTGTCACCACAAGCGCAAAACCAGAGCATTTTGGGTTCTCTTCCCATCAGTGAATAGTCTGAGGTCCCTGGGAGTGGTTCTCAATTGTGATCTGAGAAATACGAGCTGGAGAATTTCACTGTGGGATTCCCGAGTTGAGCTCAAAACCCCCTGCATCAGACCACCTACTGCCTACAAGGGGACCACTTCATTCAAGATGTCATTCCATCTTGAATTAAAGACTTCAAATTAGAAAGATCTTAACATATCCCAAAGTTAACTGATGCATTGGTTGACTGTAGGCGGGAACTCAAAGGTAAAATCTACCTTTTGCTTTTTAACCTTTGGGATTAATCTTTTAAGATTTTCTTCACGACTGTAAGGATTAGAGACCTCTTTTAATTTTTAATGAGCTTGAAATTTTTATATAATAACAAGCTGGTGGGACATGGGACTTTGAACAACATATTTAATAATAGAAGACGACAGTAAAATGATTGGAAGGATGGATACGGCTGGGTTACCTCATCTTTCCAGTAGCAGAAGGTAATAAGTGAGTTATATTGTTTTTACCAGCAAATGACTGAAGATATTTTTCTGGAAAATAAATTCAGCCCCATCAGAGAGACTCCTATCTAGTGAAATGAAACAGATTTAAAATAGATTTAGCCATTAAAACATTGAGCTAAGCTTCCCTCGGTCCCTACTGAGCAGAAGACGCCTGTCCCGTCCACCTCTAATCTGAGAAGCTCATCGTGTCTCCCAGACCTATTTGCAGCGAGACACTTGTGGGAGATGAAACCTTGGCATGGGAGGTTGCTTGTCTCCGAGGGCTGCTGGAAGGGGAGCAGAATTCCTTGTCTGCCTCGATCCACCCACGCAAACAGGAAGGAGGCCGTGCCAGATGATAAGTCCAACTTACCATCCAGGGTAAGTAGATGCCAGAGAGGATTGTTTTCATTTCCACGGGATTTCTAATTAAGGGACATGCTTTAACTGTGTTTTCAATGGCTGAACATCCAAATGACAGTTTGATATGAGCAATTTGTCTGGCAGGGTAGATAAATTCATACCAAAGCTAAAGGATTTTCCGTTTAAAATGGGTACACATCCTTAGCTGCGAATCGGATCAAACATTCCTGTAACTAAAGAATCCCCTTTATGTAACAACTGCTTTTTAACCTTCATTCTTTGCACTTTTAATGATCAAAGTCTCTCCTGATTTGTCCCCAGTCATTGCCTCTGCCAAGTGCTTGTTTTTTTTCAGAACTCTCCGTCTCGTTCCAGTTTGATGAATGAAGGGAAATGTCTATTCCCATTTCTCCTGTCCCACCCAGCCCTAATGAGCAGTAGTATTGTCTGACTGACTCCTGGGGGAATTTGCCACCTGCACAGTGGCTGGGCTGGGCTGTTGCAGCTAGATTTCTTCTGATCTTTGTTTTCTAGAGATGTGATCCAGTGTCTTGAGACCAGGTAGAGAGGGAAGGTGCTGGTGTCTCCCTGTCCTGGGAAGATCAGTGCAGCATGATTAGGCCACTGGGTGCCATGTGTTTCATAGAATCCCAGACTGGTTTGGGTTGGAAGGAACCTTAAAGAGCATCCAGGTCCACCCCCTGCCATGGGCAGGGACACTTTCCACTATCCCAGGTTGCTCCAAGCCCTGTCCAACCTGGCCTTGGACACTTCCAGGGATAGGGCAGCCACAGCTTCTCTGGGCAAGCTGTGCCAGGGCCTCACCATCCTCACAGCCAAGAATTTCTTCCTAACATCTAATCTAAACCTAGTCTTTGACAGTTTGAAGCCATTCCCCCTTGTCCTGTCACTCCATGCTCTTGTAAATAGTTTCTGTAGCAGTTTCTGGAATACTGGAAGTCCATCCAGTTGAGAAAGGTGTTGCTTTGGTTGGGGACATGCTGCCTTTTATCGCGTTCACAGAAATAGATCAAAGACATGTTCACGATACCCATGGCCAGCAGAGGTGATGTGGGCAAACATTAAGTGGGTTTGTTCCTGTAGGAGTCCTAGTTTGAAGCTCTCTTGATAACTTTGCCAGGTTCAGCTAGAAAGGCTCTGACATTTAGTGCTGGTTAATGAGAACGGTGAGCTTTGAAGGTTACAGGATTGCGTGTTCTCCCTTCCCCCCATCATCACATGGCACCATTCAAAATATGTCTGAGCAGAGAATACAGTTATTTTTGGTACTGGCCCAGAAACTTATCAGGTGAAGTGCAATTAATGAATCAAGTGCCTTAAAATATCTGCCCAGAAGCAGCAGGTACTCTTTTGGTGACTGAGTACAGGAATTTCATTCAGAAGAACAGCAAAAAGCTTTCCTTGCATAATTTCTTCACAGGGCATTTATCCTGCTGCTTCCAGGGAGGTTGTATTTTTGCTATACCAATACAAATCTGCCTTACCTTGGCAAATCACAAGACTGGAAGATCTCAGTCTGTGTGTGCTCAGTGGAGATTCATCTGAAATCTTGGCGGGGTTTGTCTGCTCCAAATATAACCACAGTACAGAGTGCTGGGAGGGGGATGCACAGAATCATGGAATATCCTGAGCTGGAAGGGGATCCACAGGGATCATCCAGTCCAGCTCCTGGCCCTGCACAGGACACCCCAACCATCCCACCCTGCATCCCCAAGAGTGTTGTCCAAACGCTCCTGGTGCTCTGGCAGCCTTGGGGCTGTGCCCATTCCCTGAGGAGCCTGTTCAGTGCCCCAGCACCCTCTGGGGGAAGAACCTTTCCCTGATATCCAACCTAAACCTCCCCTGGTACAGCTCCAGCCGTTCCCTCAGGTCCTGTCACTGATCACCACAGAGCAGAGATCAGAGCTTCCCCTCCATTGCCCCTTGTGAGGAAGCTGGCACCCGCCATGCGTTTCCCCTCAGATCTCCCCTCAGATGTGGGTTGGCTTTAGAGCTTGCTCCTTTTGTGCTCTTCTTTCCTGGGTCATCAAATGCCAGAAAATGTAGAGGAGGAATCTACGACTTAAATTCAGAGGAGACCAGGACTAGTGCAAGGGTTGGGGAAAGGGAAGATGGGAGCAAGGAGTTTTCCAAGGTTATGCTTGAAGAAACAGCATGAGGAATCTGCACAGGACTTACAGAGGGATTGAAAATAATGAGTCAAGGGAAACTGAGAGTGGGATAGAGCCAGTTGTCTGGGAAAGGAGAGACAGAGCCTGAGACAGAAAATTGGGTGGGGTTAATGAAATCAGGAATGGTTGGGACAGAAACAATCATCCGTGGTGGTAGAGAAGAGGAGGAGGAAGCAGGGGCAGTGAAACACTCTGTGTGGAGAGGGACATTTATAGGACAAGGAGTGGGGACTGGCTGGCCAGGCAAAAGGAGACAAAGTGTTATAAAGAGAAGAGCAGGTGTGAAAATGGGAACTCGAGTGCATTGACTCTGAGAGGAGACCAGCACTGGCATGAAAGCTACAGGTGGTTCTCAAACAAGATTGAATGGAGTCAAACTTTGGGACAACTGTGGGCAGATCCATGTCTGTTTGTCCCCAGGCTGGAATGAGACCTGGAGCCAGGGGCACATCATGCCACTGTATCTGAGTTCCTCTCCACCTCTGCTCTCCATAAAGAGCACGCCTAACGCCAGCGAGGAAAAATATGGACTGAGCACAGAAAGAAGGTGTGTTCATCATGGCCTGTGCTCTGGGAGCTTAAGGCAGGGGCCTAAGTTTGACCTGTGCATTTTCTGATAGTGTGGAATGACTGAATTTACAACTGTACCAACATCCTCTGAATGCAGTGCCAGGGAGTAACACAGAGCAAGGGGTTAATGGGTTATGCTGTGCAGAAGGGAACAACTTTAGCAGATAAGTAATTAGAGATAACAAAGCTGGAGAGCGCAGGGCTGATAGGTTGTGGCTGAAATACCCACGTCTATTAGTAAAGCCAAGAGGCAAGGACTGTCTCTGTGCTTTTATTTGCTATAGTACAGATGTTTGATAATCCCAAAAGAGGTCAATGCTCCAGTGCTGGGCACTCAGCGCCGTTAGAGGAAGATGGTATTTGCATTAAGGAGCCTACAGTTCAAATAGACAAGGCAGACAGAGTGGGAGAGGAGCAGGAGCGCTGAGAGGTAAAGCAGGTGGCCATGGTCAGCAGCAGAGCTGATTCCTGAACTTCTGAATCCCAGTGCACTGGTGTGTCTGTTAAATTGTGCTGCTGTTTGTGTTCTTACCGAAGCCAAAAGGATGTCTGAGTAAATGCTCAAGGCAAAAAGCACTATGGGATTTCTGCCCTAGAAACCAGAATCCAAAATGGGCTGATTTTATTTGTTAAAGGAAAAAGCAAATGGGTCAGTTCCTATTCTGAATGGTCCTGCTGCCACACCAGCACACAGTGAGTGCTCTGTATGAGAAGAGAAATCCCACTAAAATGGGACTACAGCCCTTAGTCCTGGTGGGAGATGCAGATGCACCGAAATCTGTTTTTATTGGCTGGGAAATACAGCATGGTTTTAGCATGTCCACAGCACCTAGAAATGTCCTCAACACTTTGCACAACAAATAAATTAAGTTGTTAATTACTTCTTCTGAGGGTTTATATAATGCAGTGTTAGTCCTACACAAGGGGAGTTAGGGCAGCAAGAACAGAACCATGGAATCTCAGAGTAGTATGGGTTAGAAGGGACCTTAAAGACCATCTCTTTCCAACCCCCTGCCATGGGCAGGGACACCTTCCACTAGACCAGGCAGAAGCTTTTATTGCAGAGCCCACGAAGGCAGCGACACCGAGGAATACACCAGCAGTCAAATTTCACACCAGGTTCACCAGGAATTTATCTGAGTAATTTTGCATAGAAATCTCAACTCCTCTTCCCTCCCATCAAAAATAGCTGGAAGTGTCCATACATTTTAAGATCTGATTCTAGGATTATGCTGGTCATTTAAAAATAATGAAAGTTTAAAAATGAATTTAAGTGCTTAGTTGCCTCCCCATACAGTGATGACTGACAGCAATAAACCCACCAGAAGAAGCAAATCTGGGTAGTTATGTCACAACTGAAATGAATATGATAATACATGTTCTAGTTGAGTTTATTTAGGACATCCTGCTGCTAAAATCAGTCCACAGAATGGTCAAATTTCAGAAAGGTAACATCATTGATACTCAATGATACATTTATTTAAGATTTCCTCTCGGTTTACTGATGTAAATGTATTGTTCATTTTTCACATACCAAGCACTGTTGTTTAGTCTCAAGGGAATTTTTGTTACGAATTTAACAACTGTGACATATTAAAAAGCACATTTAAGGAAGAAATTAAGCCTTGAGAGGATGTGACCAAATGTTTCCATGGTGTTTTGCCAAAATGTCACTTAAATGCCAGGGCAACTTTCATTAGAGTTGCTCTTTCAGAACTCATCTTGCCCACCAAAAAAGTAAAAGGAATCTTGTCCGCATCAGTAGCAGGCAGGCCTTCAATGCACTTGCCAGAAAAATCATTTCCAAAGTTTTATTTTAATTTTGGAAGCTCCTTTCGGCTCCTGGGTGATGCACAAGTCAGCTCTGTGTGTTGCGCAGCTGACGGGAGAAGAGGAAGTCGATGGCTCAGAGTGTGTAAGCAAAAATGTTCAAATGAAATGCCTCGTGTAGGCACCTGCATCTCTAATTAACAACTGGCCCATAATGTCAGGAACTGATTTTCAGGAAGTTCTTTGTTCTTTGAAAGTCAGGCCCCAAAGTGGGCAATGAAAAATTGAGACCTGAAACATCGACGATTGCTTTGGGGAAACTCAAGCCTGATGTCAAAGCAAATTGTGAACGTGCACGTGCAAGTCTGGGAAATGCTGTCTGTGCTGGTTTTTCTGTAATTCTTATTGCTTTTGAGAAGTTACCGAAGTGAGATGGGTGCAAGAAGCTGTTTCTCATGGATGATTTTCTATGACCTGTTTTGGGAAAAGCTGGACTAGTGATAGAATTCGTTCCTGGGAGATATATCCCCCAAATGAATCTGTGTTTTAAATTAAGTGTTTTAACCCAGAATAAGCTTTCTAGATCCATTTTTCTACCTGTGTGGAAAACGCCACAGTCTAAAAGCTCCATATGTGATTTTCTCCTCCCTGAGACCTCAGGGAGGAGAAACTCAGCTCCACGGAGGTGGGGTGAGCTGAGCTGCCACCTGAGCACCATCTCCTCATCACCTTCCACCTGAGCACCATCTTCTCCTCGCCTTCCTCCGGCTGCCTGCTCCAGGGGTCACACTTGCTCTGATGCTCAGGCCGGTGGCATGAGGAACAATGCAGGCCATTTTCTGGTTAGGATGGCTTGAACCTGCAGGCTTAGCTCAGGCTGGGACTGATGGCCTTGGGCTGAGCTCCCGGGCAGGGGTGTGGAGGGAAACCCAGTGGGAGCCATGAGTGCCCTCAGGGCCCTGGCACAGAGTCACAATGCTGATGCAGATCTAGGGAGCCATTTGGGAAACAAAGTGATGCTGTGGACCTCACACAGGTGACTCACTTTGAGATGGTTCAGATACTGAAGTGCAAACCAGCAGCGCTAAGGGAGCAGAGCTCGGTGATGTTTTCCTTGCCCACAAGCAGGACTGGGTGCTCTCCCTTCTACGGTAGATTTTGTTTATTTAATTATCCCGCAAGGCTGTGATACTGTATGTCCACGAAAATCTAATTTCTTTCCTTTTTGTCTTGAAGCCATTAATTGTTTCAGTTGTAATTAAAACCCGAAAGTGTAGGAAGCACATTCCTGAGAATTACTACTGCCAGAGCCTCTCCATTTTTTCAGCTTTCCCCTGAGAAGAGCCTGGTCCTGGCACTTGCTGGAATGTGTTTATCAAAAGGTGGATTCATATGGATCAGTTGTGGGGACACGTGCAGAGGACTGGGATGCCTGAGGGAGGGACAGGAGCTCCTTGGGACAGCTCAAGGGCACTCTTGTGATTTGGATGCGCTTATTTAGCTGCAACTCATTACGGGGACATTACCTCCCTTGCCTCGGCAGCAGCTGTGACATTAAAATGTATAAGATGTTACCAAAGGAAGTACTTGGCTAAACTTTTTCTCAGCTTCCCCTGACAAACAACGAATTCTCTCAACAATGGTTGGTTCCGGCTGTGAGTCACTAATGTCTTCAGGAGGATGTGCTCTCCCTGCACGGGGCAGACCACAACCAGCTAAATTAAACCAAGACAGGGTAACCTTTGTGGTTGAGGGGCACAGTGGGGAACTCCCAGATGGTTTCCTGAAGTCTGTATATTATACACCACTGCTGGTCTGCGTGAGAGCTCTGCAGGAGCTCCCTGAATCTGGGCAGGACAGATTCTCCAGTGCTACAAATTGCCGTGGCCCTTTGGTATCTGTACAGATAATCTGGTTTATACCAGCTGAAAGCTCCTCTTTAGGAGCAGGCCCTGGTTTCAAATGTTAATGAAAAGGTGATTTGGATGGGATCCTGAGCAACCTGATCTAGTGAGTGGCATCCCTGCCCGTGGCAGGGGTTTGGAACTAGATGATCTTTAAGGTTCCTTCCAACCCAAACCAGTCTATGGTGATTCTACGATTTAGTAATTTCTGGTAGTTTAAGTGAGGTATCTGACATGGAATTCAAAGGGGAATTTGAGCACCCCGTGGTTATCTGGAGATAAAATTTAATCTTTGATATCCACTTTTGAGATAACCTAGTGCTCAGGAGCTTTTATATATGGCCCAAGCTGTAGAATAAGTTCTTTATGCTACTTCCAGAGAGAAGATACGGTGAGGATGTGGGATCATGATGGGTCCAGAACAATCCACAGAAAAGATCTGCATCTTGGAGAAGTGAACCTTCATTCCTGGGTGATGCAGTAACAGCTTAGCTTGTGCAGCCGATTTTACAAAAATATTTATTTCAGTGAAATTAATTCCAGCTCACTTTTAGTTCCTTCTTTTAGTATTTTTCCTTGTTCCTTCGTTTGGCTGGTGATGAGGTGAGAGCTGCAGCGATGGCATGTAGAACCCCCTCTTTGCAATAACATCACTCTAACAGTGCTCTAATGAGGAGCTCCATAAGGCTCTGTGCAGCCATAGGCACTGACCCACCAGCACTGGGATCTCGAAATCCCACTGGGAACGGCTTCACATCTGCCTGGTAAGGTAACAAAGCAATATTAACATTTTCATAAAATGTTCTGAAGTCAGTTTGGCTTGGCTGGCCACGCAGATGCTCAAGCCAAGGAGACTGTCCTGAGCGTGGTGTCAGCAAAGAAGCAATGCAGAGCAGTAAGTGAAGTTGCAGGATCTGAAGAGACGTTTTAATAAGGCAGTGAAAGTGGCAGAGCTTTGAAAAATCTCTTGTTTTTCTGTCTGTGCCTACATGAAAAAGGTGTGAGAAAACCCTGCACACTCCACTGTACGGTGTAGGGACATCCTGATGTTTTCATCCTGGTGCCCCCGAAGAAATTCATAGGAAGTTCAACCTTTATTTGATATTTTTTCCTGAAGTTCACCTCAACTCTCCAATGTTTAGAGCCAGCTGATGGTTGAGTACTGTGAGACAGTCGCTGTGAGTGCTGAAAGAGGAGGTGAAGAGTGCATTTGACTGCAATGTGTGCATCACAAAAAGGTACCAGTGGTGATTTTTAATCTAGCAGTGAAAGAAATAACATGAACCGATGGGTGGGAACCTGGCTAGGATCGTTTCTGAACAGGAAAATGTAAGCAAATAGCAACACTGAGTAATTAAGCATTGCTGCATTTTACTAAGGGATGCCTTGAATGCTTCATCACTGAAAGCCTAAATAGCTGTGCAGGGAGGACACTGTAATTCAGCCACAGTCTAGTGGGGTCAGTGCAGGAATTAGAGGTTGAAATCCTGTTGCCATTGGGACAGAAATTTAATTAGATTGGCTATAACCACTCCTTCAACGCTGATACTTTTTATTCCACCTGGGCTTGCCAGACTGAGGCTGTCAGGTCCTTGATAACTTTCTATTTATGCCTGGACAGATTTTTATTTGCATGCTAGTTTGGGAATTGGTTGTTCTTTGTATCTGTACTCGTATTTACATGTGAACAAGTATATTTGTTCTTCATCAGCCTTTGTTCTCCTATTTTTAAAAGGCTTACTCATCCCCTGAAAGATTAACATCGGTACCATCTGATTTAGGTGACAGTTCTCACCCCATGAGCAGCAAGAAATTGAAATGAACTGTTTCTGGAATGAGCCATTGTTGATCCAAGCTGTCCAACAAGTACTTGAATAACAAATATCTCTTACCAAACCAATGTTGGTTCATGAACAGAGAAACAGAATGAAGTTCACTGCATTGCTTGTTTGCAAAACACAGTTCAGCCCTTTCTTTGCCAAAGCCGAGCTGTCAGGAAGTAGATTCTTAACTGCTACAAACCAACTCAAAGCAGTGACTTGGGTGCCAGTGACAATTTACATTGAGTGATCATCCAGCCTCAAAGTGCAGTGGGACAGCAGTGTGAAAAAACAAATGATGGGGAATGGCAGCAAAACATTTCAGAATAGCCAGAGACATTTCTGGCATAACTTGCAAGTTTGGTCTGGGTTTTTTTTTTGCAAAGATAAGGTTTGGGGGGGAAGGGTGGTGGTGTCTCTTATCTCCTGTTTCACTTAGTGCTTGCAAAGATCAAATCTGAAGCTAAATTTGTAAGGAGGAATAATATTAGTACAAGTGAGGCAGGTGTGCAGGTGGGGGGATGGACATCCTTAGGAACAGAAGCTCTTGCTCTTGACAAGGTTCTCCCCCCAGAGGGTGGTCGGACACTGAACAGGCTCCCCAGGGAATGGCCACAGCACCAAACCTGACAGAGCTCAAGGAGTGTTTGGATGATGCCTCAGACACATGGTGGGATTCTTGGGGATGGTCCTGTGCAGGGCCAGGGGTTGGGCTGGATGATCCTTGCGTGTCCCTTCCAGCTCAGGATGTGCTGTGATTAATTTTTGCTCTTCTTTGTACCAGTTGGTTCCATAAAGATTGTCACTTGCAGCCAGAAAAATCGCTGTGCTCATGTTGCTGGGTCATCACTGTTACAGGAACACCGTCTGACCGAGCACATCATATTTTCCACTGCATTTGTGTTTATGGGCTCAGCTGGGCAACTGGCTCGAGTATAAAAAACCCAGAGATTTCAAATGTTAGAAATTGAATCATTTGCTTGATCTTCTCTTCTGTGGTTTGGTCATGAGACAGTTTTACAAGGAGGCGTCATGCCCAGGATGCAGGAACGCTGTGAAATGCTAAATTTTATCAGACCAAGGGAGCACTGTGTAGTACTCTGCACCTGTAATGTTTGTCATGTTTCTCTCTGGATAAACTTTATAGGGAAATTTTGCCTCTTTGAACTCAAAACAGATCTGAAAGGAGCCAAGCTTGGGTTGGCTGCTGCATGTACTGATGGGTGTCGAGTTAGTGCAAAGTCAAACAACTGCATAAGGAGGATTCAGTCATCCAAAACATAGAATCACAGAATCATTTAGGTTGGAAAAGACCTTTAAGATCATCGAGTCCAACCATAAATGAAACAACCTGAGGAGTAAAGCAACTAAAATGTTCTTGCTTTAAAGTGAAAATGGGTCTCTGGGTGTATAGAGGTGTGAGGGTCTAAAAACGGAATGAGTGATCTGTAGATTCAATTGGGCTGGAGAGGAATCTTAATGGAGGAGTTCCCCTTCTTCCAGAAGGGCAAAAAACAGCCTTCAGCACTAAGCAACTTTCCATTAACATTTTTAAAGCTAATTTGCTTTCATTTAGCACATTCATTTAGCTACATTCACGGCACTTGGAAACAGGAATTAAATAAGGCCCGTAATTAAGGGTTATTAGCATTATTTACTGCCAGTGTTGTAGTGTTTAGAGGCTCTTCTCAGGGTGATTTTTGCTCTAGCTTGTACAAATACATCAGAGGAAGCAGTTCTCCAAAATACTTCCATTTAGGAACACTGTTAGCATTAACAGAAAAACCCCCAAAAGTAAAGCAAAATCTCCTTTTTAATGCACAGATGATATCAGCTATGCCAGCGACTTCCCTTTTTGCTCACTTGCTACTCTTGTTTCATGGATGAAAAAAATCTGAGTATGAGATTTTCTAATTGCTTGTGCAGCAGGTGATGCCAGTGGAAATGTTTTGAAAGAATTAATCTGTAAAATCGTGTAAATGCCAGGGCAGATAGTGCATGCTTTAATTGTTGGTGGCTTGGTGAATCCTGGAGCTGTTATCTTGTCCCACACGCAGGAGGCATTTCCAGTAAACTTCTGTGGGAGATAGGAAAAACCTGGAAACTGGCCATAGAGTTTTAAGCCATCTGAAAACAAGAATATTTGTGAGTAGCTTCTCTGGCATCCTGTGAAATTTCAGGAGTCCTTCGACGTCTGTAATTGGGAATAACCTGCCTCGCTCCAACCAAGCCACAGCAGTTGAAGATTTGGCCCACGAGATGTATCCAAAATACTGCAAATTCCTACAAAAAGGAATTCTTTGTCTCCATTAGCATTTCAACACACACTCACTACAGAGATCTCACTGGGGGTAAAGCATTAAAACCCTTTCAGAAGTGGTTTAGTTGGCTAATTAGACAATAAGCATAAACCTGATGCATCCAGCTGTACAAATAAAACGTGACTTTAAAGTTTAATGTCCTGAGCACAGAGTAGTCATGAACTTGGAGCCAAGAGGGGCTGAGAGGAAGGTGGCTGGCTTACAGCTCGGTAGTGGTGTGTCTGAAGGCTGAAACCTTTGGAGAACTCAGAGAGAGTTTATTTTAAGTGTAACTAAAAGGAACTAAGTACCAGTTACCACAAATAGGGTGATCTTTATCTTCCTTTGTTGGCTTGTGCCGAGGGAAAAAGAATCTTAAAAGACTCCTGGCAGCCGCAGGCTTCCCAAAGAGGAGATCTCCCTCACATTGCTGACATGTCTCTCATTTTTTGGGTGCTACCTTAGCGCTGAAGGAAATTAAGAGGTCATTTTAATGCCCCCTTACGCCCTTGGCTCCTGGGTAGGTGCGATCAAGTAGCTGAACACATAACTGACATTTCTTCCCTCCGTCCTAATGCATCCGTCCTGCAATTGTGGAAGGAAAATTAGGCTGCCCTTGTGCAGTTTTCCACTTTGGCTATCTGGGAGCAGCACCTGTAAGCGCTCACTTCGAGGGATGGTTAATGCGCTAATTACCCAGGACCCAAAAATGCAAGCTGTAAACAAATGAGGACTGTATTTATAATCAATCAATTTTATGACCTTCTGATGGTGATGATATCAGTGGAGTTTACATTGAGAGCCCTTTTACTCCTCCAGGGCAGCTGTGCCCTTATGTTTTAGTTACAGCTTGAAGAAGATTTTGCTAATTTACTTTATGGTAGGCGTACTTAAGAAAAATATTACCTTCCCTAAACAGCTGAGCCCGTTACCAAGTCTCATTTTTAAATAATGAAAACACATGGACTGTCAGTACCTTCAGGGTGTATTGTCAGGTGACGAACTGTTTTCCAAACATCCATGGCAGAAAGTAATGACTTCAGAGCAAAATATTGTTCTCATTGGTATAAGTTGCTGTGAGACAAATCCCACACCCTCTGATGTCAATGGAAAGACTCCATTTGACTTCAAAGAAGGCTGGATCAGGCCCTAAAAGAAATGTTGCCATCATAAAACACCAAAAATGCTTTATGGTTTTTATACATTTTTAAAACGCTCTGCTCGCTGGTGATCTTCCGTGCAGTTTACCTGGCTACGTGTAACGTGTAATTTCTGTGTTTGCTTTGCAGTGGATTTATGAGAGAAGAATGTCCATAAAGCCTGATTTGTGAAGTGTTAAAATGATGTCCTGGAAAGCCACACAATGCCAAGGTATACAAGATGCCCTGTAATACCTCAGCCCCAGGAAGGCTCTCCAACTTTTTTGATGTTACTAAGTTCTCACAAAGAAAAACAATGTTGTTTAACTGTAGACAGATGTGTTAAAAATAGTTTGATTTTATGCCCCTGTTCTTTTATTGGAATTGCTGGCTTTTTAGTAAAAAATCAGGTCAGATTTCAGGGACAGAACTACTTCCTACATCTCCCAGAGCTTTGCTGGGATGGTTGCTGGTTTGAGCAACTTATAAAAATGGGGCAGGGTGGGGGTACACTGTGTCCCCTCAAGCTGGAAGTGCAGAGATAAGCTCCAAACCAGTACCAGGTGCAAGTTATTCTGCATAATTCCTTTCTCTCGTCACTGCACCCTTACTTAAGCGCGGGTTATAAAAGAGATTTGTTCCTTAGGATTGTGAAGGATGTGGCTCTGCAGAGAGGGTGAGAGTCCCATTTTTTTTCTGGATCACAACTCCTATGATCAGATGTGTGAGAGGACTGTGCTGGACCACGGATGAAATCAGTCATCCAAAAGTTTATAGAACCATAGAATCACTGGAGGTTGGAAAAGCCCTGTAAGACCATTGAGTCCAACTGCTAACCCAGCACTGCCAAGCCCACCACTAACCCATGTCCCTGAGTGCCACATCCACACATCTTTTGAACACTTCTAGGGATTGTGACTCTACCACTTCCCTGAGCAGCCTGTTCCACATCAGCTTTTGCTACGGAGCCGGTGAACAGCTCTGCCTCCCTGAGATCTCTGCTGGGTGGGCTGAGCTGCTCCTGCCCGTGGGCTGGCATTGACAGGGACAGCACACAGTGGCCTCTGGGGACATCCCACTTCCCTGGGCTGCAGGGACGAAGTGGGCAAGCGGCAGTGCCAGGCAGAGGGTGCGGGAGCCCCTGGGAGAGGGCTGCCCTCACCTGCCAAAGCTGAGCTCTTGAGGTCCTGCATGCAGGGCAGGCAGCCGGCCAGACAGCTGCATTGCCATGCAGAGACAGTGTCTGGCCTTTTTAAAAGAGAAACTTGCTGGATTTATGTGCAGGAATGGATGTGGTCCTCCTGGAGCTGACGCGGTCTAATGAATGAGATGGGGAGTAAAATACTTTATACTCGCTATCAGGGGTTAACGACTCCTGCCCTCTCGGTTTTCCCCTGCTCATGTTTTCCCTCTCTCCCCCTCCTCCATGCCCAGGCCCCCGCTGTGTCTGTATTTTCCGAGCAGTGGCACCACCTGGTTTGTTTTCTGTGTCAGGTATATTACAGACTGTCTGTCAGAGGTTAACTGCCCCAGCCAGCTCCGCCTTTTCTCCTCTTGGACCTGGTCTAAACTCCCTCCCTGCCTGGGTGCCTCTGGTGAGGTTTCCCAGAATGTAATGACACCTGGGGAAAGAGGATTTTTAAAATCAGTTCTAGTTTCTCAGTGGTTAAACAGTCTGGTGAGGATGGTGGCTCTGCCTACCCGTGGTTTTGGGAACCCACTTGGGGTGCCCCCATAGCCCTCCCTGTGTGCCGGAGGCCTGAAGTTACACATCAGAGACTATTTTTGCCTTTTCTGCTTTCTAAAAACCCTCTGATGTGAATTTTCCTCTGTTCATGCCGACTCTGGCTGTGTCCCCAGTCCATATCAAAGAGGTCAATAACCCTCTCCAGCTGCCTACACGGAAGGGAAACTTCAGCCTGTGGCTCAGATGGAGCCCTGGGGTGGTTGTACAGGTGCTTGGCCTTAACCCTGAAAGAAGCAGGGCCCCCTGTTCTGGGCCAAGAGTGTATCTGGGCCCCAGAGAAAGGACAGAAATCCTGGCTTCTTTCAGGACTGAGGCCAAGCAAAGAGGAAATTTAATACAACTGTTTGAAGTTCAGCTGCAAAGATGATGGGATCAAACTCTTCTTGATAGTGGCAGGTGACACCGTAAGGGGGCAAAGGCCACGGACTGCAGTGTGGGAGCTTCATGTTGGACATTAGGGAAACCTTTTTTCCTGGCAAGTGCAAGACTGAAACAAGCTGCTAGAGGAGGAGGAAAGGAGGGAAATCTTTAACCCTGGAAGTTTTTAAGACTCAGCTAGAAATAGATCATCTCACACATGGCTTTTCCTCAATGGGTGCTGGCACAAGCCCAGGTACAGAGTTGCTCAGCAGTCTCAGGACTGTGTCTTCTTAACTGTCTCAAACTACACACAAATTTATCCCCTTGGAAAACTGAACACATTTTACTCCAAATCTGAAGGGCCGACCCAAAACTTTCCTAATATCAACTCTCCAAAATGTAAAGGAAATAGCAGCATAAAGCTGCCCTTGGTGCAGCTCCCCTGGGAGACCTTTAATTGTATCTCCACAAACTATTTTGCCCTCAGACCACTGTCGTTTTTGTCAATGGGAGAAATGTTGAGATGAACAATTTTCATTCTCCTAGTAATGTGGTTATTGTCTGCCAGAATCCTTTCTCTGCTGGTGCAGCAACTGGAAATTATGTGATGAATGACCAACTGGATGGTCCCAAAATCAAGGTGTCGTCATGCTGGCCTGGGAAAATAGGGCAAGTGTGTCCCTGGGTGGGACTATTCATCCCTTAACTGGACATTTCCTGGGGGGTCACTGTTTGTTGCTCACCTCCTACTGCTCACCTTTTTTTGACTGAAAATCCTACAAATTTGATATGAAGTGCACGGGACCACCAGCAGCCATGTTACTCAACAAGAGCAGGATGTTGGATGCATAAAGTACTGTTTAATGCTAAGTACCATGAATAATCATGTCCAAGGCATAGCAAATCGGGCTCTGGAAATTAATGAGCACTTTTGACCTCCTTTCTGTGCCTCTAAAATGGGAAATGTACCACTTCCCCCTTTTGCAGGGTGAATGGGAATTGATTATTATTGGGCAAGCACTGATCTATTCCACTGAACTGCTCTTTAGGAAAACCTGTGGAGAAATTATTAATCCTGCCTTCAGAGCAGGGTTGGGGTTGCAAAAGAAGTTGTAGAGACACAGTGCGTAATGAGGGCGGAGCAAAATACTGAGTAGCTGCTCATCGATTCAGGACTGTTCACTCTGTGAATTAAGAGATGTAAAAATGGTCTGAAACGATGCTGTAATTGAAGACCCCATCATGAAACATAAGCACAAGAGAGCTGTAGTGAGCCACCTGCTTTCCTTAATTGGCAGTGCTTGATTTTGAGGCTTAAATGCAGATTTTTTGAAAATTTCATTTGAATTATGGTTCCTCAGGACAGAAAGCTTATGTTCAAACAAAGGTCTTTAACTTGATTAGCCAGGAATTAAATTCATTTTTGCTTTTCAGTGTTTTAAGTGAATGAAGTCATAGAATCATAGACTGTCCCAAGGTGGAAGGGACCACAAGGATCGGTTTTAGAAGACAGTGCCAAAAAATGAGGTGCTTAACAATACACATCCTAATGTGACTTCAGAGGAGGAATCAAACCATAGTTTGGGAAAGAGCCTTCTATTTATACAGCTTCAGTCACTGAATCAAAACCAGCAACCACATCAGATGTCTCAGAGTTCACAGTAAATACAAATATTTGGAATAACAGACACAAGAATCAGCTCAAATCAAATCTATAATTCAAGTGTATTTATGCAATACTCTATGAAATGTCAATAAACACCAAAACCTGAGTGCAAGGTATTAAGGTTGATTCAAGATGAGTAGAGAATCCCACATCCTATGGGTTGAAGCTGAAATACTGGAGTTCAGTTTCCTCACTGGAGAAGTAGGCAGAAGGATGGAGGTTTGTGATGCAGAACAGATGAAATATGAATCAGAACCAGTTCTCAGCTCAAAAGTACTAGCAGGACTATAGCTGGTAGTAATAAACAATGCTGTTGTTGACAGGCATTTTACAAAGATTAGGGTTGATCTTCATGGCCAGAAATATTTTATTTTGGCCTTGCATTTGCTGCATTTTTTCCAAGTATTTCACATTGCCCGTTAGCCTGTGGAACACCAGAGCATCTCCAGCATCACTGAGTGCCCCTTTGCCAAGTTCCAGGAATAGAAGAGCAGCTACCAAGAAAGGTCGTTTTGCTGGTATTCCAACGTGCACACTGAAATGCAAAGCATTTGAGAAAGAAGTCTGGGAACTGGGCTGGTGCTCCTTGGGGATTTCCCACCCATTCCCCATTCCCTGTTTCACAGACCAAACGGCAGGACTGAAATGGGAAGGTTTCCTGAGAAGAATAAGTTCCCTGGCTGGTTTCATACTTCCCTGTGGAAGAGTAAGATCTCCCTGAAACGTGCATGGTACCAGATTATCTCCTGCCCTCTCTGTCCCAGGCATCTGGCTGACAGATCCTCCCTTCCCCACATGGGCAGGGGGCTGTTTCCCATCTCCTGGGGTTGTGGTGCTGTCAGCCCCCAGAGCACAAAGCAAGACGCTGCTGAGCAAGGCTCCTGAGCTGCTGCTGCCTCAGCCATGCTGGGATGCTGAAGGGCAGAACGTGAGACCATCTTTCAGGTCTAATTGCTACCCAGAGAAGTGCAGTCTTATTTATATTTCCTGGTATTTGGCAGGAGTAACAGCAGTTTCTGGGATGGAATACTTTTGCCCTGCGTTTTACTGTAACTTAGAAGGGGAAGAGTTGTACCCCTTACAGTAGGTTCAGATCTCTTCTGCCTTTCTTTTGAGGGCTTGGCAGGCTGGGAGCTTCAAATTTGTCTCGACAACCGAGTTTATAAATTTTACTTCCAACCAAGTTTATCACCAGGAGCTAAACCTGGGCAAAGATGGCTCACCTGGGGGGTGGGTGAGCTCTGGCTGTTTTTCTCTGCTCTGCTCAGACTCCTGTGGATGGATCGAGGTTATTCCTTGGGTCACAGGTTATGCAGAAGTGCCTCCAGCCTGAATGGGAAGACAGCATGTGCTATAAAGGGGGAAAACAAACTGATGAGCTGCAGGCAGTCTGTTCAAAGCACTGCTCTCTATGTTCCTGGAGGAGCATCTCTGGGGCATTCAGTATATGCACAGCATTGGCAGGAAAAATCCCTTTTCCATACTTTTTCTTGCTAACTTGTTCCAGAGTCCTCCCGGGGAAAGACTCTTATTTATCTCAGTGGTCCTGCTGCCCTTTCAACTTGAATAACAACAGAGGCTTTTCCAGACACCCCTAAATAACAAAAAGGTGACCCATGGACTGAACTAATAAACATGTCCAGCCCTGTCTGAAGGATCAGACTTCAAGTCTCAGCTTCACCATCACTTTTGGTTACTCCAGGCACTTAGAATCAGGGTCCTAAATTTTTCTCCCTTACTGTTATTTCTCTGCTACGTTTAACCAGCCTCTCATTAGTCTTCATTTAGATATTAATTTTTCATGGGAGCTAATTTTTTTGACCCACACAAGCAATTAATGGTTATTCTTAGAGCTTGAGTGTAATGTCTTGCATGCAGCTGCCTTTGATTACCAAGTTTCTGAGGCCCCCCTATTATTTTGCCTCCTCAGTAAAGCCTGAAAGGATGCTATAGTCACCGATAGCACAGCAAAACCTTTGGAAGTCTGGAAAAACAGAGTAGAAATAATTGTCGGGAGCTGGAGGTTTCGTTCCTGTGGCATGGTCAGTGCCTGCAGGAACTGGAGTTCAGTGACAACGAAGTGCTGAGGTTCTGCTGATAAATCTGAAGTCCTGGTCCTCACCACCATTGCTCCTGATCATTCAGCTTTTCCTTTTTCCACATTTACCAGATGGTTGGGTACGGTTGTGGGTCTAACACGTCAAACCAAGTGGCTGGAGAAGGGCAGAGCTCACCTGGATTTGTTTGATGCCTGTGAGATCAGGGCATTATTTTGGAGCAATCATTTGGACTTCCTTCTGCAGAAGTCTGGAGGAGCCTTGCTGTCTTGCAAGGCTGCCGTGAAATTCATTTGCTTGAATTTTTCTCTTTCAATTTGTTCAATAGTTTTTCCTTAAAGCTCCTCACCTTTAGTAACCCCTTTTATCCGACAAGGAGTAATTGGGACTTTGCTCGGGCCTGAGGTGATGGCCTTAAATTGTCCTGAACTCCTTTTTCCTGAGTGAAGAAACAGAAATAAATAGGAGAATGGCCCTGCATTTTTGGGGGGGTCGAATGAAGAAGGAGGAAACACTGCTGGGAGCAACGTCTGGCTCAGGTCGAGTGGTGCAGAGCTACAGATCCTGTGCAGTGTTACCAGTAATCCCACACCTGCTTCTTTTGCTGTATGAAACAACTTTCTGAGAAGTTAAAATAAGTCTATTTCATTACTAGAGCAAGGTTTTGAAGTTTTCTTCTGACAAGTTAGATGTAGTTTTTAAACTATAACATTTCCGACCAAATTCTGCAGAGAAGGTTGCCTTGGTGGGTTGCATTAAAATAAGCAAGTCTTCACAGAGGTGATGCTCTCCAAAGAGCTGGATGGATAATTTGCCGCTGAAACTATTCTCAAATGGTCCAATGGCTGACAAAACCCAAGAAAAACAGTTTAAGAAAAGGTGTTTTTTAATTTTAAAACAAAAAGTAGGAAAACGTGAAGGTAAAGAATTTTTAGTTTTTAATTTTCCTCTGAAGTTTTCATGGGAAACAAATAATTTCCTGAGTAGTTCCAGCTTTAAAAGTGTCTTGTTTGATGAGTTGAGAATACAGCAAGCAAAGGATTTTGGTTTGGCCGGTTTTTTTCAAGCAGGCCCATGTTGACAGAGATTGACATTGGATAGAGATGAACAGAGATTCTCTGATCCACGCACAGATTTGGCAGATGAAACTTCCCTGCCCATAGCAGGAGAGTTGGAACTAGGTGGTCTTTAAGGTCCCTCCCAACCCAAACCATTCTGTGATTCCATATGACTTCAGCCACCAAAGAGCTTAAAACTCCCAAGCAGTTTTTTCAACTACAGAAAGCCAAATGCATTTTTTAAAACCCAGATATTTTAAGTGTCTATAAGCCAGCACACAGCTGTTGATTTTAACTTCGAGGGTGTATCCTAGTGTCTAAAATGGTCATGTTCCAGTCCCCAGCCTGGGAGCAGTTGCACATGGGAGTAGCTTTGCCTGGTGCGGGCTCTTTGGTAGTATCTGCTCCCAGCAGAATCAAAGGTTGTTTGGTTCCTGCTCTCCACTCACGTGGCTGCACGCATGGGGCACATCCCAGAGGGAGCAGAAGGGCCACCTGCAGTGTGTCCCTCTCAGCTGAGCTTTCTGCAAATACTTGTATGTTTTGAGTCACCCTGCCCAGGGGGTTGAATGTTTTTACTCTACCTATGCCATATTTTCTGTGTTTCAGAACAGGGGCAGTTTCTTGCTCTGCAGCAGGCTCAGCATCACAGATTTTAGCAGGGCCTCTAGGTGCTACCAAACTGCAGATATTAAGAACAGTTTGCAGGCCTGGGCACCAAAGTTTGTTACAACACTTATTTATTACCACTCTCATATAACTCATTCATGGTAAACAATGCAGGTTTTATTATGTGTAAGTAATAGGAGACCTTTGCTTTTTCCACTAACAAACATGCCATGGGTAATTATTCCTGTATTAAAACGACATGTGGACATATTTGCGACATGCAACAGTTCCATGGCTTTGAAGAGAAGTATTATTCCAAACAAGGTTAGCCACCATTTATTTTGAGGGGCTCTTGCATTTCTGTGTTGGAAGCGCTTTGCGGCTTTCCTTGTCTATTTGATAATCATTAACATGTTCCGTCGTTAACCTTCAAGCAGCTTTGCTTGAAACTTTATATGCAGCTTCTCAAACATTTGCCTTGCATTGCAGGCTGTGGTTTGCTGGGGCTGTTTTTATGATCGCTCGTGGTAAAATCAGGAAGATGAAAAATGGGTGTGTATTTGAAGAGCAGCGTATCCAGCTTTCTAGGTCTTAAATTAGAGTGATGAGCATAAACACTGCAAACAGAGCTTTTTCAACTCGATTGCAATTATATTTGAAATTACCTACAATTACCAGTAACCATCTCAAAGCTAGAAATTAACTTTGTAGGCTTTGCTCCAGATGGATCAGCTGTTAAACGTGCTGTCCCTTGCAGCTGAATGGAGGGGAAGAAAGAGGGTGAGGAGGCGTCAGAATGGCAACTGTGCTGTCTTCCAGCTGAAGCAGAGCTTGTGCACACTTCTCCCTTTGAAACAAACCCACTCAAGCCACTTCTTGAGACACGGTTTGGGAAGCTGTGGCTTTGCTGACCCTTTGCTCGGGTCTAGCAGAGAGCCGTCCCTTCCTACGTGGAGCGTGGTGGGCTGTGCCGGCGGAGAGCAGGCTCTCCATCTCTCCTTCCCTTGGTCAAGCCATGAGCAAAAGGTTACATTTATGGCAGCTCCACTTACTGCCTGACCGGCTAGAAAATAGTATTTTCTAATTCTTTCTCTGCCTGATGGTTTCCTGCTGTTATTTCTTCAACTGATCTCTTCATAACTCATTTGGATAACTCCATTCCAGTTTCTTCCACAGTCGCTGTGGCCGGAGAAGTTCAGGCTCTTTTCCCTCTTCTTCCAGAATCATGGCACAAGGATCTTGCCGTGGCTCTGTAGCCACAGCCAACCTCACTGATTTTCGGCTGGTGGAGCTGAGGGAAGTATTTTGCCCAAAGCATCTCAGAAATGCTTGTGATTTCAGTTTCCAACATGACGCTGAGCTGGGGAATGAGAACGTGCCAGGACTGTCAGTGACAGCTTTAGAAATGGATTGTTTGCATAAACTTGAAAACAGTACAAGCATAAATGTATTTCCTTTGTTTAACTTTTCACTCTTGTTTACTCATCTCTGCTTCTAAAAGGCTTTGCAAGTAAACTCTGCAAATCTTTAAGTTTTGCAGGCATTAATGGGGGCTGGGACTTCTGGGATGGCTCCTTGGCCCTGGGAGCTGAGGTGCAGAGCAGGGACATAAAGCTCTGATCCACGAGCCATCAGAACCAGCAGGATGATTTTTCCTTACTTTGCCTCTGTGCTGGGAAGTGATGCCTGAAAAGCTCTGTGAGTCTCCACATGCTCAGGGGCGTGTGGGCAATGCAGAAAGTGACCTGGAAACTCAGGCAGGGTCAGGATTGCCTCAGAACAGCCAAGGAGAATAGATGCTCCTATGGACTGAAATGCTCTTTGCTAAAGAAAAACTACTTAGGCTGTGAGTATTTGAGGGAAACAACTGGGTTTTAGTCCTGTGTTTTTCAGTATCACTGCAGTGGAGTCCTGGTCTATGAGCACTGGAGAGAGGGAAGGGGAGCTCCAACTGTACAGCGATGAAAATCCAGGTCTCTTGTTGGCTTTCATAATAAAATTGCTCCTCCCCTGCATTTATCTAGTTTAATCTTTTTCAAGCTCTGCATGTGCCTCTGGACTGTCCTTGTTCTGCATGGATTTAAACTGGATGCCCAGAGAAGGGAATGGAGCTGGGGAAGGGTCTGGGGCACCAGGAGCAGCTGAGGGAGCTGGGAAAGGGGCTCAGCCTGGAGAAAAGGAGGCTCAGGGGGGACCTTCTGGCTTTCCACAACCGCCTGCCAGGAGGGTGCAGTCAGGTGGTTATTAGGAAAAATTTCATCACTAAAAGGGTGATCAGGCATTGGAACAGGCTGCCCAGGGCCGTGGTGGAGTCTCCATCCCTGGAGGGATTTAAAAGCTGTGTGGATGTGGCACCTGGGGACATGGGTTAGTGGTGGCTTTGGCAGCGCTGGGGAATGGTTGGACTCGGTGGTCCTCGAGGGCTGTTCCAACCTTACTGATTCTATGGATGCAGGTGCTGGCAGATGGCATTTTACTGCCCACTGGAACCACCAGCTCTCTCCTTGACTCTTACAACAGCTGTAGAACACTACAACCCCTTTGTCTTTCCACAAGGAAAGAGAGGGCCAGGACAGCACACAAATCTCTTGCTTTGTAGCTCCCAGGAAAGGGCTGACATCCCCTGCCATAGTTACACACATCACTGGTCCTGGGGAATTTATCTCCTGTGATTGGTGCTCACCTGTGGGAGGCAGGCTCAGAGCTCAGGCAGACTGTGGGGTGTGTTGAGCAGCCTCCAAGTCTCGCAGGGCTTTCAAAGCCAGGGCAGACCCGAGGCAGCTGTAAATGGGCTCTGGAGCACAGAGAACGGTGCTTTATAGCTGGTGCCTCTTTTGGGGACTTGCAGACTGCTCCTGAGGGGTCCCTAAAAGTTAACAGGGAAAACGGTCAGAAGGCTCAGATGGGCTCTGCAGGGGTCCAGGCTGGCGCTGGAATGTTCACAGGATTTCTGCAGGTCTGGCATGCTGGCCATGGCTCGCTCAGAAAAAAGATCTGCTCTTGCAGTGCAGGCTCCGAACCTGTTTGTGACCATAAAGAGCTGCTTTTTTGGTGCAAGTGAATGGAGCCTGGCATGAACTTTGGCATGACCAAATCCTCCAAGCACAACCACATGTCTGATATGTCACAGAGCCTTGTGTTAAATGAGCAAGAAGCTGCAATGAGACAATGTGAGGCCATTGTTTTTAGTCTGATTTCCTAAAGGGAGAGAAAGATTAATGCAGCCATGCTTGGTGGGACTGTTTGGGTATGTGAGTCCCTGTTCCTCCTTTTTGCCCCCATCACTCTCTATCCATAGCCCAGTTTCACTCACATCTGAGAGAATCTCAAACATATTCAGTTTTAACAATTTTTATGCAAATATAGGGCCAGGCTTTAGAGAGAGTTCTAATTCTTCCTCTCAGCACAGGGAAAGCCAAGCTCAACCCTTACTAGACTAGAAGATGGCAGAGAGCAGGAAAGCAGGAAAAGGTTAGAACATGCTGTAATCTAAGTGGATACCAGAGAATCCACCCTTCAATTAGAGATAATTTTATGTGGCTTCTCTAGTGTTCAGCACTGTGGGTGATAATTTATCCAAATAATCCCTGCCCTCTTCTGACTGACACATTTTGATACCACACTCCTTATAAAATAACAAATATAATTTTTACTTTTCCTTTCTCTTTTAAAGATGGCCATCGGTCCCTTTCTAAAGGTGCCAGCAGTCCCTTTCCAGACAAAAACCTTGGAGTGGGATATGAACCCAGTGGCTTCAACAAGGCAAGAAGGTTTTTGCACACCTGTTATGGCCGTGGTCACCCTGGATCCTTCCCTTGTCTCCTGAACTACGGAGCTGAGGTAAGTGGTGGAGGCAATGTACAGTCTCAGGTGGTCCTCTAACCTTGTCAGATGTGTATCAGCACTGTCAGGTGCATAAAATTATTTGGTGTAACAGTGTGGTTGTTGTAGCTTTGCCTAACCCTGCATCCTTTTCGTTCCTGTATGTCACTACCACCACCTGCTCCAAAAGGTTGTCCCCTGCACACTGGGTGAAGCCTTTCCAGAGCTCCATGCTGTATCACCCAGTGGTCATCCGGGACAGCCTAAGAAGTCAGGAAAACCCTTCTTGCTCTCTGGGGTTGCTTTGTTCTCGATTAGATTCCAGGAAGAGCTGCTTCTGAGCTGGGATTGTGCCTATCGTGGTAAAAAGCTGGGCTGCTATCACTGCTCGTGCAGGATGACTGATGTGAAAGTACTTTTCTTGAGCTGCCTGGTGGGTCCACATTTCAGCTTTGTTCACTAAAGCTCTTAAGCATGTGCTTAAAATTAAGTGTGCTGCTGACTGGAGGGCTTGGACAATAAATATGCTACTGGAAAAGTCTCTGGACCATACATTTATTAGTCTGTCTAAAAGCCCTGTTATTTCTTCTTCACTTCTGAAGTAAATCACGTCTTTCAAAAGCCACGGTTGTGGGTAAGTGTCTGATTTTGATAGGCGTTGCATATTGCAGCTATTGCTGATTTTAAATAAACTTATAGATGCTCGGCACATCCGCAAATGAGACCCAGCTTGGCTCCTTTCAGTGGTTTGGTGTTTTTTTGAGAAATCTGTCTTTGAACTACCCATCTGCAGGCTTTTTCTTTTTACTGTCTGTGTGGCCATCCTGCAATTACCTGTGGGTTTATGATCCTTCTCTAGAGAACAAGTTGGTTGAACGATAAAGATGGGGGTGATAAACTGGGGCAGGCTGTGATATCAGTTACCAGTGTCACGTGAGTGTCCCTCCAGATTTACACTGCTGCTGCAGCTTTGCTCTGGATCGGGCTTCAAGATTTGCCATCAATGGCCATTTCAACTATTTTGGAGTTAAGTCTGTTGAATGTGCCATGGAGGCTTGAGGGCCTTTGTGACGGCAGTGAAGACAGACCGGAGTGAGCAACTCACTGGCAAAGTCAGTGTAAGGTAAATCTGTGGGAGTGGGAGGAAGAAACTAAACCGTGTTTTTAAAGGGTTTATGGCTGGCAATTTATTTCCTTAACCCCTGGTTCACTGCTGGGCAACAGTAAACAGTGAAATTTAGTCTCATAGTTGCCTCTGAAATGAATTGACCATGCAAAGAAAGGCCGTAACTCCCCAGAGCAGCAACAGATTTTGGGAACCTGCTTGAAATGCTCTGAAATGGTTAGGGAAATTGAGGTGTGTGATTAAGGCTTCTTGGAAAACTGGATTTCTATGAGGTGGAGGAAGAACAGATGTTTAAATCATTGTTTGCTTGTTCAGAAATCCCATCTCCGATTGTTCGCATGCGGGGTCACATGTTCAGTTTGGTGAAAACCCTGGAAAATAAACAAGTAGAGATGAATTCAGGAGCTGAAGTGAGCACAGGCAAGTCAATGAGAATCCATGGTGCCGCTCAAATCTAAAATCAGTACAGAGCTGGGCCTTAAATCAGCTATTTTTAGCAGTCAGCGGTGCAAGAGCACAATCAGTCTATATTTACATCAGATAATATTTGTGTTTACTATGTAATTACATCGACCCTTTTTACACATATAATTAACAGTTTGCCATCGCATCCCGCTGGGTTGACATCTGTAGGATTCAAAAAAGGGCTCAGGATCTCCAAAGAGTGTTTTTGTTTCAGGTTAGACGTGGTCTGATTGTCTAAATTAAAGACATGTCAAACCACATGAAAAGTTCAGGACAGAAGGTAACCACACAGGACGTGGCATGTGGGCCAGGTAATCATAGTGGTGGAAAGAACGGCCACACTTGTGAGGAGTCTCTCCTCTACAGGCTTTGGGAAAAAAAAAAAAAAGCTCTTTTTTGTTTTTAGTAGGAAATAAAAATTAGTAAATGCAACCCCTGGCTGCAAGGAAGCCCAAATAAAGCAAACCAGATGTTCATTAGCTAATCACTTGCAATTTTTTCCCCCTCTTGTTCTTCATGGAGGAAAAGAAAATTGAGCATGTGGGAACTTGCCTGTTGAGAAAACATTTGGATCTTCAGTCATTTATCTGTTTCACCTCTGACTCGGTTCAGGCCCCCGTTAAAAGGCAGGCAGGGTGCTATCAGAGAGAAAGGTCAGCGGGGATCACTGCAGATGCTTTTCAGCTGGGGCGACCCTCGAGGCGATCCTGGCTTTCGCGGGCACGGAGAGTCGGCTCAAAACAAAACAGCAAACCAAACACAAGGCCAGCGAGTGCGGTGGGGCTTTGAACTCCATCCCTCGTGTTTGTCTTGTTCATAAATTGCAGTGTCATTTCTGTACAGTGCTCGTTATAAGCACATGCATCCATCAGGAAGTGTGTTTATTACACCGAATACCAACGAATCCTGAATGGCGAGCTGCTGATTTCCCAGTGTTATCAAAGGAAAGCAACATAACCTTTATTCCCTTTGGATTGATATCATTTTTTTTTCCCCCTGCCTAAGATGAGACAGAAATAGGCACGAGTCTGTACTGCAGTTGGTGGATTTTATCAATAATAGAATACTGATACATAAAGCCATCTATGTGCATAAGGCATCATAGAATCATAGCATCATTAAGGTCGGAAATGCCCTCTGAGATCACCAATCCCAACTCAACCCAGCACCACCACCATGTTCACCACTAAACCATGTCCTCCAGCCTCTCTGGAACGGTGTTATTCCATTAGGAAAGATTACAGGAACTCAGTACTTGCTTCATGCTTTAACAACATTAACAGTGTTAATTTTGATGCACAATGGCCTAACAGCTTTTAGGAACCTGACACTTCTCAATAAGTAAGATCTCACCTACCAGCAAGCAGAGCCATCCTCATTGTATCTCGGTTGTCATATGACAACTTGCTCACTACAGAATCCTAGAATGGTTTGGCTTTCACCTTCCAGTAGACCAGGTTGCTCAGGGCCCCTTCGAGCTGTTTCACTTGGGAAAGTTGGTCTGGGAGAGTTCAAGAAATCTTTCTCTGCAAGGGTGAGGCTTTATTTGGATGAAGAACCTTTTCCTAATGGTTTGATGTTGTGCTGTTTACTTGTTTAACACATGAAAACGGAGATTGAACAAGTATTGCTGGGATGAACTGACTGAGCGACAACAAGTAGCATGGGAAAGTGTCTGGCTGGGTATGAGTGGAGTTCTGCAAGGATTTTTCTTGGGGATGGATCTTATTTAATATTTTCATGAATGACCTTGGCACAAAACATAGCATGTTGCTGAAGTCTGCTGATGACACAGACTTGGGAGACGTGCCATGCAGAGAGAACTGGATGACCTTGAAGACTGGAATAATAGCAAAGAGATGAAGTCCAGTACTGAAAAATGCAAAGTCACGAGTTCAGGGAATAATAAGAATTTCCACTATAGAGACCCGTCATCCGTAGATGACAAAAGATAAAAACGTGTGGATAATTCATGGGATGGGCTCTGAAAAGGGTATGCACACCTTCACATAACCCAGGACACGTTTCTTCCAGGAGAAGGTAAATACGCCAGGAACTCTGTCGTCCTATGGATCACTCTGGTCCCCAAGTTCCTGAGGTGGAAGTTTGACCTGGGCTGCTTACAGAAAAAGATGGTGGAGATGTTTGGAGGGAGAAGCTTGTCTTTTGGGAGAAGAATGAAAGAGCTACATTTTTAACCAAGAAAATGAAAGCTGAGAAGAAGGGTGATGGTTGTACATCTAAACATCAGGATGGTAAACACCAGAGAGGAAAATAAGCCATGTAAGGTAAAGAACATGATGCTAAGTGGGTGTGAATTTTAGATTGGATATCATGAAAAATTTCTTCGTAGAAAGGGTGATCAGACACTGGCACAGGCTGCCCAGGGCAGTGGTGGAGTCCCCATTCTTGGAGGGATTTAACAGCCATGTGGATGTGGCACTTGGGGACATGTGTTAGTGTTGGCCTCGTCAGTGCTGGGGGAATGGTTGGACTTGACGATCTTAGAAGGCTTTTCCAACCCAACTGATTATATTCTATGATTTTATGATTACATTGGTCTGAGTACACTGGGTTCAAATCAGAGGAAGGTTTGTAACTCAAGGGAAGCTTATAAGAACAAGCTTGACATGTTTGTGGAAAGGCTTATAACACTTGGGCTTGGAGAATATGGACTTTGGAGGTGGTTTCCTGGGGAGTGGTCATATCAGAAGTCTTTTTGTGGCTAGTGATTCCTTTACCTGTTCATGGCCTTGTTTCAAGGGGGGCTAACAGCATACGTGGTAGGGGCAGGAGGCCAGTCATGCCTCTGGGTGCTTTAGTATTTACTCGGGTTTGTACAGTTAGAGGTTGGTGGGAATCAGATGTTTCATGTTTGGCCTCCCTTGGTGTGTCTGTGATTAATCTGGTTCGGTTAATGGACACTGCACTCCATCCTGTGGTTTCTGTGTGTTGATTCTGAGTGTGGTGTGTATCTTTTGGGTGTTTGAGTTGGTTTATGTTCCTGGGTGTCTACATGACCTGATTAATACTCCCAGGTTAATGCAAATGCAAACAGAGACCACAAAGGAAGGCCTGGCCAAAAACTGCATATTGCACAGCATATGACTGGCTATCAGTTCATCAGATAAATAGGAAATGGAATATATTAACCTGCTGTAGTTATCCTTGTCATTGGTGGTTAAAAATTAAGTATTTAGGTCTGGAGTAGCAGCAATGGATAAATAACAGCACTGTTATTCTCAGCTGCTAGGCAAAACCAACTCCTTGTCTTTGTTGTATCCCTTGTTGTACCCCCAGAACAAGCTTTCCGTGGGGCTCAGAGGGACCTTCCATCCTTGCTTTACATGTAGCCATTTCTAGTCCAGAGCTGAGAAACTCCACCTTAAACAAATCCATCTATCCTCCAAACGGAGTTTCTCAAGACAGGTCAAAACACCCCCATGTGGTGTTTAAAAAACAAACTGAAAGAGAAGCAGAGAGAGATGTCAGTGAAATCCAGGCTCTGGAGGAGCCAGCAGGAATGTCTCCAACCACTCCTACAGAATTTCACAGGTGGTTTTGAAGAGTTGGCTGTTGACTTCAAAAGAGAGGAAAATAAATGAGAAGTTAGAAATGGTTTTGGAATAGGAGATTTCTGTCCCTGCAGGTAGCCTGATGCACTGACCCCACACAGCCTGAGCAGGTGCTGGAGACAGAAACCTCTGCCTGGCAAGGGGGGCTCGTTTCTCTGCTGTGACCACACGAACCTGTCTCGAATGTCTGTGAGACACGAGGGTGCTGATGTTTCCACTGATTCCAGTGGCTCCTTCAGGGTTAAAGTTAAGCATGTGCTTAAGGGCATTGCTGGATCAGAGCCAGCCTAATCTGCCTTGCTAGATGCTGGCCCAAAGCAATTCCCAAAAACTCTTTTCTTCCCATCAGCCAACCCCTTGATTTGCAAACTCTCGACTCCCTGGAGCTGCTCAGGCTGTATGTTATTTTCTGGTACCTGCAACCCTGTGACTGGGAATTAGCGTAAATTCTGTTCCAGCATTTCACTTTTGGAGTCTTCCCCTGTGAAGATTTCTTTAGCATAGCCCAGCACATCTGGCCACATTTAATAACCCTTGGGAGGGCATGTCAGTTTAACACTCAAGTCTCTCTTCCTTTGCTTTGCTAACCGAAGTGTTCAGCGCCACAAAAAAAAAAAGGATCTGAAGGTACGGTTGATGTAACGAGCAAAATTTGTGTAATGGGAAGTAAGGAAGAAGCCAAAGAAAAGATAAAAAAAGGCTTTTTAGCCTGCAGCTTTCCTCTAGCTTGATCTGACCTAAAGGACAATGACTATTTAGCATCGCTGGAGGCTGGCAAACACTTTCTTCTGTCAATGACAATTGCCATGATTTAAGGGGCACTCTGCACCGTGTAGCTGACAATTAGCAATAAACCCGGATTTCCCAGGCATCTGGCATCACCTTCCTTGCAAGGAAGTGAGCCCAACCTGCCTGTGAGTGGAGAGTGAGACTTTTTCAACCCTTCCCTTGCCATCTTGCATTAGTGAAGAAGCGCCTACATCATCTCTAGGTGCTCCAGAAGCTGCCATTTAAAAATGGTGCTAATTAAGGAGACGACTGTGGGTCCCTGATGAGGGAGAGCTCACAAAGACCATGTGACTCCACAGGATCAGCTTCTTCTGAAGACGGGGCAGATTTAGTCTGTAAAGACCTTCTCCATTGTTGAGAGGTCACCACTTCCCTCCAAGAGATTCAGAAGAGGGAAAGCTGTGGTGCTTTGATTCCCTGACTGAAAAAGGATGTTTTCTACCCTTTCTGGGAGGCTTTTGCTGTGCTAAAGAGACCAGAATTTACTGGGCAGCAGAGAGGGGCAGTGTATCTCCTGCTCCGTTTGCCCAGGGCATATTGGCTTTTCGTACAGGTTTTGATTGCACCCTTCATTAAAAGAGCCATTTCTCCCTCCAAATTAGGTGGAATCCAGCACTGAAAGAATCCAGCCCAAGTCCCAGTTTATTTCTCCATAAAACATCTGTATTGTTCTTCCAGGATGGCTCTGCCAAATGAGTCCTCAATAAACCCAAAACCTGGCAATAGACAAAACGCTAAAAAGCGCCTTTTTAATATGGAAAAGTATCCTGCAGTGTCGCAATCTTCCAGTGGAGACCACCCCCTGCCCCTGAGAAATGCAGAATAGCACCAGGCCCACAATTTGCCTGGGGTAAAGCAACAGAGCTGGGTCTGTGCTGATTTACTCCAGCCAGAGGATCTGCCCTATAGTTTCTTGGAGTTTTTTCCTTTTGTTTTTTTTCCTTAAAGTTCCTTAACTTCTTTTTCCTCCTTTTTTTTTTTTCACTTTTTTTTTTTCTCCTGTGGATAGAAGCTTTGCAAGTTCCTTCTTTTATTGTTAACTCATTTGGCAGGAGCAGCCAAGCAACAAAAGTGTTTTATTTGGAAATAGTTGAGGGGGGAAGTCGACAATGTCCGAGCTCTATTCTGATTGCGTGAGCTCTGGGAGGTTTTCACCTCTGCTTCCAGGCTGCACCAGGCTGGGATTATCTCATTTGATTTCATTGGATCTGTGTGCCGTTAAGAAGTGGGGAAAATTAAAGGTTAGTGAAGTTTGCCTTTGTGTCACGCTAGAAGCTTTTAGTTATTTAAGTGCAAAGTGTTCGCTCTCTCCTCCTTCTCTGTGGACCGAAATACCACACAATGTTCTACTTTGCTGATTTGAAAGTGAAATGTGACTTCTACAGCTGAAATATCCCATTGCTGAAGAGATCCTGAGGAAGAAGCACGGGGGGGAGATGCCTGCATTGGCTGAAGAGGGAAAACTGTAGTGTGTGAAAGGCACTGAGAGCTGAATCTCCTCCATCTGAGCACTGCACTCAGAAATGCTCTCTCTTTTATGGCTAGCTATAATACCTGCTATGATTTTGCTCTGTGATGTTGTCCATTGATTTCTTTCCAAATCTTCCCCTCCACAAAAACTCCACTCAGCAGAGATTAAAGGCTGCACTCAGGAAAACTCAAACCAAATGAGGAACGGTGCATTAATGTGGGCAGATCTTTCCTCTTTTCTTCCAAGCTTGAGGCTCCCGTGGATCATTTGGGATCTGCCCCCTCTTGTGCAGCACTAAATGCACACGAGAGCTGAGGTGTGTCGGTCTCTGTGCTCTGCAGGGCCAATCCAAAATAGCTCAGGGCCAGATTTCTAAGAATTCACCACCCGCAGTCAGGGCCAAGTTGGGAAGTCAGGAGTGATCTGGATGTCACGAGTAGGACACGTCTTGTGGCGTGGGGAGGAGCTGTGTAGCTGTGTGTGTTTATGTGGGTGTGAAGTGATTCACCCAAGTCCAGAGAGGGCCTCAGTGTCAGCACCGAGAGCAGCCTTTTGTGGCCTGGGAGCAGATTTTCAGCCCTTCATTTTCCACCAGGACAGTGGTGATGAGATTGTGGTGCACATGGGCACGCTGAGCTCTTCGGAAATCCCGACTGCTATTCGTGGTGTATCAGTGGGAATGGGGTTACTGGGGAAGCTCATCCTCTGCTGAAGTGCTGGGCTGTTAAAAAGCCAGCCCTGAGCCCGCTAGCCTCCCTGGCCTGGGGTTGGGATATGGAGCCTCTCTGCACCTTCACAGCTTCCCCAGCCTGGAAAAACACTTCCTCCTTCACTGGTGAGTTAAAGTTAATTAATTGATGCTTCTAAGACAATGTGATGATAGAAAATGCTGTTTGCCAGATAAATATTGCTAGTGCCCTGTGGGCATTTGCAGTTCCAATGTGCTATTCCTGCAGGGACTGACTCGTGCCATCCCCACAGAGCTGATTCGGGAGCTGTCACAGGCTTCCCACCACCACCAACCAATACCTGTTATCAGACAGTGCACCTGCCCAATCAATTGTTGGATTCTCTATAAACTGTCACTCCCCAGATCACAGGTCAGGCCCCCAGAATTGCAAAAACCTTTTACAAATCATGGGATCGTTTTTATTCTGTGAATGCTACTTTTAGCCTTTAGCACGTGTTCAGGCCACCTCCTGGAAAGTGTTTTCTTTAAGACCAGAAAGACCACAGATTTTTTTTTTCCCTTAAAGTGGAAGTGCTGGATGGAGTGGCACATCAGGAACTCGGGTTTCACATAACATCAGGGAAGATTTGCAGTAAAATCACAAGAACTGCCAACAGAGGGGTTTTCTCTCTGAAAGGGCCGGCACAGCTTGATGTTCCAGAGAGCAGCTTCTTGGCTGGTGCAGCTCCAGCTGTATAGATTCCAGGGGAAGGATGCAAATTGATGGTTCCTGAGGACCTGCCACCCTTGGGCTCGGTGCTGGTCAGTGTTTTAAGGCCCACAGAGAAGCACTGGTTGATGTGGTGCCGTGCTGGAGGCATGCCAGCAAGGGAGCACAACGTACATTGTCTCCCATTGAGAGCTGCGTGATGGAGAGGAGGGAAAGCTGAACCCCCTTTTCTCCTGCTATTCACTTTGGGGGTGGGTGGTGCACAAGTCCCATGGCTTCTGTTCAACACCACACTCCAAAAAAGGGAGGGAAAGATTTCAGCATGGAGAGCTGTGCCTTTGCACGAGCTTTTGCCTTCAAACAAGCACAGCCTGTTCCTGCTCTGTGGAGTCAGGCTTTCAGGGCATCTGGAAAAGAAGGCTGGATTTGGGGAAAACAGATCAAGGCTTGCTTTTAGGAGGGGACCTTGAGAGCCTGGGCTTGGGGGATTCTCTCTATGTTTTGGGGCAGGATGGCTGCTGTGCTGCAGAACTGCCTCCTGTCCTTTCCCTGCTGAAATCCCCCATCCCATCGGGGTCAGCCTGCCAGCGTCCATGCCGCCGGCACACACAAAGTGCAGCTCTTGGAAAAGCGAATATAATTTTAAAGTTGGCCTGAGAAGCCTCCATCTAGTTTTCAGGGTTCCAGAATGTTGTTTTATTAGGATTACAGTCTTGTTCTTCTTAGGTTTCAGCAGGCGTTTATGACTGTTACAACAGGAATGAAAAGCTGGGGCTGGAATCGGCATCGCGTTCTCCTGCCAGGCGCAGGGTTCACGGTGGAGGCCAGACATATGTCTTTCTCCCACAGATGCTACTTTTATTTTTTTCTGGATGGGGAGGTGAGCTCTATCCTCTCCCTGGAAGAGGGGGTTGGCAGCAGCTCTGAGCGCAGGCACAGTGGGGGCTGCACGGGGGGCCCATCTGCTGAAGGTAATTGCCCTGTTGCTTCACATCGTTCCTCTCTGCCCTTTGTGATGAGGAGAGAGCAGGCCTGGCGGGTCTGCAGGGAAGGTTGTGTTTGTGTAGGATGCTGTGTTCTTCCCGTCTCCATTCTCTCCTGCCCCACGGACACATTTCCTTGGAGGCTCTGAGGTCAGCAGAGGGGATTGGTGCGGGAGAGAGCACTCCAGGGTCAAAATCATCTGTGGCTACAGATATTTCTCTGTCCTTTTCTCCAGCCTGCTTTCTCCAGACCCAATACGATTCATCTATCTGCATTTCTCTCTGTGTGGGTCAAAATGTCTCCTCAAGGACTCCTGAGCCAGAGAGGAGTTCCTTGTCTCTGCAGAGCTCACACTGTCTACATGTGAGAGGCACGAGCGTGAAGGTGAGGGTAAAGGCAGCCCCCAACATCCATCACAAGGGCCCTGCTATCACAGAATCCCAGAATGGTTTGGGTTGGAAGGGACCTTAAAGCCCATCCAGTTCCACCCCCTGCCATGGACAGGTACAACTTCCACTCTCCCAGGTTGCTCCAAGCTCCGTCCAGCCTGGCCTTGGACACTTCCAGGGATCCAGGGGCAGCCACAGCTTCTCTGGGTACCCTGTGCCAGGGTCTCCTCACCCTCACAGGGAAGAAATTTTGCCCAATATCTAATCTAAAAGTAGCCTTTTAGGTCTTGTGGCTGTGTTGATTTGGGCAGCCAAATCCCACACATTATCCCCAGAAATGAGGGAGTTCAGCGTGTCCAAACAGCCCAGCCTGGGGGAAGAAGTCAGGCCTCTTCTTGGGTAATTTCTGGCTACAGGATGGTCGGTCCCTCTGTACTGTAATAATTAGCAGACAGATCCTGCTGACTTGGGAAACTCATCTGAGGTTTTGTTTGTATGTTTGTTGTTTTTATGAGAAGGTCCATATGCCTTTCAGATTTTGTTATTTTCAGAGAGTTGATGATCTGAGGAACAGAATGAAGAGTTGACATCGCCGGTTGTTTTCTTGGCCTGCTGTAAACAGCAGATGTAGGTTGGTAGAAGGGCCACAGCTTGTTACTTTATACTGGGGGAATTTGATGAGTTTTATTGCAAAGGCATTAGGGCAGCTCACGACAGCCCTCGACCTGGGGAGAAAAGAGAAGGCTTTCTACCAGGCAGGTACTGATCATCCACCAGCGCCCCTTCATGAGCTGGAGCATATCCAAGAGGCAATATGGGAATTTCTGTATGCAGTTAAAGTTTATGAGACTGCCTGCCTGAATGCATGTGCGTGTGTGTGTGTGTGCCTGTGTGGAGTGGAACGAGGATCTCCAGCACAATACTTGGTAAAAATCCAGTTTCACCAGTGGGATAAGAGAGATCAAGCACCAACTGAATACGATCCTCAGGGTCTGCCCCTGCGGCTCAGCCGTTGTGTTTATGGCAGGCACAGTAACTGCTCACACACCTGGTTTATGATTTACCCTGCAACCCTCAATCTGACCTGGATTTTCCAAATCAGAACATTGTTTTAAATCTAAAGATAACAATGCCTTGTAATCCAGGCGTTTGCTGGTCTCTGAGGTGGTTCTTGTTCAGCGCTGGCTTCTTTCTAGGGGATGGAAATCCTGTCTGACATGCAGTGCCTTTTGCATCTGATGGTTCCTCTGAAATGTGTGCTCACTCGAGGTGTTTAGGAAATGGGGAATAGAGCTTGAGCCACAACTTTATCAGCAGAGAACACACTACTCAGCTCTAAGTGCTTGCTAAGTCCATCCCGTCTTTCAGCACTTTCCTCCTCCTGCTGAATAATCCATATTTAGTGTTGTTTTTATCAGGTTTTTGAGATTAACTCTCTCTCCCTTTTGAGAGCTGAGCTTCCCATAAGTGAGAGCAAGCAGCCTCATTCTATATCTGTTTTTAACCTAATGAGGCTGCAGCCTCAGACTTTTGGGACTCCTCTTGGCGTCCCGTTTGTGAACCCCACTGACGTGATCCTTAGAAATCTTCCCCTCCTTGTTCCTGGCCACACTTGCCAGTGTTGACCTTACTCCATACCTCTATTGTCATATCTCCTGGTTCTTGACCAGCCTTTGCACCTGTTTTCCACACTTATCCCGCTTTGAACTAATCTGTTTCAGACACAATTGAGCAGAGAATTCATCAGAAAGAGTCACGAGTGCCCTACGCAGCATCAATGACCGTAGTAAGATGTTTGTATTAGTCCCTGAGTCATCTTGTGGTTTGTAGGTCATTTCCTCAGGTATGATATTCTGATCTTCCTGGTACTGATGATGTCTTTTAACTCCGTGCCTCAGGCAATTTGGATAGAAATGATTCCACATTTAGCAGCAGCATGGTAGAGGCAGTGTTAACATCCCACAGCTGATACCTAGAATTCCTCCAGTAACCTCCCTTCAGTTCACTTGTTCCATCAGTACAGTGTGCTCTCATCTCCATTTTACACAATTTATTACACTCCTTACAACACTTGTCTCATCCCTCTGTTCTCCAGTTTCACCAGAGATGATGTGTGGGAACATATCAAGGGTTTACCTAATATTTGGATAGAGCAGCCTGGTACAAGTGCCCGACACTTCTATCCAGACTGAAGTTTGTCCCCTGTGTCACACTTTGCCACAGCTGTCTATACTTTACCCTGTGCTTCTTCAGAACATCTGTATAATATTGATAATGCTCTTATGAGCCTATTACTGCACAAGTTGGTTTTTTGTCATTAAATAAAGCCACTACATTTTGCTTCTCTCTAAGGTATCAGTTTCAGCCTAATAAATCTTATCAGCAGATTTGCAGTTCCATGTGCTACTTCTTTCAGCATTCAGAGCTGCAGGGACATTGCTCCCTCCCTGCTCGAGCACATTCACTATTTCAGTTTTACGTGGGTTGGTGGAATGAATATTTTTCTTTGAGGGACCACTGCAACCTCTGCGTTCTGGGTGTTGGGCTCTTTGCCCAGGGAACAAGGGACAGGACAAGAGGAAATGGCCTCAAGGTGCACAAGGTGGGGTTTAGGTTGGATACTGGGAAAAATTTCTTCATGCAAAGGGTTGTCCAGCACTGGCACAGCTGCCCAGGGCAGTGGTGGAGTCCCCATTCTTGGAGGGATTTAAAAGCCATGTGGATGTGGCACTTGGGGACATGGGGCAGTGGTGGCCTTGGCAGTGCTGGGGAACAGTTGTACTCAATGATTTTAGAGGACTTTTCCAACCTTAAGGATTCTGTGACCTCTCTGTACCAAATGCAGATGAAAAGATGAAACATCACCTTTTTACTCACTCTGTAGTCAACTTCTTCTATCTTGACCACACGTGCCTTAGATTTCTGCAGTCGGGAGCATCTCTGCAGCACATCTGCTGTCACTGAGCTCGTGTGGGGAGTTTTTCCTGGAACAGACTCAGCTATACATAAAATGGGCATGGAATTCCAGAATGGTTTGAGATGGAAGGGACTCTAAAGCCCATCCAGTCCCCCCCCCTGCCATGGGCAGGGACACCTTCCACTAGCCCAGGCTGCTCCAAGCCCCGTCCAACCTGGCCTTGGACACTTCCAGGGATCCAGGGGCAGCCACAGCTTCTCTGGGCACCCTGTGCCAGGGCCTCCCCACCCTCACAGGGAAGGATTTCTTCCCTGTATCTCACCTGAATTTTCCCTTTTGTTGGTTTAGTTCTTCCCAGCAGAGGAAAGCTCAAGGAGCTGGATCTGAAGGAGGTAACCTTCCCAGCTGGAGGAGGGAGGACTTTCTAGAAAGGCTGAAAAACATCTAAACTTTTGCCAGGTTAGTAGCATTTTCCAAGCTAATTTCACGTGGCAGTGTCAGGCTCAGATCATGTCACAGGCACCAGGATTGGAGTCTTAAAGATGCTTCAGGATACTGGCACCACCCAGACCCTGCACCTCTGCCAACAAACCCAGCGTGTCCTCAGATTTTGGGGGTGCTTCCTGTGAGGATGGGATTTTCCTCACTGTAATCACTTTTCCAAACAATACTAAAAAAAGGGGAATTCTCTAAGCATGGAAGGCGGTTTCAGATTGGAAGTGAAATTCAAGTTTCTTTCTCCATTCAATTTGTGCCCAAGTGCAAACAACATTTTACAAACACTCGGAATTTGGTTGCATTTGGGGACAGTTTCACATGACGAGAGAAAAAATCTGTTCTTTATCCAGAGATTCCCTTGCTAGAGATTTTTAAGCCCTTCCTACAAAGAATTAGGACACCAGAACATTTCAAAGCACGGGGCTCAGGGATTGTTTGAGAAACCCCTGGAGCGGTGTTCGTTCCCCTCTGAAACAGGTGAGTCATTCTGCTCGATATTAAAAATATATTAAAAAATCCTCCCCACACACAAACCAACCCCGAGGCCCACGATTAACATGAGGTATTTCACCTGTGTGGCTGGAGTGGAGCAACATCTTAAGCAAAATAAAACCGTGCTCTTGCAATAGGAAGTATTTAATTATCTTTACAATGGACAGCAGTGTTACCTCTACCTTCAACAAAGGGTTTGTTCTGCAAAAACTTATTCCCAAGGCTTTGTTCTGAGAATATATATAAGTGTTGGCAGGACCAGTGACCCATGGAGCTGTAATGCAGTGGGTTGCTATAAAACAGGGGAGAGAAATCCAAAGTTTTCTTCTGGCAGCCTTAGTGGAGGTGAAATCAGGGAGTCTGAGAGTGGGAGCTGTGGGGATTTTGTAAGGAAAAAATCCCCACTTGTAATTTTCCCATTAGGAAATATGCTGTAAAAACGTAATTTTTAAAAGATCTGGAGGAAGCCCTTACTTTTTCCCAATTTATTAAGGTTTTCCCTGCTTCACTTGAAAAGAGAAAAATGAGTTATTTCACATATTTCTTTTAAATGTTTTTTCCCTGGAAAACATTTAAAATGTAGAGTATTACTTGTGTTACTTTCTTAGGGAGAGGGTTTAAAAGTGAAAGGTTTGCTTTAAATGTGAAAAGCAAAACTTTTAAAAGCAAGATTGAAGCAATTTAAAAAGTATAAGGCTTTTAAAAAGCAAAGTACTCTCTCATATATGTAGTTTTTAAACATCTCACTCTTGAGGAGAAGTCAGTTCTTTAAAAAGAGAAAAAGAAACATTTCTAGCAATTCTTATACTTAGATGCTTAGAAATTGGGGTTTTTTTTCAAAAAGCCTTTCATTTTGAATTAAAAAATTCCATTTAGCTGAAAAAAAAAATTGCTTTCAGATAAAAGCTGCCTTCGAGAAACCCCAGATTTTCAATTAAGAAACTTCAAAGTTTGCTTAGTTTAACTATTCATGGTATAAAATACAGAGTAGTGAAATTGAGGGTGGCAAATTTGACCTCAAAAATTTGCTAGAACCTCTGGACTTTTCCTTGCAGTCTATTTAAATACATTGCTAAAATATGAAAGCAGAAGGGTTTCTCTCAGAGAAATGTGAGTGAAATGTGAATGGTGACAGGGAGTGATGTTATAGGAGGTGCTGAACCTGCTTAATCATCTTTGGTTCAGATTTTAACAGGTTTCAGGAGGTTTTATTTATGTTTCTGCCTGTGTTTTTTAAAAGCAACCCAATGAGACTGAGATGGAGGTGGCCTGAATCAGGAGGATTTGTTTATCAAAGAGCTGATTTTGCAGTGCTGTGTTTCTCTCTCCCCTGATGTGTCTCTGGTACCTCTCCACCACCACGAGAGTGGGGGTGCAGCTCTGAGCCTCGAAGGAAAAGGTGAATATCCACTTTGCACATCCTATTTTGTGCTAAATGGTATCTTAAACACAACCACGGTGGCAATTAAAATAATGAGATACATAAAAGACACCTGCTTTAAATAAATACAGTGATCTGCCCAAAGCTCCCTGAGTGGGCTGGTATTCAGCAAGAACCTGCAAAAAACCTACCCTTAACAACATAATCATTAAAGAGCAGAAACCTTCCCTTCTAATCCCCCTCATACAGGACAACATGTGGATGTTAGCATATTTGGACTGCTTTGCATTCCTTCTTGCCTGCTTTTGAGAACATACTACATTTTAAAACTTGTTGGGTTCTTTCATGTTTTATTTGACCCTATGTAATTGCATTCCTGAAGGAATAACAGGCTCCCACAGTGATTTATACCCTGTATTAAATGTCAGTTTTGAAGAGACACAGTTAGCAGTTTGGTTTAACCTCCTGCCTTCCTATGGAAGTTCAAAACTGAAGTGGAGCTCGGGATCCAAGGGGAAAAGTAAAAAAAAAAAAAGAAAAAAAAGAAAAAAAAAGATGAAAATGGACTTAGAGGCAGCGTGGAATGAGATGTATGTGTTCCTGGCCCCGCACCTTTGGAAGCCACCGGAATGAGATTCCATAAAGCCATCTCTATTTTTAACTGTAATTTGTGTACTTCATGGCTGCCCTTGACCACTGGGGAAGGCTGTAAATTAGCCCTGTGAAAGGCTCTGCTCTCTCCAGGCAGAAACTGCAGCCTCTCCAACAACGGGCCGGGACGTTTTCCCTGCAAAGTCAACCGGAGCAACCACCAAACCGACCCCCAGTGGGTTTGGCTTGTGTCCCAAAAAGAAGGTCAGCAAAATAAATTGTCCTTGTAATTAAGAGTTGCTCCTTTGTTTTTATGTGTTTAACTGTGCATAAATAGCAAAGCAGGATAGGTATGTTATTACTGTTTTAAATGTTTCATTCCCTTTGTAGACTTCCTTACGACACAGTTAACAACTGCTTAATCATACCTTATGACCTAATTAGGGGGGATTCAGTTTAATAAATCTTGATGTAATCATATATTCTTGATGTAATGGTGCTCTGATGGCTGCATTTATGTGCATGTGGGCATTTAATGTAAAAGTAAATGCAGCCTATGTAGAATCTGACACAGGACTTTAATGATCATCATCTTTAGAATCACTGGTGAAACAAGTTACAAGGAAACGTATTTTAATCGAGAATACTCTACATAAAAACCTATTTCCTATTCCCAGGAACTGAATATCCTGGTGAGTACTGTCCTCGACAAAGGTATTTAAATTTTGTAGGATCAAGCCAGGGTAGTTGTTCTGACACAGGCAAACAACTGTAGTTTTCAGCTGAAATAACTCAGGGCATTTCCATTGCCTTCTCCCGAGCCTCGCTTGCCCATCAGGTGAATGTTGAGTCCAGATCTGATCTGCTGCTTACCAGGTGGGAAGGCTGAGAGTGATCTTTTATTTTGAAGTGAAAAAAAAATGGAGGTGGCAATGTTTTCTTAGGGTTGGATTTATCTTGCCAAAGACAGGTGTCTTGAAGTCATGGAATAAGTTGCCCTCTGGAAATGCATCTCTCTGCTGGGTGTTCAGGGAGCTAAAATGACTGGCTCAGACCTGAGGCTGCCTCTCAGGTAGATAGAGTTAGGTAAGATGAATCCTGCCATGTGATGTGCACAAGGTATTGTATATCAGCTCCCCGACTTCTAGATGTGCTGCCAGATCACTGTAAATGTTTGTGCCTTGCTGGGAGAGACTTGGGACGGGTTCTTCACCAGCTAAATCCTGCTGGAAGCCAAGAATTTCATGTTAATCTGAGGGAACAAGCCCTTGGGGTGCAGTTAATATCTGGAGTACAGGATGAGATTTGCCTTTCATGGCTTTAGACGACACAACGAGAGGTATCTGTTCCTGCACTTGGGATCCCAGAATGGTTTGGGTTGGAAGGGACTGGAGAGACCATCTCATTTCACCCCTGCCATGGGCAGGGACACCTCCCACTATCCCAGGTTGCTCCAAGCCCCGTCCAACCTGGCCTTGGACACTTCCAGGGATGGGCCACTTGTCACATTTTGGCATCAGTGGAGGGAAGCAGCCCTGTCTAATGGGATTATTCCTGATGATTTTGCCAGTCCAAAGTCAAAGGATCAAGTCTCGCAGGTGGACGCTCGTGCTTCATGGTTGGTGACTTGGCTGGTGACTACATGGGGTTTTACCCTGGGTGTAAATCTGTCACCCTCCCTGAAGGGTTGATTCAAACAGAAGATTACCCAATATCAGAAAAAAATGAATCTTAAATCAGCATGAGTAGAGAAAATCAATTCCTAATCAGCATTGACATATCAACGTGATTTTACTTAATGGCATCCAGCCCTACAGACAATATTTGGTCTCAGTAGTAATAATTAGGAATTAGAGAACTTACTGAGGACTATTTCCTGAATTTCTCAAATCTTTTCAAAAATATTGCAATTTTTCAGACATTTGAGACTCTAAAAGCTGAAACACCAGCAGATGGAGACAAACCCTGTTATCAGACCAGCCCAGTCGAGCAGGACCTGTAGGATTTGCAGCTTTTCTGTAGGAAGCTGAGGTGGAAACCTGAAGGAAGAACACCTTTTATGAAATGTCGAGTGCTATTGTTGTCTGCTCATGTTTAATAACATAAACTTAGGGAGAAAAGAAGTTCTCTTAAAAAAAAAAACAACTCTTGGTACCATGCTAAATGTTTATTTGGCCTGAAATAAAATGTTCCATTTATTTTTGGTAGGTTACATATACATGGGGACGTGTGCATGCATAAACCACTTTAGAAATGCAGTTATGCCAACAGTGTCAAAAATTCATTCATTTTTTAAAGTGTTCATCAGAACACTTTAAAAAAGCTTCATACAAATATTCTTGCCTTATTCTGATTTTGGTTTTTTTTTCTTTTTATGGAAGGTAAATTGCAGCTGGTCTTGACACAATAAACCTTTAGGCTTGACCGCTCTAAAACTGTGTTTTCTGGTGACTGGGATAGCTATCTTGAAACATTTTAATCAGATTGAATTATAACGGTTGTCCTCAAGTCCGATGGCAACCCAGACCTCTACAGGTAAGATAATTTATTGCCACTTGGAAATAAATTAAAATAATGAAGAAACTGCATCATCAAAACTTTATTAAGGTACAAATGGCAGAAGATATTGTGCCTCACATTGGCTAATTTTGCTTTGCAGATGAAACGCAAAAAAGCCATAAGTGGATCCAGAACCATTTTGCTTCCATAAAGTGCCAAAAGAAGATGTTTCCTTGCTGTCCATGTCACCTTTTCTTCACTGGCCAGAGAGGTTGGTTTTTTACTCCATTGTCCTTTGCCCTGGAGGTGAACTGGACAGGTTGACGCTACTGGTATGAGCAGAGCTGAGATTCAATAGCCAAACCCAACCTGTGCTCTGGGGTTGGTGGTTGTGGGGTTGTTGTCTTACCCAGAGGAAAGGTTTTGAACAGAGGGCAGATATGTCATTTTATAGCATGAACCATAACAGAAAACATGTGCAGGGGCATAGGGCTGTAAAAATCGTCCTTTCATTAATTGTCTAAATCAAAATGAATGTGGATGCCTCCAAATGCACTGCAACTACAGATAAAACCAGCAGTAAAAATCTCAGGGAGGGCTCAAGAAATATTTTCTCTTTCCTTTCCTTGGAACAAATATACTTTTGATCATTTTCACTGGTATAAATATAGACCAGTAGAAAAAGGGGCAGAGAGGACCTTGAGAGATGATCTATCCCTCTACCCCAAGGCAAGATTTGCCAGGTCTGAGCCATTCCTGGTGACAGGAGAGTCTGTAGCTCCTTGACTAATTTACTCCAGTTCTCACCTGTCCTTCCTCTTAGGAAACGTGTCTAATGTTTGACCTATATCGTCCTTGCTGCAATTTAAACCCATTATTTCTTGTCTTATACCCAGTGGACGTGGAGAACAATTTATTACCTTCCTATCTGCAACAACCTTTTACATAGTTGAAGGCTGTTATCATGTCTCCCCCTCAGTCTTTTCTTCTCTAGACTAAACAAACCCAATTCTTTCAATCTTTCCTCATAGGTCATGTTTTCTAGACCCCTGATCATTTTTGTTACGGAAATAAACATCCTTTAAATCAAGTTCTGTGAATCAATCTTGTGTGGAAAGGAAGGGAAACAGAGAGGTTAGAGTTAGCATTGGGAACAGGAATCTGGTGGTGAAAGAAGTGAATTTTCTGAGGTCTACTGAGAGTACAGCCTTCCATTCTTCTTTGGGTTTAGGAAGTGTATTGAACACAATTTTCTTTCCCTAACTTTCCTGGGAAACTCTTTTACCTATTTGCTATCAAAAGGAAGACAGTATTTCATTTCCACAGGCTGTGGGGAAAGTGGTCTCTGGGAAAGCATTGAGCAGGGTACCAGAGAGTAATTTTAAATGGTATGGTATGTCCTTCATGCAGACTTTCTAAAGTCACCTTGCCTGCAGTGATATCAACCCCTGTTCTCCAACAAGTGATGTAGGTCATCCCCAAAAAGTAGTTTAAAAGTGGATCATAACTCCAGGACGTTCAATGCAGAGACTCAGCACAGAAGGTGCTGGTGAGTTTTTGGTTGTAAATTCTCCTTTATTGCGTGGGCTGCTCAGAGAACATTAGAGATACCAGTGTGACTGTTTCAGCTGCAAAAACCATCCGAGGGATTATCACTGGATGAACATCCTGGGCCCTTTTGCTTGGCATCTGTTGTTTTGAGGTTGAGAGAAGGTGGATCTGATGCCTCTTACAAAAGTTTGATCTATTCTGTACAGTCACTATAAGCTGGGCCTTTGGCACTGAAGAATCAAGGAGTTAAGATCACCAGCTTAAAAACTGGGTCTGCGAAAGGATCCAAGAGAAGTTCCCTGTGTTTATCCTCCTTTCCATCCTTAAGACATCAAGGGCTAAGCTGAGGTTATTTCAGGTGTTTAACTAGACCTGGGACTGGGGAGGACTGTGCTGGTGGTGCTTCTAGGCAAGCACAGCCTGGAGCAGCTTTTGGTTCGTGGTGGTTCTGACGGTTGATGCATCGACTCACAACTTCCCTGTTCCTCAGAGGTAAGTGTGAAGCTGTGGTAAATCTAGTTTCAGATCAAAGACGCTGCAGCCACGTGATGTAAAGCATTCAAACAATCACTTTTCTTTCAAAAAAATATTCTTCTGAAGGCTTTATGCTGGGTTCAGATATCACCTGTCTTCCCACAGGCTGTATAAATAGGGAAGCCAGCAGGAGCACCAGGCTGCGTGCTTTGGCAGTTGAGAGAAATGTTGTGTGCTCACATCTGATCCAGATTCCTCACTAATGGACACGGCCTCATTGTTCAGCCTCCAGAACGATGAATCTATAAACAGGGGACAGCGTAAAATTTTATAGAGAGCTGAAAGTCCAAGAGCATCTGAAGCTGAGTTCACTGATGCACCTTGAGAAAGAGCTCAGGAACATATAAGAGACAGAGTGCAAGAGCCACAGAAAGACAAGTTTCAGTCCTTGTGGAGGAGGTGCTGACAAGGTGAGAGGTTTCCTGTTAGCTAGCATATGTTTTGTGAAGAAACTCCCCAAATGTTCTCTCCTTGGGAAGAGCACTGATTTGACCTGTCAGACACGTTACATTTCAGGCCTTGTCTGATCAACATAGCTGAGAGTTCTAACACTTTAGCAGAGGTCCAAAATAAACACAGTGCAGTGAGGAAAAAGTGCTTTTTGCTCTGTGCAGTTTACTGGGAATGTTCTTCCATTTGCTGCCTGACGCAAAAGTAAAGGCTCCCTTGTCTTCCAGAGCCAGACTCATCCTCTAAGCAAAGTGAAGGATGTCAGGGACAAAACTTTGGCTGAAGTGAGACAGTTTTGCTCTTGAGATGCCAGTAAGCACATCCATTCCAAAAAGGAGTTTTAGGTTGATTAGACTGAGCATCCTGATGGGCCGGTGTTGCAGTATTAGCCAAGGAAAGGTTCAGGTTTTGGATATTCTTATTTTTACAAGTATCTAAGAAACTCTTCCCTCAACTAGTTGTAAATGGTGTTATAACAGACTCAGTCTTAAAGCCACTAAAGGAAGGCTTCCAGCATCAGATACAATATTAAAGGTTGCACTTTTGAGATGGTCTCCATGTAATTGCTCCCATATGGGCCCTAAAACTCCAGATGCTCTAAGAAGTGTTTAGGGCCCTGTAAGACACAAGGCCATCACTAATTAGCAAAGACCCCAAGCACGTGTTTAACTTTAAGCATGTGCTTTTCTTTCCCAGGAGTCCATAGAATTAAGGACTTTAAGTGAGCGGGTTTAGGGATATGCTTAAAGCTAAGCATGTGTTTAGTTGCTTTCTTGTGCTCTGGCTTTATTTGTTTTTACAGGAATAAGAGAAATGAAAGATCTTATTACAGATCAAACACAAATAAATGTCCAAAACACAGCAGGGAGGCTTTAGGTCTTGGTTTGGAGCCCGGTGAAGTCAATGGAAAAACACCCCAACACCTCAGCGGACTTTGGAGCAGAGTCCTCAGAGGATCGACGAAGAACCCACTGCAGAAACCTGTTGAATGCTTCATGTTTCCTTGTAAGGTTCCCTTATCTTGTATCCAGATGTTGCTAACAAGGGTTTTTATTAGCTGCTGAGAAGTACAAGGGCAGCAGTTTTTCAAGTCCTAAAATCATGCACATACAGATGAAATAGAAACAGTTTGCTCTGCAGTAGCAACTGTGCTCTGTAGAGCTGTATTTCAAAAGTTCCCCAGTTCTTATTAGAGAATCCTAGAATGGTTTGGGTTGGAAGGGACCTTAAAGACCATCTTGTTCTATCCCCTGCCATGGGCAGGGACACCTTCCACTATCCCAGGTGGCTCCAAGCCCCGTCCAACCTGGCCTTGGACACTTCCAGGGATCCAGGGACAGCCACAGCTTCTCTGGGCACCCTGTACCAGGGCCTCCTCACCCTCACAGGGAAGAATTTCTTACTAATCTCTAATCTGACCCTGCCTTCTGTCAGTTTAAAGCCATTCCCCCTTGTCCTGTCACTCCATGCCCTTGTAAAAAAAATGTGTCTGGGTCCCACTGATCTCAAAGTGTTTGCTCTCTCTTTCACGCAGTGCAGTGAAGCAAGTGTTGTCACACAGTTCCTAGGGAAAATGTTGCCTCTTTGTAGAGGGAGAGGTTTACACAACAGGAAGAGCAGGTTCCTTTGAATAGCATTTCTCTCTGCTGCCTTTAGATCTTTGCAGTGTGCACAGCAACACCTGACCTACTCATTTGGATTCTCCTTTTAGGCGTGCAGGGAAATAGCCACTGCTTGAGCACAATCTGATCTATTTCTGATGTTCATTTCAGGATGATGCTGAAGACATCTCTGTTTGATCAGTTGAATTTCCACCCATAGAGCTGAACTTTGATCCTTTGGTTCAGGCTGGAGCTTTGCTTACTTCTTCAGAGACTGCCCTAACCAAGGTCAGCAGAACTGCCTAAGCCACCAGCCATCACCCAGCAGGGAAAATGATCATGTGCTGTCTTGCCAGGCTTGTCATGAAGGCAGGTGTCATTAGAAGGTGTTTCTGCCTCCTCCTCCTCCTCAGAAGTCATTTGGATCACAGCAGCAGAGCCATGGGACGAGCTTTGTCCGAGCTGGGGAGGAGAGGGCCCACCGCGAGTCTCTGCAGAACGGGTAAGCAGTTAACGCTCGCTAAGCTGGTGTTGCTTCCTCTGCCTTTATTACCTGTGAAGAAACTTCCCAAATTTTTATTTACCGGGTCAGAATGACACTGGTGTGCAGGGATGTGCAATGGCCACATCACAGCACCCAGCCAGAGTCTCAGGAGGGTGGTTTGGCTGCCGGGATGTGCTGATGTCACTGCACTGCCTGTTTTTGCCTGTGTTTGCCGGGTCAAAGTGACACTGATCCGCAACGATGAGTTATGGTCACACCTTCATTTGGCTCTGTCACTCCAGGCCTTGCTTTCCCATCAACAAAAAACTTCTGGTGGCATCCACTGGGAGTAGCTCTGGGATTTGGTGTGCTGGGAAAGGGTCCTTTCTGCTCGCACGAGGGAGTTGAGGTTTAATAGAGTAAAAGAGAATAAAGTGATATTTGCAGTTTGGATGCCCACTGGGTGAGCCCCATAAAATCCCTTTGATGTTTTATTCATGTTTGGTATCTTGATCTTTAACTGAGATCTCGTTTTAAGAAAAACTGCCCATATTCACCAAATTCTGGTGCAAAAAAAGCAAAACCGAAATGTTGGACCTGCTCTTCCTTCAAGGCTCAGAGATTGCAGTGAAAAGGATTTAAAGCATTTTTTTTCCAATAGCACTAAAAAAGAGGGTGGCTTTTAAATATGCATTTCTGTTGAGTGCCAAGAGCTGTCTTTTTCTCTCCAGCCATTTCACAGAACTGGAAGACACAAATCTATAGGTAAATGTTCAGTACTAGTAGTCTAGTTTTTATTTCTACTTTTCTCATGATTATGATGATAGGAAACATTTTTTTACTTGCTTCCTGGAAGAATTATTTCTTCTACCTAGCCCCTGTCTTAAATTTTTGTTGCCCCCTGAACAGAATCTGCAATCCTTAGCAGCATTAAAAAAAACCCCAACCCACCCATTGGCTTGAAAGGAAAATGTGAACTTCTTCAACGAGGGCAAAAATACTTCTGTTGCTTAAACGTAGGTAATTAGACTGAGGACTTTCTCCAAAGTAAACCCTGACAATCTAACAATAATCTTTGGCTTTTGCACTGCATGGAGTTTCTCTTACATTGTTAAATGCATTCCATGTTTCAGTAAATGACACCAGGCTCACCAGCAGTGAGTGAGTGATTAGTTTATCATCCTCTTAGTGCAGCCATCTAGATCTTTAACTCTTTAAGCAGTGGCATTTAAGTCTTGAGAACACCCAGGATCATGCCTGAGGCTTTAGACATTCTCAATTCAAGCAAATCTTGGATATCGAGTGAAAATGAAGAGAAGAAAGTAGGTGCTTGCATTCTGATAACGCTTTAAACAAGTCAGGTAAGGTAAATTGCAAATAAACACCCTCTTTTTAAAAAAAAAATTTTTTTCTTAGAGGAAGCCAATTCCTCTCTCCTGGGACCACTTAGGTCATTAGGTGCCTGAACAGCATAAAATTACAGGGAGAAAATCTAACAGCATACAAAGAGACTGAAAAGTGACAAATCGGCATTTCCTAAGATCCAGGGATGTGGGGCAGGTTTTTTTTGGCTAGATTTACAATTCACCTCTCATGGGGCAGTAGAATGAACAGTTTTACAAAAGATTTTATTATAACAAAAAAAAATAAAATTATATGAGCTGGAACATACTGTGCCAATTCTCTCGTGCTGAAATCTTGCTCTAGCAGGGATGTGTAAGTACATAAAGCTTGGTAGCAACAAAAGCCTTTGGAGAATGAAGGGCCTCTGCTTACTCTGGAAAAGAAAGGTGCAGGAGGATTTTCAGACAGAAGGGAAAGACTTTGACCTGTGAGCTGCTGCTCAGCATCATGGATCTTCATCTATCATCTGATCCTGCTCAGTAACGCGAGCCAGATCACTGTGTGTGCCCTCTGCCACGGGAGACACGGAGCTGCTCACCCCACAGACACAAAGTGCTTCGGGAGCTCTGTTGCTGGGAAGAGTTTGAAATGTATGAACAGAGCATTTACGTTCCTCAAGCAACAGAACAGAGCCCAGCCTTCAGTTAGTTTTTGTTTTAAAAATGCCTTTTGTACACTGCTGGGTTTTGGGGTTTCATTTTGGGTTTGAGGATTTTTTATTTTTTTTTCCAGACTGGGCTTTGAGTTTTGCTGGTTTGGGTAAAAGGTGATCCTGTGCAAAAGGGACCCTTGGGTAAAAGGGCAAGGGTGATCCTGCGTGGAAAGGGAAGGGATGATGCTGGGTGAGGGAAATTCTCTGTATTCTGGAAAGGGCTGAGGGTGGATTGGGAGATGCTCCGAGACATCGGAGCTGGGCACCTCCTGCAGGCATAGGCACAGTGTTTGGGTCTCCAAAGTTCTGGAGACTCTTGCTCAGCCCCTAGGTCGTAGCCATTCTCAACCCCATAGATACATTCAGGAATCTGCTTCCAGTCCCTCTCCTCCAGTAGAAAACACGATGGAAGTGATCCAGTTGTGCCATCCATGTCAAAGCACCTCCTGCGGTGGTGTCATCCTGGACTCCTGGTGGCTGAACAGTTGGGGAACCTGTGAAAAAGGAATAGTGGCTCTTCTGGGGGCAGCCCGTGGTCCCAGGAGAGGGAAACAAATCCCACAACAGCTTTGCAAGTCCAAGCTCTCATGGTAGCACCACCCAGAGAGAGATTCCATCAATCTCACCTTGCTGTTTTGTATCTGGGGTTTGTCTCCACTACCCCTGACTCAAGTCAATACTCATGGACTCCAAGTCCTCTTTGACCTTCTCTACGCTAACTCCGCTCTTCAAACATCTGTCTTAATCCACTTCACTTTTATCCTGCAGTCCATGAAGCCCCAACACCACTCAGCTTCTCCTCAGCCTGGGCTGGAGGGGACGGGCATCAGGATTCCTGCACCACTTTGCACCCCTAAGTGCTCTGTAGGGAAAGAGTGATGGGAGATGAAGTGACTTGCTGAGGCCTCTGGAGACAGGACAGGTGACTTTTTGGCAGCCATGGAGTAACCTCAGCGTTGGGTCTTTGTGAGGAACATTTGTGAGCTGATGCCAGTTTTACAAATGGTGTCGCACATTTGCTTTCTGCAATATTTCTTCGAATTGGGGTGTGGTGCTGCATACAGTACCCGGTTCTGAGGTTTGCTGCTCTATCAGGTATGTGTACAGAGGGTGGGAAAAGGCAGCAGAGTCAGCACAACAGAGGTGGAACAAGCAGGAATGCAGGGTGAAACCAGGAGAACAAACAGGTCCTCAGGGGAACTGTTCTAACTGAGTTCTGCCTTCCCTGACTCAAAGTGTAACTCCAGTGTGCCCAGAGGGCTGCTACTGGGAGACACCAGCCTTACGCTAACTCCAGATCCTGCACATTGAGAAACTGCTGGTTCAGGCCCTCCATCCTGAGACTTTTGTTCAAAAATCTGGTTTTAAGCCTATTTCTCATCCTGTCTGGGCGATGTTGTGCTCCTGGCAGGTGCATCATTCTGGGTTGTCATTGCAGACCAGTGCAGGCCTGTCATGACACCTTGGTGCCTCTGGCTCCAGTCCTGTTTTCTAGAATTGCACTTGGCCTTGCCTTGGCCCTTTGCCCAGACTGAATTTGCCTTCTTGGTTTTCACTTCTTTCCCATATCGGTTTTCTCTCCTGTTCTATGCTCCTGCTGATCCTCGGAGGTCTGGCTCTGTAAACCCTCTGCCCAGGTGGACTTCTGTGGAGGTGAGCACCCCCTCACTTCCAAGGCCCCTTCATATGGAAGAGAGAGATATGAGATGTCTCCAGACTCACTCCTTTTTTGCCATTTCACTTTTTTTTTTCTCTTCAAACTGACTTTTAGATATTCCTTTTCTAAACGTCCCTCTTCTCCTTTTTTTTTTTTTTGTTTTTAAATTTGAGCCAGTTCCTCAGTTTTATCCCTCTGTAGGCTATTTGGTGGCTGGTATTTTAGGAAATAGAAAGGCTGGTTTGCCTGTGGGATCGGACACGCACGGAACGCACGTACGATGCTGGTTTGCCCACATTGTTTGGATAAGGTATCAGGGAGGACAGACTGTCTTTGCATTGAAACCTGCAGGTCAAGAAATTGGCCTCCCTTCAGTTCACAGGCCACGTGGCTGCCAGCCAGTAATGTAAAGCCCTGATGAGTATTTCTGGAAAACGCTGGAAACCCAGCTCTGACTACAATGTGTTTAATCTCTCATTTCCAGGCATACTCAGTTTTGCTTCTTCTTCCCTTCTTCCTCCTATTCTTTTCCTCCTCCTTTTTCTTCTCATCCTTCTCCTTCTCCTTCCTCTTCTTCTGCCACGGATGACAGTGAATCACCAGGTGTCTCTCCAGTGAGGGACAGGGCAGTACAACTTTTGTTCCACATGCTGTCGGTGAGAGATCATACAGAGTCTCCATGTCCTGTTACTCCTCCAGTATTTTCCCAGGGGTTGGAGTCCCACTGAAATGGTTTAAAAGCCTTTTGTTTGTTGGGTTGGGATTTGAGGACCTGTTCAGAAGTAATGTTTATTTTTTATTTATTTCTGAGAATAGTGCAAAATGCTCTTGTTCTTCCAGAATGGAGGCTCTGACCTGCTTTTAATTCTAATTGCCTCCTTTCCCCATGTTTTTTAATTACTCTTCACTGTTTAATATACTCTTAACCACTCGGATAAAGTAGATTCCTGATGATTCAGCCACTGTCACAGAAGCACAAAGCTGAACCTAGACCTTCTGAAGTCCAAATCAGGTCCTTCATCACTAGGACAACGTTCCTTTAGGCATCCCAGTACTTGTAGCTCTGCACCAAATCTGTCGCCTTTGAACCTCCCAGGTTGCAGGCAGCCTCCTTTGGGCTGCTGAGTCAGTGTCTGTGCATGATGGAAGCAGGGAAGAGGAAAACAGATAATTGCTTATGTAGAAAAGAGCCAAGAATGAAATCAGGTTTCACTGCTGTTGACACAAACTGCACCCCTGCTCGAGTACTTTTGGGCCACGGCTGTTTGGGGCAGAAGGTGGGCTTTGATTCTGCTTACAAGTGGGTTTTTATTGCCCCACAACGAAGCAGAGCAGGTAATAGCAAGTAAGAATGTCTCTAATTGAAAATAAACCCAGCTAACACCTCACTCGTTAGCTGGCTTGATCAATAATAGAACAGAGAGCCTTGCCATGCTGGGCTGGAGTAGGTCCTGCTGAAAGGTTTGTCAGGAAGGACTGCAGCTGTGTCAGGTTTAGGTTGGCTATCAGAAAAGGTTCTTCCCCCAGAGGGTGGTGGGGCACTGCCCAGGCTCCCCAGGGAATGGGCACGGCCCCGAGGCTGCCAGAGCTCCAGGAGCGTTTGGACAATGCTCTCAGGAACAGAGTGGGATTGTTGGGGTGTCTGTGCAGGGCCAGGAGTTGGACTCTGATCCTTGTGAGTCTCTTCCAGCTCAGGATATTCCATGACAGTGTGAGCAGGAGCCTTTCCCTCAGAAACCATCTTTTCAGTGTCAGGTGTCTGTGGGAGGCTCGTGCTCTGCTCCCGCACACCCTGTGTGAGTTTATTCAGGGAGCACTTTCTAAGAATGATGATTAATTGTGAGTATGAACCTTGTCACCAGGCAACTGGTACAAACGAGCCCCACCACTTTGTTATTGCTGGAGATGGAGGCCACAGGGCACAGCCACGTTTCCCAAGAGGGACTCCTGGGCAGGATCCTTCCTCTCTGCTTTCAGGTGAGGATGTTCACATTAATGAACTCTAAATTCATCCATGTGCTGACATTTCCCAGCACTTGCTATAACACCTACCACAAAAGTTCTTTGCTATTGCTAAAAATCCAATAGAGCTCATGTGAATTATTTCTACAGGAATCGTCCTGCTCTGCTTATTTACACCTTGTAGTAGTGTCTGAGATCATAAAAGTTTCTCAAGCTGCAATTAAAGGACAAAGACAAATGTCGGCACCCTGGAGGTGCTATGTGGATGTGTGGAATTGCAGATTTTGGCTGTGAGGGAGAGCGAAATATCAGTCACAGCAGAACTCAGACCCTCACATCTCAGGGCTAGAGACACGCTGAGTGGTTTGTAAGGTCAGGGAGCTGCCAGCCCTGTGCTGTTCCCCAAAAGCCTTCGTGATTCATCAGATCCAAAAGGAATCTGCTTGTCTCGGGTAGGCACATGGCTGGACGGCACTCGTTAGGAGAATGATGGGCTTTATTAGCACCAGCCACAATTGCAGAGCAGGAGGAATGAGTCCTTCATCTTCTGGAGGTCCTCCTTGCTTCTCAGGGATGAGGCTTTGACGGAGTGGGGAGCAACACAGTGCAGAAGCAAACGTGGGCTAAAGGCAGCAATTGTTTCCAAAAGCCGGATGAGATCAGTGCACGTTCTTCTTGTGACATCCCTTGAGGAAACCCATTGATGTGGAGATGATTTTACAACAGATGCGTTTCTAACATAGCTCAGGGGAATTTTAACAACAGACCATTAAAATGGCTCTCCCTTTATTTTATGAGTCGTGTTGCTGAAGCACTTCCCTAATCATGGACTCATAGGAACGTCAAGGTTGGAAAAAATCTCCAAGATCACCGAGTTCAACCTTTGACCGATCACTACCTTCCCAAGCAGAGCAGAGCACTGAGCCATTTCTCGAACACCTCCAGGGATGCTGGTTCCATTCCAATGCCTAACCACCCTTTCTGTGAAGGAATTCTTCCTGATGTCCAGCCTGAAAGACCCAGACCTCTGAGTTTTGAGACCCAGCATCTCTAAATGAACAATATTTAGCAGCAGAGACCTCACACTCTCACAGCAGAAGACAGACAGGGTCTGTGTGAACAACAAGGGGTGACATTTCAAGCCTTGCTCGCTCTTGGGCATCTCTGAGAAGTGACAAAGTGAATGAGTCAAGTAACAGCAACTTAAGATTCACTCTGCGTGGGACAGCCAACCTTTTAATAGCATTCTCAAAACAATAAAAATCATCCTTAAAAACTTAAAAATAGAAAAGAGCAGACAATCCTACTGTTTCGACTGCCATGTGTCTGATTACCAAAGACTGCCTTTTTAGAACTGCATTATTTTAATGTTCCCACACAGTGTTTTTGTAGGGATTTGTGAAAAAAAACCAACCAACCCTGTTTGGAATAAAACAGCAGTGCTGAGCCTGATTCTCCTCTTAGCTCAGGAGTGGTTCTAGACGTGGTCCTGACACCTCGGCAGAGACACTTAAACGTAAAGCAGAAATAAAGTCCAAGCTGGGCCCAGTTCTGCGTTTTAGGGGAAGTATGAATTTATTTATTCAAGAGGAGGTAGAACATTCTGGTGGAACAGGCCAGCTCTGAAGCACTCAGAGAAATCATGAAAATCTCAGAGTGGTTGTAAAAAATGTTCCTTTCGCCATTCAAGCAGCTGCACTTGTTTTTGCCGGTCGGCTCTTCAGTGAAGAGCTACTTTGGAAAATGTAATCCCTCGGAGTTGTTTGCTCAGTTCCCTTTGTTTTAATTGACAAGCTTGGGCAGTTGAAAGGAAAGGGTAGGAGGGAATTGATCTTAGCACACTCACGGGCATCTCCTCCTGTAATTCACGTCATTAAAATATCTCTGACATAGGCATTTATTTATTTATTTAGTTATTCATTTATTTATGATTTTAGGCTTGTTTCTGCTCAAGCGCAAATCTGGTGAGGCAAGTTTTTTTGGTTGTTTTTATTTTTTTCTTTCTTTCTTTTTTGTTTTTCCCAAGGCGGGTTGTTTGCAAACTTTAGAGCCCAAAAAGGTGCAGCTGCTCTAAAAATAACATAGGATGCAAGAACTGGTTTGGGAAGGTCTGAGTCCAGAGGCATCTCCTGAAATGCTGCCATTAGAGGAGAAGTTTCCCTTGTAAACAGAGCTGGCCTAATTTCTAGAGGTGCTGAACATTGACCTGCAGTGCTTGCTGGTAGGTGCTGTGTGCACACAAAACCTGGAAATGGGTCAGACGTGAGCAGCTGGGATTTTATCAGGAACGTGTCTGGGCAAACCCACGATTATCGGGTTGAAACAAAAGCGAGCAAATAATTGTCCCTCAGCTAACGACCCCTGCAAGCAGAGCTGGGCACTGGGGCTCCAGGACACCTGCCAGCTCCTGGGCTTCTTGCTGCCACCAACACAGTCTGCTGTCACAGCCAAGGTCTGCACATGATGAATCGGCCCTTTGTGTGGCCAGTCTTTGCAGGGTGATGTCCCCAACGCCCCGGTGCTTTGCTCTCAGAGGAGAGTGGTGGTCTTGCTGTCCAGGTGCAGAGATTCCCAGAAGGTTTTTTCACAGAAGACAGAGAGGAAAAAACCTGGCAGCAGATCCCGAAGTCAGGCTGGGACTGGGCCACAGGCAAAACCACCATCAATCCCCCCTCACCCATGCGAGGTGTGATTAGGGGAGCTGAGCCTTGCGTTGAGTGGAGACACAATGTTCTCTGTTTTTGATGTGCTGGATCTTTAATGTTGCATCCACCGCTGAATTAAGCAGTGTTTGCTTTTCAAACCTTCCACATTTGTATTTTTAGCTCCGTTTTGGCATCACTTTTTTGGTTGGAATATATAACACACTGGGTTGTTTAGTGTGCCTGGACCGAGTTCAGCCGATGTGTAACTCCACGGGCTGGAGCAGAAGCTCCGTTCAAGGTGAATTACGCTCTATGGGGCTGAGGAAATACAGCTTCTGTAGAAAGTCAGCCCAGCTCCTTCAGTAAACGCTACACTATTTCCATCCATGGTTATTCCTTTGTGGTTTGGGTTATGTATTTACATTTTACGGAATAAATACTACAGCTTTCCCCATGACTAACACTTCTTAGTAACCAAGGAGCTACTCAAATACGCTCTTGCCTCCTACGAGAGCCCAAACCACACCGCTCTGCCCTGGCTCTCTGGCCCCAGCTGGCCACCTCCTCGCACAGGGGCACGGTTAACCAGCGTTACATAAGCAATTTTTGGGATCTCGGCTTAACGGGACGGCTCGGGAGAGCAGGCACTGGATGCCGTGCGACCGAATTCCTCGGGGACAAACATTTCCAGCACGGCCGCTCTCTGATCCTAACAAAACCCGAGTGAGGTCTTCAGACAAAGAGAGGAGCGTATCCCACAAAGAGGGAGCCGGTTGCTTTCCCCAGTCCAGAGGTCTGTTTTAGGAACGGTGCTATACAGGCCCTCATGTAAACTTTGTTTATAGACTGGAGTATTTTCAATGAAAATGTTATTTAACTTAAAAAAGTTGCACAGCAGCTACTCCCAAAATTGTTTTTCCTTGTTAAGAATAACACACAGTGTGATACATTTGAAATGGCGATAGCAATATTTCACAAATTTTGATGGATTCATAGTCCAAATACCTTGCTAACAGATGTTTCTTTTAAACTCGGAGTGGTATAGGAATAACTCAGAGATATTACAGTGTCAGCACTGCCTTTTATCTGTGCGTGTCCTTTCAGTGACATCCCTGGGCTTTTCTAATGCATGGGTCAGGTCTGAGCTGAAAAAAAAAACCAAAGTGAAATATGAAAAGAAGGCGTCTGTGATGGTGTGTGAGCTCTGGGGCAGTGCTGGGAGGACACCGAGGCGCTGGTGTGGGTTTGCTGCGCTCAGGCACAGCGGCCCCGTGGTTTGTGGCCACGGCCATCGTTTTTGAGCTGGTTTTTGGTTGTGGTTAATTGATGAGCTTAGGAGTTCCCATGGCCACTCCATGACCACAGCTTTTGGTCTCATAAATTAACCGAGTGTTCTCTCTGTGGGTGACAGTTTGCCCAACACAAAGGGATACCCCAGCAGGGCAAAGGGACAGATTTTAATGCCCTGATGGAGCTGGATTTATTTACCATGGGGTCGCTCAGTCTACTCTGTGTCTCCAAAGTATGTGGCATCCGTCACATTTCATTCAGGGGGTCTTTCCCCAGAGCTGCCTTCTCCACACCTTGTTCATACATCACCCCCAGTGTGTCAGAGAATCACAGAATATCCTGAGCTGGAAGGGACCCACAAGGATCGCCAAGTCCAACTCCTGGCCCTGCACAGGACAGCCCCAAGAATCCCACCCTGTGCCTGAGAGCGTTGTGTCCAGTTAATGTGTGCTAATGGCAAACCAGTCTGTCCCAAACCCCCACCTGGGAGCAGCCTCAAGCCTTGGGAAGTCTGGTCCTTATTCTCAGCCCCAAGCCGGCCCAGAGCAATGCTGGGGTTGAACTGCGGGGCAGGGAGCATCCTTCCTCCCGGAGACCCCTGTCCGTACCTCTTTGGAGCCGCCAGCTGTGGCCATACCGTACCTCTCTGGAGCCAGCTGTGGCCAAACACAGCCCGTGCGGGCCTGGGAAGGCGTCCGCTGCACTCCTAGGTGGGGGTCCGGGAACCTGGCCTGGTGGGGAGAGGGCTATTCAAGCAGCCAGAGAGAAGGATGAAAAAATCTGCAGGGCGAGCGGGAACCCAGGGCAGGCACTGGGGATAACCCCCGGTGCTGGCAGCGGGCTCCCAACCCCCCGGAGGAGACCCTCGGGGCTGGCGGGGGGTGGGAGCACAGGAGAAACCCGCACTCTGCCGCCGTCCCTTTCCCCGCGCAGCTGCTTCTCGTTCCCAAGCTCTCCCTCGCGTCTCCTCGGGGGACAGCCGCTTCCCGAGTTTCCTGTCCCGAGTCTCCCTTCCCAGCCCGGTCCCTCGGGGAGCCCCGCGGTGCCC